>QEPC01015050.1:6193186-6224774 GCA_003113815.1 Sphenodon punctatus
TGGTGATCTTAGCGAGAGCAGTTTCAGTAGAATGAAGGGGGCGGAAGCCAGATTGGAGGGGGTCAAGGGAGGAGTTGGAGGATAGGAAGTCAAGGCAGCGGGAGTAGACAACACATTCAAGCAGCTTGGAAGCAAAAGGAAGGAGTGAAACTTATGTGCTTATCCTAGTTAATACACTACCACCAGCAGCAGCAGCAGCAGCTGAGGGACTACACCACACTCTGAAAGCAATTGTCCTCTAAAAAGAAACTCACTGCTAAAATGTAATTGCTGCTGGTAGGTACAGTGCGATATTTCACTTGAAAATGTACAAATGTAATCTACCTCCACTGCAGGGGATTTAACAGGCTCGCCTCTGTTTTTGCAGAACACCTTGCATACACTCATATTACTCTGAAGATATCACACGAGATATAAGATAACTATTTCTTTAGGGTGTCAGGCCTGCACGTGCACCATTGAGATTTCCTCCTTTATTTCTACTTCAAAGCAGCATTAATAATATTTTTTATTTATTGAAGACTTTAGGTAGATTTCTACAGATGGCTAATTAGCCGTTTGCTAGCATGTGCAGTGTTTTCACCCCTAAAAATAAATGCTCCCTCTACAAATCATGCACAAACAAAATGTTTTGAGAAGTAATCACTTGCTAAAAAAATGGGAAATTTGGCTTCTGTGTTGTTAGGAATGTACACACATAGCACAGTGAAATTTAACACTGGTAAATGATCTGACTACCTCAAAGTGAAGTTTTTGCCTTCCTACAGTGGCCTTTCACCCTGCCCTTTCCTCCAATCTGAGCAGAGCTGATGTTGATGGAACATATAATGGCTCCTTTCCTGTGTAGTAAAGTCAGCAATAAAGCTTAGTAATTAAGGTGACCGGGGAGGCCCAGCCCAGCAGGCCAGTGGTGTGGCGAACACTTTTAGAACTTCAAACAATATCAAAGTCACTGAGAAACGGGCCCAGTTCAGGACTGGTTTGAATTAAGCCTCACTTCCACACGCACTTTTCAAATCCAAGCTCAAACAAGAAAGCCAAGGCCTTCTGGATTTCATTAGAGCCAATTATCTTATCTGTTTCATCTCAGGCCTGACCCTAAGGCTGGCAAACAGCTATTCAGTGCATTTGTGTGGTTGTTTGAGAAAGCCTCCAGCCAGCCAATGGCCTGAGGAACTGCTAATTAAAACACTGTTGCCCCCTGCCTCTAGTGATTAAATATTTTCAAGCTTTTGTAAATAATTTTTCCATTCTTTGCCCCAAGCCTCAAAGGTCCAATACATGCAGTAATTTATTTAGTTTGTCAGTGAATACTGCTAGAAATAAGAGTACAACAGAAACTTAGGAAACTTTTATACCTTTCCTAACTTCTGAAAGTGACATTCAGAAACTAGCAAAACATGTATACTGTTTCTGATGTAATTAAGTTGTAATGACCTTATTCTGTTTGAAGTGATATAGTGTATAACAGGGCTTACATTTTGTCAATGATCATCATATTTCCTCAAATTTCAACATGATAGCTAGGCTTGAGGGCTTAATGAGATCATACAATTCCTAGGAGTGATACCAAGATATATGGTCTTTAGAGCTATAGCTGGAGGGTGGGTCACAATTGCAAAGCCTGTTTTTTGAGGATTGTATCTAAAGACCTTATTTCATATTCGAACATAAAAATGTACCATCTACCATGAGAGTTTTATAACATAGGTCATTATTGAGAATTTAGTGACTGGTTCTGGCAAAGACAGAGAAATGTTAAGGGAGAGAGGTGAAGGAGTCTTAGCAAATGCAGAGCTAATACGTTTCCATTAATTATCCTTGCTCCAATGACTTGTAATAATAATTTAGACAGATGACCGAAGAATATGGACTGAGAAAAAGAAATTTCAAAACAGAACATATGAATCTCCTTTGCTTGTATCTTATGCTGTCATTTACAGTGGGATCCACTTAAGTCAAACTTGCATAACTCAAATTTCTGGTTAAGTCAAAGAAATGTGTTTTCCGCAGCCCCAGGTCCAACAAATGTATTGCTTCTTGAACTGGATATGTCAATTTCCATCACCTAATAACAGAAGTGTTACACCTGCCTGCACTGCAAACCCCTCACCAGGTACCAAGTGGGCACTGCAATGCACTGTGCTCCTTTTCACTGTCATTCACCTGAGCAGGAGGGCTTGGCTTGCAATGTAGGGAGGGGATGGGGGCACTGGTGCATTGCACTAGAAGCATAGAGGTATATATCACAGTAACTTAGCCACATGCTGCCAAAAAAATCACTAATAGACTCAAAGGCGTTAATACGTTTGACTCTATACAGGTCAAAAATTCTAGTTTCCAGCTCTTCAGGTGAGCTATGGAGAATGGAAGCACCTTGAATTGCACTGCAGGCTTGAAGCTTAATGTGGGACTGCAGTTCAGTCAAGCATGGCACTTCTGTTCCCTGCTGTTCAGGTGAGTGGCAGGAACAGGAGCACTGCTTCACTGGATTGCAAGTTTGCAGGGTATATTCTACAGTATTTTAACCACATTCCACCAAGAAATCACTAGTTTACTCCTGGCAAAACTCCTGGTGCAGAATCTCCTAGCTGGGACTCTTATGTCTATCTCCAAACGCAAGCACAGAGGTAAAAACATCAACAGCCCAATCCTGCAGCATATCCTCTTACGAATGACAGGACTCAAAATTCAGCCCTGTCATTCATAAGAGAAAATGCCACAGGACCCAGCAGATGATTTTTTTATCCTTGCACCCATGTTCGGAAATAAATGTAAGATTCCCAGCTGAGAGTTTCCGCACCAAGAGTTTTGCCGGGTAAGGTAACGTGGATAAGCAGCCAAAGATTCTGATATTTTTATCTGGAAGGGAAAAGTAATGCCTGATTGAAACTTACACTGCACTATTTATTTAACACTACATAAGATGAACTTCTGATAAATTAAACTTTTATAGAGGTCCCACAAAATTTGACTTAGCCAAACTCCACTACACTATAAATCACAGTCCAGTTTTCGTCCAGGTTATGGCATTGAGACTGCACTTGTGGCCTTGGTCAACAATCTTCACTGTGAGTTGGACCGAGGTCAGTCCACTCTGCTGATGGTTCTGCTCTTGCCTGGCTGGAAGAATGCAGCGTGATACTGGGGGACTTTTCATCATCTCCCCAGGGTCTCACGTGCCGAGTTCCGCAGGGATCTATTCTGTCCCCTCTCCTGTTCAACGTATACATGCAGTCTTTGGTCGAGATCGTGAGAGGGTTTGAGGTTCAGTGTCATCAATATGCTGATGACACCGAACTATACCTCTCATTTTCATCTGACCCAGGCCCTGCCGTCTCAGTGTTTACCCAGTGTCCGGCTGTGGTGGGAAATTGGATGAGGGTGAGACATCTGAAGCTGAATCCCAATAAGACAGAGGTGATGTTGGTGGGAAGGGGTGAGGGGGTGGAGGTCCCCCATCATCGATGGGGTGTGTCCCTCCTTGGTCCCTCAGGTTCAGAGTCTGGGTGTGCTCCTCAATTCACAGCTTCGCCTAGAGGCTCAGGTGCCGGCTGTGGCAAGGAGTGCATTTTGTAAATTATGTCTGGTCCGCTGTCTTCGGCTTTATATCTCAGGTTCCAATCTTGGCACAGTCTTCCATGCATTCATGGACTCAAGATTGGACTACTGCAATGCACTCTACATGGGGCTACCTTTGGTGACAGTCTGGAGACTGCAGCTGGTGCAGAATGCGGTGACCCACCTCTTGGAGGGGACGGGCCGCTGGAAGCACATAACACCGGTGCTCTGTTCTCTGCACTGGCTGCCTATAGTCTTCCGACCCCGATTCAAAGTGTTGGTTCTTACCTTTAAAGCCCTATGTGGCCTGGGCCCCACTTTCCTGCAGGACCGCCTCATCCCTCGGGTCCAGGATTGGCCCCTGCAGTTAGCTGGGGGCACCCTCCTCGGGGGTACCCCAGGTGTCCCGAGTGACGACTTTTGAGAGGGCATTCTCAGTGGTCAAACCAAGAATGTGGAACTCCCTCCCAGTGGACTTTCACCAGTCTCCAGATCTCCCCTCTTTCCACAGAAACTGTACAATCTGGCTATTTCGCCAGGCATTTGTGAGGGGAACAGGTAGTGGGTGGGGGGACTTTGAGAGATGGGTGTGTGTGTGTGGGGGGGTATTTATTCTGGACCTCATGGTGTTTTTAAGTTATTTTATCTTTTGTACTTTGTATTGAGCTTTGATGGTTTTATTTGTATTTTATAATAGATATGTTAGCCGTCTTGAGCTGCCTTTGGGCAGGAGGGAGTGGGATACAAACTGTGAAAATAAATAAATAAATAAATTAAATAAATAAAATAAAATCTACCATTCTGACCTGGAAGCATTTGACACAGGACTGTACAAATTTCAGAGCAACAGAGAATATGGTTGAGAATCTCCATTCTGTGAATGGCTGGCACCTTTTTCAGAGTGATATTTTCAAGATACATTTTTAGCAGGGCCCTGTCCAATAAGGCAAAATCAGAATAGAATGCATTCATTGGCTTTCAATTTTTTATCAATGGAAATGTGAACATTTAAGAGATGTCATAATGTATTTTTTCCATATTTCTGTCTAGCAGCATTTTTTTAAAAAAGTAGCGACAACCTTTATTCTGGTTTGTTCCTAGGGTCTTTTCCATACTGAAGAAAAGCTTCATAACAAATGGGTATGATATTAAAATTTCAATTTAAGATTGGGAACAATGGCTGCACCCCACCCAGGTCCACCCATTCTCCATGGACCCAGGTGCCTGTCTGAAGGCCACATGGGTGGAGGCGCACTCCTGCAACCCACGCGTCACATACCCATGCCCCCACATGGAGCAACATGGGGTTTTCCCTGTTGCTCCATGTGGGAGCATGGGTGGTGTCTGGGTGCAGGCACAGATTGACCGCACACCCATTCTCTGCCATCTAGCATGCCCCCACACCCACTCACCAGAAACGCATGGTGGTGCACACAGACACCCCGCTCCCCTGGGAGGTCTGTCTAAAAACAGCCAATATCCCAAGAGTGTGAATTACGAGGAGTCTGGCTGATCTTTCTGATCCCTGCAGAATGTGATACGTTATCTTGTCAAAATCAGTTTTACCAACTACCTGGTATTTGATCATGAGCCTTGCCATGTTTGAAGTTAGTCTGAAAGCCCCAGATCCTGTGGTGCTGAATTTAAGCTTTCATTTTAACAAGTTAGTTTCTAACCCTTTTGGTTACAGTTTACCTTTAAAATTTGACTCAGCTGATTCCATTCATTAAAAACCAGAAAGTAATAGAAAAAAACCCGATCTCCTTCTCTCCCGCCCCTCCTCCAAATCTCAGAATTTCCTGACCAATTCTTTGGTTTGGAGTGGATTCTTGAAGACACTGGCCCCAATTCAATGCTCTGCAGATCCTCGCGTGGAGCTGTCCATGTGCAGTTTATGCACAGCACAATGTGCCTGCAATGTGGACCCACACAGATTCTGTGCGGCTGTACATGCGCGTGCACACACACAGCTCCATGCACGAATCCACAGGGCATTGGATTAGGGCCTTTGTGCACTCATGTATACACATGGATAATCACCATAAATGAACAAACTCCAATACATACACTTAGATTGTGAACCTCAAAGCGCTCCAATGATGCAGACCCTATTCACCTCAAAGGGGGTTGCAACAGTGGAGTGCTTTGAGGATCAGGATATTAAACAGGTGCTTCCACACAAAACCCCCAAATACTTCTATGTAATCTAGGACATGTTTTAATGGAAGCAAATAAAAGCTTAACTTCTTTTTTTCTTCTTGAAGTAGGAAAAGGTCTTATTAACTAACCTAGCGAAAACAAGCATGAAAAAGAAGTATGTGGCTAAAAGGCTCCTGTTTCTGCTCTTCTTGAAACAACACTTCTCTCTGATTCCAGATAATGAGCTTTTAATACAAAATATCCACCAAAGGAAAACAATTAAACAATACATAAAGCACCAGGGTGCAAGCTAGCAGTTCTGTTGCACTCTGAAGCTGTTCCAGCAGAGAACATGTGGATATTTTACAAGCTAGAGTATAGTTCTCAAAAGTTATTATAAAGTTAAAAAAAATTAAATTAGGTTTGCATAACTATACAATTATTCAGTATTTTTGCAGCATTTTACTCCTCATACCCAAAGTTCTACTTGATATAAATACTATAGAGTTTCGACTATTGGAAAAAAATCACCCATCATTATTTTTGCTATTTAACATCTTCAATTATGTTTTAGGTGGTCTTTGTCACATTATTGTCATCTAAAGGGTATCTGATAAGGTGGCAGTTCATTATCCATACATTTCTATTGTTTAATCTTTCTACCTTGGCAGAAATTGGAGGAAAAAACAACTATATTAATGCTAAAGCTCAGGTAAATTACAGTTCTTTGAAATCTGTGGACCTTGAATGGCTTGGGGTTTTAATCAAAGAGTTTTTAACCTGAACCACATAAATTAGACACATGCCATATTTTATTATCCTTTCGCTCCTACCCCCTACTCTCCCAGGTCAATAAAAGAAACTGTGCATCTGCAGGAAAGTAAGCCTACACTAATTAATTTCTGTAATGAAAAGGTTTCATTTCTGAAGCTCCAGTGAATTAATGAGCTTCATTTGCTGTTTTAAAAAGCAAGTACAGTTAGGGTGGCAAGAAAGTTTTGGTGTTTTTGCAAGAAAAAGTTGGAGTTCCCATATAAAAATGAAAGCGGGGGAAGAACAAGAGGTAACAAAACACAGAGTTGGCTTTACAATAAACTTTGAAGTATAACAAGATAATGAGAACTCCTTTAGGTGTTGCATTCCAAAGGATTTCCAGACCACTTTTCCATTCTTAATCCAAATGAAAAGAACTTTCCCTCTCTCCTTAAAAATGAAAATCTGTCTTGGAAATACCTCTAGTGCCAAACCATCTTTTAAAGAGGTTTATGAAGCCCTGAAGAAGTCTTTCATGAAACACTTTGGCTCACTACGTTTTTGGAAATTAATCTTGGACAATAGTCTGTTTTCTTATGTTGGATTGACTGGGATTTTCTATTGTTTTGAGGTATTAATGCAGATACACATGATTTTGTATTTCTTGATTAATCTATCTATATCTATATCTATAAATAAAAACTTGTTATATTTCTCACCATTGAGATTTTATAAGGGTATTTATTTATAGACTCCTGTTGGTGTGTGTTTTGGAAATACCTCTAGCCACTCAAGAGTGTTTCTTTACTTAGAGGAACATCAAAAATAGGGAAAACAGAACAACTAAAAAATGTACCATTTACACTTCTGGAAACATACTCAAAGGCACCATGAGGCAGGTAAGGAAACCAGATTTCCTTTAGTTATATCAAGTATACTGAAAGAAACAAATGAACAAACGTCTTGGAAGGGTTATAACACTCTTGCTTCAGGGCATAAGCAAACATTAACTAATGGGGGAGCATTAAAAGACAACTGCTTCCTTCAGAGTTTCTCACAACTTCCTCTGAAGCAGCTGGTGCTTGTCATGGTTGGAGACAAACTACTGGACTAGACAGCACTCTGTTCTGAGCCAACAGATAATTTTCAGCAATGTGAGGCACTCCTTTCATGGTACAACAATATTAAAATTTTGGTGAGAATAATATGGGAAATATGAAGCTTCTTTCAATTGAACCACACAAACACTGGGATGGTATACAAATCAAGTGAATCCATGGAGATACTTCATCACCTTCCTATTTACAACCCGATTACATCCTATAAGAACTAACGTGGAAAGATGCTTGAGCTTGGGTAGACTGTGGTGATTCTGGAGCTCTGGGAAATTTATCAGTGTTTCTTTTGCAGCTCTTGAGTTCTGTCTGTTCAATTTCAGCCGCAGAGCACTCACAAAAGTTTTGCTCTGTTCTTGCTGGGTTCCTGTTATTGGTGCTTACACCACGAAGAGGGGAAGATTTTTATTTCAGAGCATCATATTGAAAACATCAGTGTATCACTTTTATACAGTATGCCACAGAGGGTATTTTCAGATGTGACGAGATCACGCTCAACCACGGTGGATTCCCACCGGGTGTGAAAGGTCTTGTCACGTCTGAAGGGGGAATGGAAGTTCCCCTCCAGATGTTCACCCCCGTCAATCACGGCAGAGAATCACACTCACCATGTGATTGGCGGAGCCGGCGGGGCTAGCCCCGATCGTGTGGTGAATGCGATTCCCCACCATGATGAAGGGGCCCATCCCTACCACGGCCCGGAATCCGCGGCGGGATTCCGGGCTGTGGTCAATTCAGGCGGGCAGTAAGGAAGTGTGGGGGGGGCCGTGCGACTGCACGTTGTGCCGCACGGCCCCGCCTCCTCCCCGATTCCCCGCCGGGATCAGCCGGCACATCTGTTGGATGTGCCAGTGTGATCCCAGTGGGGAACCCCATGGTGATTCCGTGCCAGGGCGACTAGTGCCCCGTCGCGTCTGAAATCACCCAGAGATTACCCTTTCCTTTAAAACTTGAACTCTACTAGAAGCAGCCAAGTAAGCAGATACAATGTTTTGATCATTTGAAACTATCACAAGGAACACCTCTTAGTTTCTTCAGGCTATTTAGGTTCGAGATTTTATTTATTAAAAAAAAAGTCCCCTCCGCGTTTGCCGTGGCGGGGGTTTGGCGGTGTCCCCCCTTCTTTAGGCAAAGAACGCGAGGACGGAAGGAACGGCCACAAGAGGGATTGCGGGACGGAGCCAAAGGTTGCCTAGCAACCACAATTACAGGCACCTGGGACTCTTGTGAGAGTCAGGACTCCCGGGCGCCATTGTAGCCTCCCTGCTCATGCGCCTCATTCAGCTGGGGCGGAGCAGGGAGAAGGATGCACAGCAAGGCGGCGCAGCAGGAAGCAGGTCGCTTGCCTTGGAAACTGCCTTCAGGTCTTGGCTGCTGGGTGGAAACGGGGCAGGCCTGCCCCTCCCGAAGTTCGGCCAGGGCCTCCTCCTCCAGCCAATTGGAGCGGCCCCAGAGGGAGCGTGGAACCCCCTCCCCTTGGGACTGATGTGGAGGAAATTGCCTCAGGCCTGACCCTGGAGGACCCACCCCGGAGGGCTTGTGGAGCCCCCACCACCACAATCCAGGCATAATATACACCCGGGCCTGTTATGAGGTGCTTCCCCAGAGGCCTTGTGGAGCCTCCACCTCCCCTCATGTGGCTTGGGATTTGGGGGGACCTACAGGGAAGGAGGTTGATTGGGTGGCAGGTGCCCAGGATGGATTGTGGTGCAATCCTCCCCCTCCCTGCATGGAGGGAATTGTCCCAGGCCTGATTCTGGGGGACCTGCCCCGGAGGGCTTGCGGAGCCGCCCCCATCTGAGCACAATACACCTGGGCCTAGGTCATGAGGGGCTCCCCCAGAGGGCTAGTGGAGCCTCCCCCTCCCCTCATCCGGCCCAGGATATTGTAGGGACCTACTGGGAGTGAGGTCGAGGGGGTGGCTTCTGCCCAGAGGGGATTCTGGTGTCCCCCCTGCAAATTAACACCCCCCCCAGAAGGGGAATTGCTAGGGAAGCCTATATCTTCCGAGCTGGTTGCAGCCCCCCGCCCCCATTGGTGTCAGCCTAATCCCCCAGAAGGGGACTTGGGCAAAGGGGGTGGGATTGCGGGGGAGGGAGGTGAGACTATGGCCCCCCTGCAAGTACAAGGGCCAAGGGAAAGCCCCAGCCAAGAGGGTTACAAAGCCCCCCTCCAAAGGGGCTAAGACCAAAGGCAAATAGCAGGGTGGGGCCACGCAGGAGGCAGTCCTCCAAGCTATGTAGGCCCAGTTAGCTGGTTATCAGGCCTGCATAGAGGAGCTCTAGGGTGGCCGCGGACAGGTGACCAATCGCGAGGGCGACAATGCGGGTGAGTGCAGGCAGGCAGGCACAATGAGTGAGGTAGCGGGTTGCTCAACCCCAGGTAATGTGGAGGGCCCATGACGCCAGGGATGTGGGTGGTGTCGGGCCCTGCCATCTCATTACAGGGATGAAGAACCAGGGACCCGAAGACGGAGGAAGGAATTCCCGCCCAACTACCAGGTGCAAATCAAGGCACTCCGAGAAGGGATGCAGGTGCTGACTGAGAGCCTGGAAGTGGCCCAGTGCAGGCAGCGGGGGCCGGTGGGCCCCAGCGGTGGCTCAAGGCCCCGGTATGAACCCGAACCTGTTGAAGGTGAGCAGGTCGATGACGGTTGGTGGGAGGGGGATGGCGAACAATGGGGGACAGGGCCCAATAGATGCCAAGAGGAAGAAGGCCCAGCAGTAATGTGTACGCACGGGGACCAGGGAAGGAGCCAGTACCCCTCATATTGGGAAGGGAGGGGTCACCTGGGGGGGTGGAGCACACAATGCCAGACCAGTGGCTGCAGGCACTGCCCGGCCCACAGGTACAAGTCAGAGGCCCAGGTGTGGGGAGCAGATCAGTGCTGCATGGGTCAGGTATCGTGGTGCTGTGGCCATAAGGAGGAGCCCCACCCTTTGTCAGGGGGGTACACGGATGTGTCTGCCCCGCTAGGGGAGCATATGGTCCAGGCCACTAAAGAGAAGATCTGGAGTGGTGAATATATTGATATATTCGCCCTCCTTTTCAGCGACCCCATACTTGACCCTAATGATAAGGAAGAGAGGAAGGAAAAAGAGAGGTTTAAAAGGCCAAAGGCTGAGCACATCTGGTCCAACTGGACAGCTTCCTACACTCTTTATATGGGGGTGACACTGGTTAAGTTCCCAGAGAGCAGACTGGAAATGATCAAATACTCGGATATCATGCGCCAAGCCTTTGACACAGGAGGACCAGGAGCTTGGCTGCACTATGATGAATCATTCCATCATAAGGCAGCCAACAATCTGCGCTGAGGTGGGATATGCATGCCCATGACATTTGGCTGGAATGTATCAGCTGCTCCAGGTATGCCCCACATTCTGATGGCGGGCACGTGCTATCCCGTGCCAGGAGAATACACCAAACTGAAGGGGGACAGAGAGGCAGAGCAAGGCAGCCACCAGTAGGTCCAACATGCTGGGACTTCAATGATGGGGGCAGGTGTTTTCGGGCCCAATGTAAATTTAAGCATATGTGCACGCAGTGCACCGGCGACCACACCGCCTCCGCATGCACTAGGTTCCAGAAGTATGGAGTTAGAAATAGGGTGGGTGGGCAATAGGCAGGCCCCCTCCAGCCAAGGGGGTGCAAACCAACCAGTGGGGAAGGGCACCAACCCCAGTATGGCATGAAGCCTTGCGGGTGGCAACCCTGGACTACCCTGATCAAGTGACCGCTGATAATGTTGTGGAAGGATTTAGGAAGGATTTTAGGATCCCAACAGAGGGCCCTCACTACCATTTGGGTGCAAAAATTTTGAAATCTGTGATGGGGAACGAGCAACTAGTCCAGCAAAAAACTGACAAGGAAATCAAGGAGGGTAGGATCCAGGGCCTGTTCGATGAGTTGCCTATCCCCAGTCTACGGATATCTCCCCTGAGCATAGTGCCGAAGAAGACCCCGGGGGAGTTTCACATGACTCACCACTTGTCCCACCCGAAGGGGGAGTCGGTGAATGATGCGATCCCTCCTGATCTCTGCTCAGTAAGGTATGCATCATTCAACTCCACGGTTGAAATGGTGTGCTCCTGAGGAAGGGGGACCCTCCTCGCGAAGTGCGACATCAATTCTGCGTTCCGACTCCTGCCAGTGCTTCCCAAGGACTTTGAGCTCCTCGGCATGCAGTTTCAAGGTAAGTTTTACTTTGACAAAGCAATGCCCATGGGATGTTCCAGCTCATGTGCAGCCTTGGAGAAGTTCAGCACCATCCTCGAATGGATCACACGCCAACGCATGGGGCGAAGCTTGATCACGCATTACTTAGATGATTGCCTCTTTGCGGGAAGGGCAGGGACCTTGGAATGTGCGCTGGTGATGTCCGCATTCCAGGAAGTAACCAAAGAGCTGGGAGTGCTGTTGGCACCTGAAAAGACCGAGGGACCAACGACTAGGCTGACTTATTTGGGCATAGAGCTGGACACTGTACGCTCTCTGTCCAGATTGCCAGAGGATAAGCTCAGAGCCCTCAGAGAATTGATAGCGGTGGCAGCAGCAGCCCCAAAGATAACAGTCAAACAGTTGCAGTCCCTCATGGGTAGTCTAAATTTTGCCTGCCGAGTCATCACACCAGGGAGGGCATTCATGTCTCATTTATACGCCCACATTGGAAGCGACCATCCCCCGCATCACCACATCAGGGTGACAAAGGTGATGCGGGAGGATTTGGCGACCTGGGAGACTTTCCTCCAGGGCTATAATGGGGTGAGTTTTTGTCAGTGGCGACTCCTATTGGAAGCAGAGCTGCAAATACACTCCAATGCTGCGGGAGGCCACGGTTTAGGGGTTTACTTTAGAGGGAAATGGTGCACGACCCCATGGCTGGAGGCATGGGAAACACAAGGACTAACCTGTGACTTGACATTCCCTATAGTGGTGGCAGTAGAGCTGTGGGAGGCGGAATTTGCCAATAGAAGGGTCTTGTTCTAGTGCGATAACATGGCTGTCATCCATGTTGTCAACAACCTGTCATTGAAATCGGAAAGGGTTATGAGGCTGGTCCATCACTTTGTACTAAAGTGCCTGCAGGCAAACATTTTGTTCGTGGCCAGGCACATGTCCGGGATTAATAACGGCATAGCCGATGCCCTTTCTCGATTTCAGACAGACCGTTTTCGCCAACTGGCACCAGACACCAGAGAAGGCCCTGATCCATTCCCGAGGGACATGTGGAGTCTTGGATCCTAGGATTATCAGGCAGTGCAGGCAGATCCCTCATGCCCAGAACCCGGCGGGCGTATGAAAAGGCTTTCAGTGAATTCCAGGTATACAGGTCACAGAAAGTTTGGGAACTAGGATTCCCCATCCCTGAGGGACACATACTGCAGTTTGCGATCCAGCTCAGGTGACGAGGTTTGGCACCAGGGACAATCACGGGAAAAATATCGGCTGTTGCCTTTACGAGCCATTTAGTAAGCCACCCCTCTCCCAATAATGCTTTTTTATGAACTGTTTAAAGGAGAGTTGGGCCAGAAGTACCCCCCCAGGCACCAGACACCAGGGCCCCTATTGCCCCCCTAGCTGCTGAGTAGTATAAGCTGGGCGTTACATACTGCATGTCATTCTAACAGTGAGGTAGTGCTTTTTACTGCCGTATTTCGAGTAACACTATTCGGGGCCTTCAGGATCAGTGAGATAGTGCCTCAATCCAGGGTGGACAAGTCTGGTACGGCCCTCCAAATCCACGATGTGGCCTGGCAGGGAGGAACCCTCCTGTTACACCTACGAAGGTCAAAGACAGACCAAAGGGGAAGGGGCCAGTTAGTAAGGCTTTGCCCCTAGGGAGTTGTCCGAATTTGCCCGGTGGAAGCAATGAAAAATTACTTAGCGTCCTGCCTAAAGGTGATGGGTCCCTTGTTCCTTTACAGGGATGGTACCCCACTGACACGATCTCAATTTGGGGCAGTCCTCAACATGTTTGTTAAGGACATTGGCCTCGACCTGGGTTGCTACAGTGTGCACTCCTTTCGGATAGGGGTGGCATCAGTCGCTGCAAGAACAGGACTGCCTGGGGAGCAAATACAATGGATAGGGAGATGGTGGTCAGGCGCGTACCACACGTACATCAGGAACACCGAACCAAGAATGTGTGGGCAAGCAGGGATACCAATAGCAACAGCATAACTCTGATTTCTTTTGCAGACATGTCAGCTCCGCGGGGACGGAAGGTGGTATGGATCATCGGCCACAGCATCATACACTGGGCAGGAAAGATGGTTGCATGCAGCGGGTGGGGTACCCAGCTGGGTCTAAGTGACTGGGCAGAAATAATTTGGCTAGGTAGGTGCAGAATGCTGTGGGAGCAATTGCTCCCAACACTGACTGTGGCAAAAGAGAAATTCCCGGCACCGGCAGTGCTTGTAATACATTTAGGGGAAAACAACCTGCCTAGGTTTATGGGGCTGTGGCTGAAAAAGAGAGCGAAGGCTGACTTGCAAACAGTCCAGGAACGATTCCAAGGGTGCACACTGGTATGGTCAGAAATGCTGCAGCAGAGAGTGTGGGCTAACGCCCAGCACCCGGGGAGGGTAAACCGGGCTAGGAAAAGGGCAAACGGTGAAATTGGGAGCTGGTTGCAAAGAACAGGGTCCGTCATACATCATGTAGATATTAGTCATGATAGAGATGAGTTATTCAGGAGTGATGGGGTCCATCTATCAGATGTGGGATGCAACTTGTACCTCGGGGTCCTAAAACACTGGTTAATGGAGATCCTGGAAAGTTGAGTTTTTTGGCGGCAAACCAGCCAAGCAAAACTGGCGGTTTTGGTGGCGGTGGGCTGAGTTCAGGTCAATTGTTAGAAGTTGAAGTTGACAGCATAGTATGAGTAGGAACATCTCCTTAAGAGATGGGCATAGGCCATGCATAGCCTCACAGTGCGGCCCATTGTATGGTCAGTTCAAGGGTGAGAGGCGCGCGGCCAAACCCGCTGGGTAGACCATGTACCAAACAGTAGGTTACGGTGTCCTCACCCTTGTTGTTTAAACCCCCGCCCCAAAGGGCTGGGGGGTAGGTACGAGCAACCTGCTCTGGCCCGGGGAAACCCAGTGGTCGGGGCAGGGGGTAAGTTAATGAAGTTGAGTAAGGTAGGGCACAGGAGGATTCCCCTCGGGCTTAACCCAAAAACATGGGAAAGAAGGGTGCCAGGCAGACAGGATAGTGCCTGGTGCGGGACAGGAACCTCCTGTGGTTGGGTTAACAGTTAGAAACAGTCAAGAAAGATGACCCCGTTCAAAGGGGGAAGTGGGAGGGCTGCCCCTTCCCCCTTTTGGTAATTAATAAAGAGTGCGGCTGTTTAAACCCACACATGGTGTCCTCGTCTTCTTTGGGGGTGCAGCGACAAAGAAATGAAAGCGAAGCACTGAAAACTTGCATTATGCAACTGTAAAATAAACCTCTTAATTTATCTGAGCAACCTTTAGATAGGCTTTAACTGTGACAGCAGCATTCTCAAAGTCACAGTTTTGTTTGACAATTTCTTACCTGTACTTGAAAAAATTAGCAATAATGGGCTGAAATGCATTCATAAATTACACCACTGGAAAACCACTGTACCCCGTTGAAGTATAAAATGTAAAATGAGACCAGAATGTATGTGCAAATTGGTAATTGCAAGCATGTTTACCCATTTTAAAAGCATAAATGCTGGTTTCTGGGTGTAAGTGACAGTGTTACAATGTATCTCACTGGCCTCTCTAGTGGATACACCATAGAAGTTTGAGTCTGCTATAGGAAAATATCCATCTTTTGTTTCATGCTTACTAAGTCAGAGCACCTAGCTCCAGTCCTCACAGGGTTGTTGTGAGGGTTAAAAAGTTGTTTTAGTTGTATGTAAAATGCTCCAAGTGCCATGGCAGGGGGGTGCTGTATAAAAATAAAGTTTATTATTATCATTATCATTAAATCTATAGAATTCTCCTCCTACCCCAAACACCTGTGCAGGGGAGGGTCCTTGTCCCCACATGCCTATTAGATAGGAGCTGACACAGGGGGCAGATGTGGCCAGGTTCCCCGAGGAGGGGAAAGGGTTAAGGTGTACAGTACCTGTTTAAGATCCAGGCTATTGTCCAATCCAGGACTCATTGTGTGGGAGGGGGTCGCTTGGTGTGCTCCTCTTTCCTGCTTGGTTTATAAGGAGAAGGTGTGGCTGGGGTTTGCAGACATATGGAGACAGGCAAGCTGGAGCAACCCTTTTGGACTGTCACTATTGCTGGTGTTGCTGGTTGCCTTTATTGGGGCCAGAAAGGATTTTATTTCTTTGGTGGGCTAATTGTCGTGGTCTGCTGGAAGGGATTTTTTTTCACCTTCCCTATAGTACCATCATCCTTTATTTACAAATTTAGTAACCACTGGGTGTTTTCAAATGAGGGATTTATTATATTTGTTGTACCTCAGTTGTCCATGGTAGGAATAGGCATGGAGAGGAGAGTGGAATGGAAAAGGAAAGAAAAATCTGGAGGCAGCTTTCTCTGGAGGTGAGTGTGGGAGTTGTTGCCAATCAGGAGACAAGTGACCACCTCTGACCCTGGAGTGGGTGCAGGTTGATCAGTTGCACCAGCTAAGTAGGATAACACCAATCCCTTGCTTGGGGCATAAGGTTATCCCTCCCTCAAGATCCCATTATGAGAGGTCCGGATTGATGTAATATGTGGGCAGTGGTTTCTGCCCATGGGTTTAAGAGTTGCTGATGCAGACGTCCATGGTTGGAATAGGAGAGTGGAAAAGGAAACAAAGGTTGGAGGCACCTCCCTATGAGGTGGGGGTTGTAGTTGTAGTCGATCAGGGGATGAGTGACCCATGGTTTCACCTCTGACCCTGGGGGGGCGGGGATTGAAGTTGCAATAGTTAAGTAGGATACCACTGATCCCTAGCTTAGGGCACAAGAATACCCCTCCCTCAGGACCTCATTATGGGGTAGTGCTGGTTGGTTAATACATGGGCAGTGGTGTCTGCCCATGGGTTTAAAAGTTTACTGGACCTGAAGAACTGTTCGGGGGCTGGTTTGAGTTGGTGTTTTGACCCTCCACCACCACCACCAGGCTGAGAGACACTAAATAAAGTGTTGTGGCCATGTTTAACTCAAATATTTGTGTCTGTCACCTTCTTTCACACTGCGGGGACAATGTTTGTTATAATTATTGCAATGTTCTCTCCAGCTTCTGAAAAGAAACCTCTACTGGCTGAATCTACCAGTTTTGAGTGGACACATCAAATATTATGTTATTCATCAACATTATTTTACTGAACATCTTTTTAGAAAGCTTGCCCTGGACTCGGAGAGAAGTGCACAGGGACAATTTGCCATGAGGAATAAAATTCAGAGGCCAGATTCTCAGCTGGACAGAGGGATTAATATCCCTTTAAGAATTTTGGAATTTTGAAATTTTTCCCTCCTCTATTAGGGTACAATTTTCTGTTGAAATGAAAATCATTAACAAGAACCAATGTCTGGAAGTTGAAGATGCACAACAAACTAAAAAATATAGGACGCACTTTTAGCAATGCAGATGATTAGCCATTGGAGCAGACTTCCCAGGGATCTGGTGGATTCTCCATCACTTGCAATCTTTTTATTTTATTTTCAAAAACAAGACTACCTTTTCAATTTCTCTCATTATGCTCTTCAAAGCAAGCACTTCAGTATCTATCAGACAACCTGAACAACTGAACACCATGGACACTGAAGAAAAACAATTTTCTTTTACACACTTCATTTTTAAACTGGCTGCCTGCATCTAAAACTTTTATTGGCGCTAAATACAAATATGTGATCAGAGCTTTGTGTATGCAGAAGGTGAGCACAGATTGCACCTCTGAGAGCCTCTGGGAACTTCTGTGTTCTCATTTCCTGGCTGGCTTTCATTATTTCCTCACAGGAACTATGAACTATATGACTCACAAATGTTAACAAGATAATTCTAGGTATTTATTTATTTAATTTATTTTTAAAATTTTCTATCCTGTCCATCCTGCCACAAGTAGCTCTAGGTGGCTTACAATAATAACAATAAAAACAACTTTAAAACAAACACAACAGGGAGGAATTAAAAAATATTCCTAACCCATTCACCCCACCCTACCCATCCTCTCCATTGAAAGCCAGGCAGAACAGCCATGTCTTACAATGGCATTGAAACGGGGGAGATCTGGGGCCAAACGGGCCTCCACTAGCAGGGAGTTCCACAGTTGTGGAACAGACACTAAAAAGGCCCTCCCCATTGTCAAGTATTTTATTGTATTCAGCAAAATCTTTGCTATAACAAACAATACACCACATAAGGTACATAACAGACAAAACAATTAAATAACAGTTAATTAAAACCAGAACTGAACAGAACCCAAAAGCAAGTAGGTAGGTAGGTAAACTTTTATTGTTCGGCCGCTGGCTGTAACAAAATTCAATAAAACAGAAAATAAGTACCAAAACACATACATTATTGTATAAGAACAATAAAAATAAAACAATAGAAATAAAACAACAATATATACAGGAATTAAAAGGTTAACAAACCCTTCACAAGGGTTATTTGTCCCATAAATAAGCAGTTCCCCCCAAAATACATGCATACCAACATCATTAGAACATAAAAAGAGAATATAGAATAAAGGGCATAAGGGCAACAAAACAAAACATCGGCCAAGGCCTTATTGGACCATAAGGAAAGAAAAGGAAAGAAAAATCTGGAGGCAGCTTTCTCTGGAGGTGAGTGGGAGTTGTTGCCAATCAGGAGATGAGCGACCACCTCTGACCCTGGAGGGGGTGCAGGTTGATCAGTTGCACCAGCTAAGTAGGATAACACCAATCCCTTGCTTGGGGCATAAGGTTATCCCTCCCTCAAGATCCCATTATGACAGGTCTGGATTGGTGTAATATGTGGGCAGTGGTTTCTGCCCAGGGGTTTAAGAGTTGCTGATGCACAGAACCACAGAATAACTAAATAGAATAATTTTTTTGAACGGAGCACAGAAATACAGAATTTAGCCACAAATTTAGATTCTTCGAGGTTCCGACATCTCAGTAATCTAATCAACATTTCTTCTGTGGGAAGTCCAGCATATCTTTCTAAAAGGGCACCCAAAAAACACCTTCTGGCCCTGGTATGCTGGAAACAGGAAATGAAGATATGGGGTCTATCTTCAACTTCCAAATTATTAAAACTCAAACAATACTGGTGTTCCCTAGGGATACTATTATACCTTCCCTCAGACATAGCCAAAGGGAAGACATTAAGACGAAACAGAATCAGGGCCTTCCCAAGACACCAATCCTCCCAATTTAGAAGGAAGTTTGTTTGGCCTGTGGCTATCTTGATTTGATGGTAATCTGGAGAGATCTTTTGCGCGTATGGCAGCCTCTTCGTGCTGCATTTCTTGATCCTTAAGTCGCCTTGCAACTAATGAAATACCCAATTTAGGACCCAAGGGGAGCAAAGATTCCCTAGAGAAGCCCAATTTTTTAGTTTCAAGCGCCACCAACTGGGCCCAAGGCTTAAATAATTCAGTCCCCCAGGCAAGCCCGAGCAGGGAGTTCATCGCTGACTGAAAGAATACAGTTTTAATCCAGAATTTGAGTATACACAGCAAAGCCTGGGACCACAAGGTGAGAGAAAGAGTTTCCGCCCGGAGCAGGACCTGCGGGGTCCCCAGAGGGGCACCCAAAATTGTCCTAAGAAAACTATTCTGTACGACCTCCAGCTGGCACAGAAACTGTAGATCCCAAACTGGAGTGGCATAGAGCAACTGAGGGATGGCCTTGGCATGGAAAAGAGACAAAGCCAGGCTCACCAATCGACCCCCATGGGAGAAAAAGTGCCCCTGAATCATATTAGAAGACTTCCACATGAGGCCCAGAGCAGCGTCAAAATGGGGTTTCCAACTAGCAGAAGCAGCAAATGTCACCCCCAAATACTTGTAAACCCGAACCTGTTCCACCTCCTGATTCCCCGTTAGCCAACGGTGGACTTTCCTGTTTTTGGAAACCACCAATACTTTGGTCTTTGTGTGGTTAATGCGAAGCTTCTCATCAAAACAATAGAGGTTAAATCTATCCATAGCCCTTCGTAAGCCAACCTGTGAGCATGAAATCAGCACGGTATTGTCCGCGTAAAGTAAGATGTGAATCTGCCTATCTCCCACTAAGGGGGGATGAAGCCCATTAACGTTAATAAATTTAACCACAGAATTGACAAAAAAATTGAAGAGCGCTGGGGCCAGGATGCAGCCATGGTGCACGCCGCGCGATACCAGAATTGTGCTTGAGAATTGGGATGCTCTGTTAAACTTGACCTGCAATGAGTTGTTGGTATGCAAGCTGACCAACAGGTATAGTAGCCTGGGGTCTATCGCAGTGTTACTAAGTTTGTACCACAGTCTTTCCCTATCGATTAGATCAAAGGCAGAGGCTAGATATATAAACCACAAAAATAATGCAGAGTTCCTCTGGGCAAGAACATACTTAGCTATTAGTTGATTCAACAGGAAAGCATAATCTGTTATAGACTGCCCCTCTTGGAACCCAGCTTGTTCGGGTTCCATGATGTTATGCTCTTTCAGCCAAAGCTGAAGTTTTAGAAAAAGAAATTTGGCATAAAATTTCCCAACTACCGACAGGAGACTTATCGGCCGAAAATTTCCAGGGAGTTTAGGGTCAACTTTTTTAAAGATAGGGATAATTATGCTTTTAAGCCAAGAGGGTGGTATGATTCCAGAACGATTAATATGAGTAAATAGTGGGGCCAGAATTCCGGTCCACCAGTCCGGATTTGATTTAAGCACATCAGCCGAAACAGTCTCCCCTAGGGGCTTTCCCACGTTTGAATGAAGAGATTAATGCTATAATTTCAGAAGGTACAACAGGAGCCCAATCTTGAAAACTGTCCAAAGGGAGCAGAGAGATCAAAGGAATCAAAGAAGTTGAAAAGAGAGTACTGAAATGCTGTTCCCAGACTTCTGGGTGAAGATCTGGAGGAGTAGAAGTATTCCTACTAGCATACACCTTCTTGATAAGCAACCAGAAGGACCTAGAATCCTTAAAACTAACAGACTGCAGAAGTTGGAACATATTTGCCTTTGCTGGGCAAGTTTTTTAGCCTTTAGAAGCATTCTGTAGGTCCTTCTAGCATGTATCAAAGCCTCTCTGTTTTCCCCAGATGGGTTAGATTTATACATTCTAACTAGTCTTCTGCACTTTGTCCTTAAGCAATGGCATTCATTGTTGAACCAATTTGGACAATGATCTTTGTTCTGAGGTAAAGTTTTGTATTCAATAAGCAGGGGACTGAGTAATTCCACCAGTACCTCATACAGGAGAAGTTGCTCACCAGGCAACTCAAAATGACTAACTAAATTAACAGTTTGAGATCTGATAAGGGCTAAAAAGGCCTCATCGAGCTCCTTCGACCATTTTTTCCAAAAGGGAAACTTCCCGGAAACTTCCAGTTCTCCTAAGACAGCCCGAGTATCACTGCCATGAAACACTGGATCTGAAAATAATAAAACTAAAGGGAGATGGTCAGACATATAATTGGCTATGATTTGGAGTTCAAGCACATGGCACAAAAGAGATGTAGAAGACATCAAATAATGACACTAGCCCCGCCAGCCAAAAAGTAAGTAAAATTATCCTTAAGATCCCCTGGCAGAAGTCCATTAAGGATTTCCAAATTAAGCTCATTAATTAGTTTAAACACAAGTGGAGCTCTAGGGCTAACAAAATAATCACAGGAGGTCCGAAAGGCATTAAAGGGGAGTACAACTGGGTCTTCGGGGTCGGAAAGAAAAAGATCCTTGCTAGGATTCCCCAGTCTGGTATATAGGTCCCCAGCCAGCAAGACATGCGCATTAGGGAACCTCCAAAGAACTGCTTGTACCTGTTTCCCGAGGGTGGACCAGATCTCCTCATGATAATAAGATGACGTAGAGGGAGGAGCATACAAATTCACTAACAGAGCCTCAAATTCAGTAGTAAGCAGGCAGTAAGAGATCATAAAATATGCCGAATAAGAGCTTACTAAAAAAAACTTAGAACATAATGAGTCCTTAACAAACGTAGCCAAACCACCACTGGGACGGCCATGAGAATAAAAAGAAATTGCATTTGTGCATATAGAGAGAAAACCAGGGAGACAAAAGTCAATGTCCATCCATGTTTCTTGCAACAAAATTATGCCAAAACCATTCAAAAAAGAGAGAAAACCCAGGTCAACTATCCTCTGAGCCCACCTAGTGATGTTCCAGCTTAAAACACTATGCACAGCCAAGGGGAACTGCCATCTAGGGGAGGCCACAGTCTTCCCAGGAACCTTATTCCCAGCAGATGATTTGCTTCCGCCTTCAACCAACTGGGAGGGGCCTGGCAAAAGCCTTCATTTAATTTTCACTACCCTAACAGACTCCGATAGCCTTCCCTCAGCTGCATTAGAACTGTGGCCATTAGGAGATTGGGTATAAGAGGGGGCACTAAGGAGGGGACCAGCCTCTACAGGAAGGATCCGAGTTGATTCACTAGATAAAAAGTTAAGACAAGGATCAAAAATATTACTAGGCTCACCCACACTATAGTGTCATCCCCCCGCGACAAACTAAAGCCTTCAGCTGGATATTTTCACAGACCAAGGGAACAACAGGGGAACTAACTCTGGAGATATATTCAATGGGGGATGGAAGAGGGCAAGGACTGGCAGCCACCACTGGCCTCTGAAGGCAGCCCTGGGAGCCCTTAAGCCGGGGATCCAAGTTGTCAGCTGAACATAATTTCCCCAGCTGATTATAGAGCACCCCCAGGCGAGAAAGAAGCCCATTCTGATCCACCACCTTGTTTAAGTTCGGTTGTTCCCCCCACGTGTCCCCTGAAATCCAGGGAGCCTGGATGGGGGGAGCAATTTGGGGGTCAGTTTCCATCAGCCCATCATCAGAAGATCAATCAATCTTGGGGGTGGGCTGTAAGGCACTCTCCTTCAAATGGGGACATGGGCAGTCCCTTGGTAAATCAGCCCCCTCTGAGCAAGGGGGAACATGCAAAAGCCATCTTGACCATCCTTATAAGCCCGAGATAAAAAAATGCCCTTGGTGGTTAACAGCAGCTCTTTCTTGAAAATTAGCTCCATTAATTCAACAGAGTCCAAAGATACCTTCAACAGCCAGCGCCCTTTTACAAAGCTAAGGGACTCAATTGATCAAATATTCTTGCTAGTAATTGGTTCATTAATCAAGAACCTAAGATGCTCAGCAACGTCCAGTGGGGGTATTCCAGTAAGGAAAATTCCCTGAGGGCAATGGCAGAACAGAAACAACAATAGTACAAGGCAGTAACACAAATCTCCTTGTCTTACTCAAAGCCCCCCCTGAGACAATTGTATTTCTAGAAACAGTACAGCAACTAATTGGCCCCCTTGCGGGATTGGGGAGATGATTGGCAGGATGATTAAGAGGTTTCTGCCAATTTGACTGAGAAGTTCCCTCTTGGGCTCTTAGTTGCACTACATTTTGGGCCTGAAGGAGGGACATCAAGGCCTCCAGTTTCTCACCTAATTAGTTAAAACGGGCAACCATAAACTGTACAGTTTGAGTGGTGAGAGCCACATGCTCTGCAAGATGCTTAGCAAAAGACTTGTGGACACCATGGTTGTTAGTAAGTGCAGGGGTCGGGGATTTGCCAATGTTGACCAAAGGAAAATGACCAGGCGGGTTAACAACCGACCCTCCCACCTCGCTAGAATACAACAACACCTGGTAGCGATTGGAGGTGGGAACAGAAGCTGGTAATAAAGTCTCCTCAGAATGTCCAATTGTAGAAGGTAATAAAAAGCTCTTTATATTTCTTTGCTTGGACCCCTTGGGTGGTGGCAGCAGGATAGATGTAGCCTCAGTCCGATTCCACTTCAAAGAATGCATTTTAGGTTACAATAAAATACACAAAGAAATAATAAGGGCCGAGTCAAAGAAAAAGGAGAAAGTTTTAGGGCCCACTTCCAAACGCTTCAGGAGTGCTCCCAAGTGCACACGCCATTTTGCGCACGGCCTAAGACGAGGCTGTGGGCACACCGACTCTTTTTCTCCCCTGAAGGGGATCTCACTCCACCCCCAACACTCCCCGACCTCAGGCACCCACCCAGAGCTGTCAGGCAAAAAGTACTCCACATCCCAGTTCCTCCTTAATGGGTGTGAGGGACAAAAGAGAACCAAATACACTAACAAAACACAAATATACAATACATAAATGCGAAGTCAAAACAGAAGGGTTCCCAGGCTCTGGGTGGCTCCAAGGGCGACTCCCAAGGGTAGCAGCCCTTGTGCTCTCGCCCTTAGGCTCGCGCACATGGCTTGCGCTGACAGGTCACCGTGTCTTTTGGTTTCTGGAAGTTGGAGAGAGGCTCCGCCCCTGCTCGCCGACAGCCCCGCTCCGCACTGTGTCAGGTAAGGTTCCTGGAGACCTGGCTGTGCTGAGTGGCTTGCTTCTGGCCCCCACACTCCCCGACTCCACACAGGCTGCTGCTCACCATGGCTTTTCATTTCCGGCAGTTGGAGAGAGGCTCCACCCCGCTCGCCGACAGCCCCACTCTGTGCTGTGTCAGGTAAGGTTCCTGGAGACCTGGCTGCGCTGAGTGGCTTACTTCTGACCCCCACACTCCCCGACTCCACACAGGCTGCTGCTCACTGTGGCTTTTTGTTTCTGGCAGTTGGAGAGAGACTCCGCCCCCGCTCGCTGACAGCCCCGTTCCGCACTGTGTCAGATAAAGTTCCTGGAGACCCAGCTGCACTGAGCGGCTTGCTTCTGGCCTCCACACTCCCCGACTCTGTTAGCTTGGACCCTTGGTCCCCCCCAGAACGGAGGTACCCCCCCTTTATGGTAGCCAACTGTCTTGGACCCGGGGGTCAGCAAAACCCACAGGGGTAACCAAGGGCAAAAAGGCTTGGGGTACAAACCCCACACTGGGCGAAGGGGGGGGGACATGGAAAATAAGGATCGGGCCCAGCCACCCTAGCTCCTAGCAAAAAGGGACCACTCATGGAAAAATACCAGCCTAAGTTTGAGAAAAAGACTAGAAGGGAGAACTCTCTGAATAAAGAATGGAGTCATTAAGGATAGAGACTCACCCTGTTATAACAAAGGACTGGTAGTTGGGACTCAGTGCAGCAGCATCCTATCTTTGCATTCCCCAAGAGAAACCAGACACACACCCATTGTACCCTAAAGGACCGTCATTAGCCCTACCTCCCCTCCCTGCGTCTTTTGTTTATAGTTTCCCCCTGTGTCAAAGATATCTTGTCCATCTTGTATAGCCCTTTTTGTCATGGAAGTAACCTCCCCTCATTAGCCCATTGTACACCCCAAACGACCCTTCGTAGCCTCCCAAACTCCTTTGTCTGCACCCTTTAACTGCCCCTGGGTTTTTCCTCAACCTTGGAGAAACCTTGGACCCCCAGATACATGCAGGTCTCCCTGCATGTGTCTGGGCTAATGGTTCCCCCCAGACCTCGGCCTTCCCCCCCCCCTTTTTGGACCCCAACATCGCTGGATCCTGGGATGCTGATCCTGTTCAATCAGCTAGGAGAGGTAAACTATAGGTCCAGTCTCTTGCTTTTTCTTCCCCTCTGCAGAGCCTAGCCCCCCCCCCCATTCTTCAGTGTACTTTCACTTTCCCAGCCACAATCTGAGTTTTATTGGAGCATTTCTCTCTCTCTCTCTCTCTCTCTCTCCTTTCACGTTGTCTCGCTCCCCCCTTGCTGAGCCAACACCAGAACACCCCCCCCTTTTCCCTACAATCCCTGCAAGACGTTTGTGTTTTCCCCTTGTTACATCCCGCCAGCCAGACTGGGGCTGTGTTTCTCTGTGTTACCTATATATATATATATCAATAAACTTGTTATTATTGGACACCTGTCTCTCTCTCTCTCTTTCTATTTGGGGAGGGTACATAAACTGCCTGTAGCGCGTACTGTCCTCAGCTTGATCCCTTGAACACGAGGGGACCCCCCTAATTTGGCTAACTCCCCTAAATTTAAAGATCGAGCAGATATTGCGGAACTGACCCCCCCCCAATAATCTCACGTGGCAGGGTGTCTCATGTTAACAACTCCACACAGGCTGCTGCTCACTGTGGCTTTTTGTTTCTGGCAGTTGGAGTGAGGCTCCGCCCCCGCTCGCTGACAGCCCCACTCCACACTGTGTCAGGTAAAGTTCCTGGAGACCCAACTACGCTGAGCATCTTGCTTCTGGCCCCTGCACTCCCCAACTCCACACAGGCTGCTGCTCACCATGGCTTTTTGTTTCCTGCATGTGGAGAGAGGCTCTGCCCCTGCTCGCCAACAGCCCCACTCCGTGCTGTGTCAGGTAAGGTTCCTGGAGACCCGGCTGCTCTGAGCGGCTTGCTTCTGGCCCCCGCACTCCCTGACTCCACCCCAAAAGCAGGTAGAAAAACAAAGTCCATCCCCCTAGGGAACCCTGCAGCATGAAAGGAGAACAGCTGACATGTTCTAAAATCCAGATTTACATAGCAGCAGGCAGATTCCCCAGTATCCAAAGTCTGGGGGTAGAGGAGGAACTAGGCCTCCTCGTTACTCCAAATTCTCTAAACCAGCTTAGGGAAGCAGGCCAGTGCTTTTATCTGCACTAAGTCAGAGGCAGTGAGAAGTATCTGCAGCTTATCTTCCAGAGAGAGGGATATACTCTGGATTAGAGGGTCAATCCACGCTGTTCTCAGATCTATATCACGTAGGGCAGTGAAATATAACATGGAGCAGCATCTCTACTTTTTGGAGATTGCAACGACAGATCCTATTAACATAAGGGACCTCCCCATCGTGGCCCCCCAGCAGACTCAGGGGGCCTCGAGGAGAGCACCCCCCGATGACTTCAGGGAACAATCCAGGACCTGGGGGGTGAGGCAGTCCCGCAAATAGGTATGTACATTTTGTTTATGTTTTCTGTTTAACTCAAACAAGATTTTGTAGGTAAACATAAAACATGAACAGAATAAAAAACCAACGACATTTCCTTTAAATTAAATGTATGCTTCACCTGACAGTGCCTGCAGCTGTGAGGCTGTAACAGACAAAACAAACAGTGTATCAATTCAAACTAGGGGGGAGGGGGAAAGAAAGGGAATGGGAGATCATGATTGGCATCTCTACTGGCCAAATGGGATCACCTCAGTGAGGCTGTGACAGGCAAAACAAACAGTGTATCAATTCAAACCAGGGTGGTTTACTGAGGGAATAGAAGAGCATGACTGGAATCTGTGCTGGCCAATTTGGATTACTAAGACATCATGCAGAAGACATCATGCAGCACTTGACACACACAGAGAATTCCCCTGCTAAGCACCCCTGTGAGCTGCGGGGGCCCTTTGTCCCCACTTCACTCAGGGGAGAAGGCACAGTGGTGTGTGTGGGGGTGAATCTCTTCTGCTGGTTGGGGAGAGGTCAGGCTGGCAGCAGCTTGCAAACTGCATCCCTCTGGGGGTGCAGCTTGCATTGGGTAGTCTCAGCGCCGTTGTGCATTGATTGGCCAGTCTGAGGCTATGTGATAGTGGAGCATGTTGTGCAGCTCTCATTAGGCTGGCAGCGTGCAGAGAACAGGACGTGTAGCCGAGCGCAGCAAAGGGGGCTGATCCAGGCCTTGGGAGCTTCTCTCTACCTCCCCACCTCCCTGTGAATTTTGTGAGGCTACTGTGGTGGTGGCAGAGGGGCTTGAGGACGTGGTGGCAGGCTGAAGAGTGGCATCAAAGGCTAAGTTCTCAGGCAGCATTAAGAAAAGGGGGGTGGACTAGTTAAAACGTGCATTTTCCAGGCTTGGGATATCAGGTTGGGGGGTTGGTATGGGCAGGAGAAAAGGGCCTGGGGGGGGGAAGAAACCCAGGAGCAGGGGCCAAAAGACTGCTGGCAGGGGAATAGGGGGGGCAGACGGAGGACTGCTGACCTTCCACCCCTGGCACAGTTGGGGGTTCAGGGTGCTAATGATGGCCTGATGGAGGTGGGGCCTGGCTTCCTCGATGGGCAGAGGGTGGCTGAGCTGGCATTCTGGACAGCTAGTGAAGGTGGCCCTAAGCAGCATGCTGCTGTTGCTGGGCAGTTTTGTGACGTGGCCCCCTCTGGTGGGGCTGCAAGGGCAACACAGGCTGTAATGGCAAGGCAGACTCCAGGTGGGCTAAGGGGCCAGGAGGATCAAGGAATTGCACTATTGCAGTTCTCCACCGACAGGATGGATGCATGAGATGGGGTCATGGGCAGGCTGGCTACAGTTGGCACAAGGGGGGTGGAGCAAGGGCCCAATAGGTGCACAACTGGGACTGGCAGTTTGAGTGATTCTGCCCTTGTTGTACCTCAGCCTAGTGAGCATGCTGCTCTGATACCTGCAGCAGCTGGTGCAGGAACCGGTGAAAATAACCTGACGGTGGAGCAGCTTGCACAGAAGGTGGACCAGATAGAACAACAGATCACCAGGATTGCGGCGTTCATTGAGGCTGGCAGCCAGCCTGCGGCAGGGAGTGTGCCTCCTGTTGTAACGGCGCAGGTTTCACCGGCACAGATGGCCCCAATAGCGGGGGACAGTNGGATTGCGGCGTTCATTGAGGCTGGCAGCCAGCCTGCGGCAGGGAGTGTGCCTCCTGTTGTAACGGCGCAGGTTTCAGCGGCGCAGATGGCCCCAATAGCGGGGGACAGTGAGTATCTGGATGGAGGTAGACGGGTTAATGACGGGTCTGGAGGGCCGCATCTGTGTGAGAGTAGCTGCGGGGTGCGGGAACTGACTGCCTCAAGCCAGGCGTCATCCTCACAGGCTGGGGAGAGTGTGGTAATGTCTGTTGGGTTGCCAACACAGCTGCAAGGGGGCAGAGTTGCAACAACGGGGTAAGCTGGACAGGGTCAACTGCGTGTGCAGCAGGATCCAAATCACTTGGTCTGGGTAGACAATGTGAGGTGCCCACAGGTGGGGGCTGTGGCTTCGAGTCAGTCTGGGAATGTGGGTAATGGACAGAGTCAGGTAGCACCAGGGAGTGGTGCTCAGGTTCAGCCAATGGGGGGGGCATCAAGCAATCTGGAGGATGCAGGGATGGTGGCACATTAAGGGAGCGAGGTCCCTCCCCTGAGAGGTGGTTACGACAGGGTTTCTGCACCCATTGGGGTGCACTTGATGCAAGCCATGCGAGAAAAAATCTGGAAGGGGGAGTACATTGATTTATTTGCCCTGCTCTTTTGCAATCCTATCCCTGATCCTAACGCGAGGCAGGAACCTAGGGAGTATGAAAAGGCAAAGCGAAGGAAGGTTGATAGGAATTGGGTGAACTGGGAGTCGGCGTTTATCATTTATGCTGGTGTAATCATGCAGGCGTTTTCCGAGAGGGCGATAGCCCTATGGAAGTATTTCGATATTGTAAGGAGGGCCTATTTGACGAAGGAGGGTTTCAGGTGGCTCAGATACGACAAGGCCTTCAGGCAAAATGCGGCCATTGCGCCGGATGTGTGATGGGATGTGAAAGACCACAATTTGTCACTTGAATGCATCCAAAAGAAAGGATGTGGCTAGGGCTGATAGTGGCCATGTTATTGTAAAGGGGGCTGGGCAACCAACTGATAATTTTCGGGGCGAGCCTAGCAAGAAAGGGAGCCAGTCGCTGGCATGCTGGGATTTTAATGTTGGGTCCCATTGTTTTCATGCCAACTGTAGGTTCAAACATGTCTGTTTGCAGTGCAGTGGGCCTCATTCCATTGCCAACTGCCAGAGATGGAGGGGTGGGGTCAAAGGGGCAAGCACCCCTTCCTGAATGGAGGAGGCCGAGGTGGGGGTGCAGGACAGCAGGTTGTTAGTAAGAGCACCAACCCCAGTTAGATGGTGGGTACACAGGGAATTGTTAAGGGGTTGACCACAGGTACGGGACGCAAGTTACGTTGTTGAAGGTTTTCATGTTGGCTTTGAGATTCTGTATGAAGGGGAGCGGATGCACATGTTTGCCCATAATTTGAAATCAGTTAGTGGTTTGGAGGATATTGTTGAAAGAAAGTTGACAAAAGAGGTTTTAGAGGGATGGGTTGCGGGCCCCTTCACAGTTTTATGGACAATTTGAGAGTTTCTCCACTTGGTATTGTACCCAAGAAGGTCCATGGGGAATACAGATTGATACATCATCTGTCATATCCCTGGGGGTATTCGGTGAATGATGCGATTCCGCGGGACATCTGCACGGTGCACTATGTGTTGTTTGATGTTGCGGTGGAATTGGTGCAGGATTGCGGTAGGGGTGCCTTCATGGAAAAGAGTGACATTAAGTCGGCATTTCGCCTTTTGCCTGTTCACCCTAAGGATTTTGACCTTCTGGGGTTTATTATGACAAGGCTGTGCCCATGGGATGTTCCATCTCATGTGCTGCTTTTGAAAAATTCAGCACTGCACTAGAGTGGATAGTCAAACAAAGAGTGGGACCAGGTCATGGGACCCATTATTTTGACAATTATTTGTTTATCTGAAAGGCGGGGTCGCAGGAGTGCGCCGACTTGTTGGGTGTATTCCGTGATGTGTCCGAGTTAGTGGGTGTCCCTTTGGCTGAGGAGAAGACTGAGGGCCCTGCTCAGGTGCTAACCTACCTGGGCATAGAGCTGGACTCAGTCAGGGAATTGTCGCAGTTACCCCAAGCTAAGATTCAGGATTTGCGGGTCGAGATAAGTGCATGCATGATGGCAGGTAAGGTTACATTGAGGTTTTTGCAATCCCTGCTGGGCAAGCTGAATTTTGCTTGCCGGGTTATTGCCCCGGGTTGGGCTTTCCTCTCTCGATTATACGCCAGGATGGCCAGGGTCTCACTTCCCCATCACCACATCAGAGTGACGAATGAGATGCGGGAAGATCTGGAGGTGTGGTTGGAGTTCTTGAGGACGCACAACAGGGTTAGCCTGTGGCATGACCTGTATCTGATAGAAGCGGAGTTGCAGGTGCACTCTGATGCGGCTGGAGCGGTGGGTTTGGGGATTTATTTCCAGGGTGCCTGGTGTTCACAGAGGTGGCCGGATCAGTGGCATGCATCAGGTATTTTAAGAGACCTAACCTTTTTGGAGTTGTTTCCGATTGTAGTTGCGGTGCATGCTTGGGTTGACAGTTTTAGGGACAGGAAAGTTATGTTTTGGTGTGATAACATGGCCATGGTGCAGGTGGTTAATTCTTTATCCTTGAGATCAGATGGTGATGCGGCTGGTGAGGGTCTTTGTACTGCGCTGTTTGAAGTTTAATATTCTGTTTTGTGCCAGGCATGTCCTGGGAGTGAAGAACGAGATAGCTGATGCCCTCTCTCGTTTACAGATGTGGCGTTTTTGGGAGCTTGCTCCCCAGACGAGGAAGGAACAGGACTTCGTGCCCAGGGAGTTATGGAGCCTTGGAAGTTAGAGCTGATGGACACAGTAAAGGGTTCTGTGTCTCCAGCCATCCCCTGTTCTAACCCACTAGCCCTCCTCCCTTCCCAGAGAAGGACCCAGGAGCCCTGGCTCACAGCCCCCCCCACTCTAACCCACTAGCCCCCACTTCCCTCCCAGAGAACCCAGGAGTCCTGGCTCCCAGCCCTCCCTGTTCTAACCCACTAGCCCCCTCCCTTCCCAGAGAAGAACCCAGAAGTCCTGGCTCCCAGCCCCACCCCTGCTCTAACCCACTAGCCCCCCTCCCTTCCCAGAGAAGAACCCAGAAGTCCTGGCTCCCAGCCCCACCCCTGCTCTAACCCACTAGCCTAGTGGGTTAGAGCAGGGGGGACTAGCCCCCACTCCCCTCCCAGAGAACCCAGTAGTCCTGGCTCCCAGCCCCCCCTGCTCTAAACCAATAGCCCCCCACTCCCTTCCCAGAGAACCCAGGAGTCCTGGCCCCTATCTGCCCCCCTCCTCTCCCACCTGCCCCCTTGTCCCTGCCTGCCTGCCTCTCTGCCCCCTCATCTCCCACCTGCCCCCCATGTCCCTCTGCCTGATGCCACCTGATCTCCCACCTTCCC
>QEPC01015050.1:6227791-6243741 GCA_003113815.1 Sphenodon punctatus
GGAATTAATTTATTTCATTGGTTTCAATGGGGACACAGCGCCCCATTGAAACCAATGAAATAAATCCGGTACCGGCATACCGGATTTAATCCGGGAATCCGGTTTTCGCAGAACCGGTAACCGGTAAATCCGGTAGCCGGTAATGGGCCCGGGGTCCCACCACTAATAAAGACCATGCTTAAAACATTAGTTTAGGGAGTTTTTTGGATGTTAAATAGTCAAATAGCTAAATTGGGGGGTGTTTAAGCAAGCAAAACTGCTGAATTTGTGGCGGTTTTCAGTACCATACAGTAAATTGGTAAGGGCTTTATAGCCTGGGTACAGTGGAGGATTATCAGGCTCATCCGGCATAGTGGAGCCTGGGAAGCAAATTAGGGGATGGACACCCCAGATGATCCCAGGAAAGAAGGGGAGATGTTGTGGGCATATGGGGAGGATCCAAGCGGTCCTGAAATATGCATCAGCAACTTCTGTCCTTCACGGAAATTGATCAATGCAGTCCATGGGAAGGGGATTGGACTGGCATCTCCAATCCAAAAGTTGGGAACTCTATGGTACTGAAAGCGGGGAGTGAAGAAAAATTTGGACTGGATAATGATTTGATATGGCACTCCCCTTGTTATTCGATCACCTTAATTGGGAACAATTTAATTGGCATTTAATTGGCATGGTAATAATACAAATGAGATTAATTGGCTAATACTGGTTTTACTTCGCAAGGCGAAGGTTTAAAGAATTCAATTCAGGCTAATTGGGCTTTGATCCCATTCATCGCTCTTTAAGGTATTAGAGTGGATACATTTGGTTAATTCGTTTTGTTTTTCTTAACAGGTTAATTAAGATTGGATTCAATAAATACAGCTGTGACCAGCTTTTACCCAATATCCTTCGTGTCTGTGTCCTTATTCCTAGTGCGGGGACAATTCCTGTGATAGCTGTTCAGTGCTGCCAGAACTTGAAGTAGCCAACGAGGAGCACTGGGGAAGAGGAGGGCACTGTAAAGGCCATATTGGGGGAGGCTAGCTGCCTGGATGCAACTGCTTGTCTGCCTGCTAGCTTCTGGTTCTTCAGAGCTATTCAGAGCAGAGCTATTCTTCCTTCATTTCAAAATAATTTAAACCCCCTGTCTCCGTATAATCCTACTGAATCTCTTTTAAGTGAACCCCTATCTGTTAGAGAAGTGACTGGACACAGACTTCCTTGTGCTGTAGGCAGCTTTTCCCTCCCTTCCAGTGCTCTTCTGCTGCCCTACTGTGAACCTTAGATCACACTGCATTTCCCCATTCCCTAAAAAAACCCATGAATTCCCATTGAAATAAATGGAAAATAACATTTAAACATAAGCAAAATAAAAATGAAACAAAAAAAATCAAATATAAACAAAATGAAAGCAAAAACAAAAGTGTTCCCCCTGCACATCGCTAGATAATTTAGCACTAGTTTTCAAACACATCTGTAGCTGGGTATGTAACAGGGTGACCATTTAGTGGTAGAGTCTTTCCCCAATCCAGCCCCCAGGAAGCCAGTCCACAGTGGGATCTTCACTCTGTGCTTATCAGTAAGTCTCCATTTCTGCCCTCAAGCTGCACTCAGTAGTGTCTTGAGTGACATTTAGTTTCTCGATTCACTGACTATCCCCTTACCAGGATCTTGTCATCCATTTCAAATCCCAAGAGTCAGTGAATCAAGAAACGAAATGTCAGTTGAGACATTACTAGTATCAAGAGGTTCTCAGTTCAACTGAGATGGTATCGGGAACTGGGATTTCAATGAGATTTCCTATTTTGGCAAAATCTCATTTCAGTCCTAATAATAAACATATATTAAAAACATGGATAAATTCCATTTATTTATTTTATTTATTACATGTACTTGTAGCCCGCTCCCTCCTGGACAATGGCAGCTCGAGGTGGCGTACAACACAATTTTAAAACAATAATAATAAAAACATCTAAAACATTACAAAATATAAAAATATAAAATGGACATGACGGTTTCAAGAGTAACCCCCACCCCCACCCTAAAGGCCCGGCAGAACAGCCAGGTCTTACAGCATCTACGGAAAGAGGGGAGGTCTGGGGATAAGCGGGCCTCCAATGGGAGGGAGTTCCACAGCCGAGGTGAGGCCACGAGAACGCCCTTTCTGCTGTCGCCACCCGGCGTACCCGGGGGACTTCAAGCTGGGCACCCTCAGCCAACCACAGGGGCCGCAAAACAACCCGAGGTCTGAGGCAGTTTTGCAGGTAACCAGGATCCAAACCATTTAGGGCTTTAAAAACAACATCACAAACCTTATCCCCACCTGCTAATTTCTGGCCAAATAAATAGGTCTTACATTGCCTCCAGAAACTGTTCAAGCATGGTCTATAGTGAACCTCCAGGGGGAGTTCCAAAGCTGTGGGGAAGCCACCAAGAATGTCTCTCTGTGTACCCTTGCTCTATGTGCTTGATTCAAGGCACTTGCAAGAGAGCTGACTGTAGGGATTGTAATGGAACACAGGGGACAAGGTGATCTTTTATAATCTCTCCTATAAACTGGGAAGTGTTGTATGCCTTCCCCAGCCCTCATAAGATCTCCATTGCATGTTCTTCCCCAATAATGTTACTCTGTGACAAGAAAGTACAAGGAAAGTACTTGTATGTGTTTTTCAAAAATCTATTTCCATACTCTCCTAGAAACCTAAACCAGTCTCTCAAACTCATGCTTTATTTGGTGCAAGAAATGGCCTGTTAAAGACAAGAATCCTGAGTAGCAAAAGAGCTGCTGCCCTGTAATCAAAACACCTGTTTTCTTCTCATAACTTAGCCACAGTTTCTCTTCTGGTACTTGCACAATACCCCACCCAAGGTGTGTGATTCAGGGTAGCACACTCTCGTGTTTTTAGAATACCTTGACCACAGTGGGAATGGCATCCATGCTAAGCAGCCTCAGTAGACTGCAATGTTAAATAGATTAAATTATCTTCTCAACTAGGCTGTGAAATACAATGGATTAAAATACATGTGATGGCAGGACACTGCTGTCAGGACCCAGCCAGGGGCATAAAATCCCAGGTGACATGGTCTGGGTCAGGTTGGGGGCCCAGACACACATGACCGTGGCCAGGTCGCTGTTCCACTTGCCACACAGGCCGGGCATGGCCAGGAACCATACCAAACATGCAGGCAACCAGCCCCATCTGCCCTGTGCTCCCAGCACCTTGCTCTCTGCCATGATGGGCAGCCATGGCAGCCAATGATGGTCACCATGGCAGCCAATGATGGTCGCCATGGCAGATCTGATCCGGGTTGGCCATAACAAATGTGATGGCCCGCTGTGGCCCAGTTGGGCAGACCGTACGCCAGACTGTGACCTTGGTGGTTTTCCAAGGTCATAGCCCAGACTTGCTGCTGACAACAATCCTGGGCTAACATATGGCGTCACTTCAACCGACATGCCAGTGGCCCACAGGCCAAAGCAGGCTACAGCATGCTACTGTCGCGTGCGTTGTTACCCACAGAATGTAGTACTGGAATTAGGTTTCCCCTACTATACCTTCTCAGATACAAGTACAGTATAGACAGCAACAGTACAAACTTCCTGTAATATAGGACCTACAGGGACAACAACAAACATTAGAGGATGTGTTGGAGAACTGCGTAATAACAACACTGTTGTCAAAGTGATTGCATCTTCTGCAGGCACCCATATGACCAGAAGGTACTGCCTGATGATGCAACAAATCTGACAACCCTACTCCAGCTGGGGCTATGAAGAGGATCCAATACAGGCTAAAAGGGTGGTTGAATAGGAGCATGGATCACACCTAGGACAAGCCCATCTCTCTGGACAAGGGTTCAGCACAGTAAGTGGACCATACCACTACCCTATCTGAGCCACAAAAACAGGCAAGCCCAGGACCCAGACTCCAGGAAAACTGGAGTTGGGAGCCCTATAAAAATTGGACTTTGTGACTGGGGCAGTGAACCCTCCCTTTTGGGGAAGAGTTGGGGATGAGAGAGGGGGAGCATGCTCCACAGCACATTAATTTGCTAGCTTCCTTGTTCTTGCCAATGCTGAAAACCTAATGATGTGGACATCTGTATATTGAGTTTTGAGACCATCAACTCATTTTTGATAGACAACAGATGGTAACAGTTTTAGGCTGTGGTTCTAAAGGCACTTTCACCAGTGCCAGGATTTTAGTATTGCAACCTTATTCAGCTCACTATCAATGTTTACTGGATTTGAATCCAGAATTTAAAAGTGAAAAACACTCTGTATCCTAGTACCAATCTCCTGACCATCCGGAGATGAAAAGCAACTAGTTTTTATGAAAGCACAACAAAGAACAAGATTGACATTGGCAACAGATTAATGAAACTTTTAAGGCAGGTAACATTTAGGTTTACTAGCCTTTATAACATTGCTTGAAGTAATTGACTATTTGGCTAGACATTTTTAAGTGTAGTCAAATGGTTTAAGTAAAATCAAAACCCATTTCACAGAAACAGTAAGAGACTATGCTATTTCTATGTTTGGAGTTTAGGCTGTGAATTCAGGTGTGTTATGTCTGAATACCAAACCACTTTCACACTATACATACCACTTCATGGACCACCCAAGAGTGTTAGAGGAAAACACAAGTTTGATATGTTTTGTGGTATACTTGCTGTGTAGTAAAGGTTTAAAGTTGTATGTTCTAGATATACCATTTCAAATTACAAGTCTTGACAGTGGCAGGAGTACAAGTTAGTGGTCTCTTTGCCATCTGGTGCATTTTTGAACTGTAGCCTTTACAAACTTAAACAAGATATTCCTGTCCAAACAGTTTGCCCAGTCTTGACAGGCACTTGTTCATCAAGCACTTCCAGAGCACTGAGACAAAATGTATGCCGCTCCACTGTAATAGTAGGAAATGATGTATGAAATATAGGACTGCTGAAAGTGATTACAATATGCTAAGTTTCAAATGAGTTCTGACTCTCCTGACCCCTTGAAAAAAGATTATTAAAGGCTAATGCTATTAGTATATATTGGCAAATGAATAAACCTTTAGAAAGATTAAAATATTGTAAATAGAGAGAAATACATTTATGCATTTTTTAATATTACTATACCAAGGATGTCTCATAATTAAAACCTAACTCACTTTGTATTGGCCACAGGACATGAAATTGTTGCATTTTGGAGTTTTGACTCAGTATGGCATATAGGGATTGGTCCAAGTTTCATTTTGCTTTGTGTTTTCCAAACAATTACAACTAAAATAAGGTTAAATATTTCTCTCCTGTAGGTAAAATTGTTTACTTTTAACTTTTGGATCTGTAGATGCAACCAGGTTTGCAATTAGTTTACCAGCATTCTAGGAAAATGACAGAGACTGATCCAGGCATTGAATACACTTTTTCTTGTGGGTGGGCCAGAACAATTAAATTTCCCACTTATTAAACACTACTAAATTTACAAGCACCTCAGTTTATAAGAGGCTAACAAAACAGTTACTTTAAGCTAGTTCTATCATGGGTTATTTTTAAGTCTGTCAGGATTACTGTAGTCCTTACACTTGCAAGCTTTTACTCTGTTGCCAATTCTAGCACTTTTAGAAGGAAAGAAGTACCAACCTGAATGCTGTGAGGTACTCTACATCTCCCATGGGAGAATCCAAGCCACCTGTCCAAGCAATATTTATATTATACCCTTCACCAAGGCCACTTCCAACCTGAAAAGGGGGCGGGAGGGGGGGGGAGGTGCCGAAGGGAGGAAGAAAGGGGAAAAGAATAAAAATAAGAAAACATACAAATGTGTGCTTTTGAAACAAACATCAAACAGCATGTCAAGTCAACCCAGCCTTGTTTGACAAGGACTGTTCTGGGTTATGCACTTGTTCTACCCTGGTCCCCTGCTCCCAGTGGACAATTTGGTAATCTGGTGTAATTTAAAGCACCGGCAAAGGATGAGAAAATTAGGGGTAATCATGCAATGCAATTACCTGAAAGATACACATAAAAATGGGGCTCTAAAGAAATAAACCTAACCTCATTTGGGGCTCCGCTGCCGGGGAAGAAGTTGCCTTCATCATAGCGATGGAGGGAAATATACAGGATGCTAGGGTCAGCGTAAAAAGCCTGCTGTGTACCATTGCCATGGTGAACATCCTAAAGGGGAAAGAAAACATGACAATGCAATAATGTCCAATCCAGTGAGGAGGGATCACTTCTGCTTTCTTTTGCCCCTTCTCTTTCTTCGCCCCACTTTTTTTCTGTTTCTAACTCTCCCCCCTCCTTCTTTCCCTTCTTCCTTGTCTCTCTCCTTTTCCACCCTCCCTCTACCACCCTGATACTTCCTGAACTTGCAAGCAAATTACTCTTTAATGCACTCATTTTTTAAACTGGCTTCTAAAAATCAGGAAACCACAGCGAGCATGCCCTGGAGACTCCAGATGAGCAGTCATTGAGAAATCCCAGTCCTTTTGTACAATTAGATATTTATACACCGGCTCTTTGTACTCTTTGCCTCAGTGATGGAATCTAGCATCCTGTTTTATGGAGGAATTTTATGACTTATTAACTGCCAACAGTTCATAACCCCTTAGGCTTAATTAACTGGCCTCGCTGGCCTCTGAAGAAAGACTAATGTTTAAACTACAAACTAGTATTTTGCAGAAGGATCTATGGTTTAGAGAGCATTTTCACAATTCTTAACAGAACACTAAACATAAGTATATGCATTGATTTGCCAAGTTCCACCATTGAGGTCAAAGGCTTTGTGACCAGCTGAGTAAATTGGCTTTCTTGAAACATTCAGTTCAGTTAGCAGTCCCTCAGCAGCTAGATCCACATCAAAAGAGATGCCAGATGCAGAAAGGACTTCATACTTCATTTCTGCAAGATCATGACGGCAACATTTGAAGACATACAAGTATGATCTCATTAGCTATTAAATCATCTGGCAAAGGGCAGATAATATGGTGCCTTCCACAGTGAGAGAGAGACCTAAGCCAATCTGCATATTTCAGACATTATACAATTGCTCATACAACAGCGTAAAAAAAAAAATATCTCACTCAATAAAATAATAAGAAGGAATACTTAGGACATGTGCACATGATAATGGCTGATGGTTTAAACTTTTCAAATGTCTTTTTCACAATTATCTCATTGTACACAGTTAGATCCATATGGGATTTTATAAGGGAAAAGGGAAAATCCAGGTGCATGGCAGTGGAGGAAAACTGATGGGTTTTTTGTAAACTTCCACCTAGGAGTTTAGAAGAGCCTGAAATAATTCAGGTGTTCAAAAAGTAAAATTTTGTATCCAACTTCTGAAAAGCAACATTATTCAACCCAATCCTGAATGAGGCTTATGCTGGCAGAGGACCTTGTCTATGCAGACTTTATTTAGTTTTACGTTATACAAATTGAGTATGGGGGAAAGGCAGGCTACAAATGATCATTTGTGGTGTTTTTAAACAGGCAGGCTGCCATCGCGCTTCACCCCGGGTGTCCCATCCATTTAAAGGTGGCCCAACAGATGTTGAAACAGAGCAGTTGGGTCAGACCTGCTGCTGGCATTCTGGAACATCCTGGAGCAACACTGGCAGAACAGACCACAGACCTGAAATTAAAAATCTCAGCAAGTCCTGCTTCATTGAGAGCAGGGCATTCAACAAAATTCATGTGACACGGAAAACGTACCAGCTTTCCTGCTGCTTCCAGCATTTTCCCGTATTTTTTACATGTTGAACAGGGCTGCCATGGGCTAGTCCCAAGCCCTGTGCATGCCCCACATGCACCCACAGGGGGTGTGGAGATAAGCACATAAGTAATGAATACGCAATGGGGAAGCGCTGGAAAGTGCAAAACGTCCTGTAAAAGTGCCATAAACTATTGTAAAATTCACAGAAAGTGACGGAAAGGTCCCAGAAAGTGATTAAAATGTCCTGGAAAGTGATGGAAAAGTCCTGGAAAGTGACAAAAGTGACCCCAAAAAATGGCAGAACTTGATCATTCTAGTCGATGATCTTCACCTTGAGATGGACAATGGGAATTCTACCTTGTTGATCTTGTTAGATCTTTCAGTGGCCTTTGATACAGTTGATCATAGGGTGTTTTTGACATGACTGTGGGATCTGACAGGGGTGCACAGAACTGTTCTGGAGTGGTTCCATTCTTTCCTGTCAGGGAGGTCCCAATGGGCGGTGATGGGTGATTGCTCATTGTCCCCCTGGTCCCTCTCTTGTTCAATGTGTATCTGAGGCCGCTGGGTGAGATCATTCAGAGGTTTGGGGTGAGGTGTCATCAATATGCTGATGATACTCAACTCTACTTCTCCTTTTCTTCCAAACCAGGTCATGCAGTCTGAGTGCTTACCCAATACCTGGCTGCTGTTTGGGACTGGATGAGGGTGAGCCAATTGAAGCTGATGCCTGAAAAGACTAAAGTGATGATGATTAGCTTGTCTTGCATCTTGGCAGGGATTTGGTCACATTTTATTGATGGAGTCTGCCCCCCTATGGTCAATCAGGTTTGCAGCTTTGGAGTGCTTTTTGGATCCCTCCCTGGAACATCTAGGTGGTGACGGGGAGCGCTTTTCACCAACTCCATCTGGTGAGGAGGCTGCAGCCTTTTCTCTTTGGCTTGGATCTGGCCACTGTAATCCATGCTTTCATCACCTTGGGGCTAGATTGCTGCAATGCGCTCAACGCATGACTGTCCTTGATGACTGTTCAGAAGATGCAGCTGGTGCAGAATGCAGCAGCTTAGCTCATTTTGGGGACAAGTTACCAGGAGCACATTGCACTGGTGCTTTGAAGTCTGCACTGGCTATCTATAGCTTTCTGGGCACAACTGAAGGAGCTGATTTTGACCCTTAAAGCCCTAAACGGTATGGGTCACATATAGCCCTGAAAGACTGCCTGTCCTGCCATGTCCCATTGTGGCCCCTACGGTCAGATGTTAGTGCCCTCATGCGGTTTCCATCTGTTACCTGTGTCCATGGAATGGGGGATGCGCAGGAGGGCATTCTCAATTGCTGCCTCAGTTTTGTGGAACTCTGTTCCCCAGGAGGTTCACTTGAGCCCGGGCCTAAGCATCTTCCGGAGGTGGTGTAAAACTGTTTTTTATTTGAGAAAGCATTTGGCTGGTGGGCATAGAGGCTAGTTGTGTTTTGGGTAGTGTTGTGGGGGAGGGTGGTGTGTTTAAGGTGAGGATGGGAGTTTTTATTGAATGGATTTTGTTGTTTTATGGGCTGTAAGCCACAGAGAGCCTCTGTGGGAAAGGTGGTATATAGATTCAAATAAATAAATAAATAAATTGAAATGTATTTTAATATACACTAAAAAAGCTGTTTCCATGCACAAAGTGAGATTTATTCCTAGGAAGAACCCTACGGATATGCCCCTTATGCCACTCGGGGGAGGTCGACACTCTAGAGCACATGATCTATCAGTGTTCCGCTCTGGTAGGCCCTAGAAGCGAATATCTGGGAAGGATATGTGCGGGTTGGGCCCTGGGTTCCAAGGGGCTCCAGTGCTTGTTTAATCCGGCGGACACTGACCAAGCAAAAGCAGTAGCAAGATTTGCTCTTGCAATACAAGGCATCCGCAGTCCTTTCTTCCCCAATTTGTAGAGCGAGGTGAGGCTGTGGGTGGCATCCAAGGTTGTCGAGACCCCGGCCCGGACAAGGAGGGGCCAAGTGTGTACACCATGGAACTATGATCCAGGAGAATTTGTTTTGTTCTAGTGGGCCTCCAGCCCCTCTTGGCCATGAGAAAGGTAAGATGCAGCTGAGCTAGGATTTAGGCTTTTAGTATTTCTTATGGGGTAACCCCCCACTTTTTAATTTTTTTGTAACACTCTGGTTTGTCAACTGGCTCGCCAGTCATACTATATTTATGTATCCCACACTGTAGCTGGCCGATGGGAATTTGTAAAGGGCTTCGCCCAACAAATAAACAATATTGATTGATTGATAGGAAGAACCAAAACTAATTCCGAGGAAGAATAATCCTACTAGAAAGGCAGGTGTTACTACTATGTTAAACAGACAGAGAAAACAGGAATGTTTCAGTATTACAAATGGCAATGTAAAGACTGAACTGTGAAGAAATTATGTTGTCCTCTTGGTAGGTGCTTGTTTTAACTGAGATACAATATTAAAAGAAGTTCCTGCACAATACAGTGTGGGACTATGTATTTTGTTAGCATTTTGCAACTATATTGTAGTAGGCTGGGGGCTTAATTTGGGGGGAGAGGGGCTTGCCAGGGCTCAGCCTTGGCAATTAAATTCAGGGGGAGGGGGTCTGAGGAGCCCCAGGAAATATTCCCAGTAAGAGTGTGCAGTGCACCCCAAAATGTGAAATAATATTGGCCATTTCAGGTCAGTATAAAAATGGCAGATATTATTTTCTGGAACTGAAAGCCGGAAAAAAAATTGGATAGTTTATTTGACTTTCATTAATGGCTTTCCTGACCCACCCACTGTGCTGGCAAACTCCTATTTTATATTCAGCTGCAGAAAGGCAGGTTAATCCAGGCAGGTTAATCCTGTAGAAAGGCAGGTTAATTCTTACTGGAGAATAGGGTTCATTTCTCTACACAGAGAAATTCTCAGTTGGGAGGCATCACTTCTGGGGCAGGCTCATGCCCTAGCAATTCATTTATTTATTTTTTACAAATTAAACACTGGTGGTAGCCTTCTGCATCTCTCAAGCATGCCAGGACTTTACGGTACAAAATTAGGCAACAGTCCTGAAGTCAATGTGGTTTAGTTAATGGGTAAAAATAGACATTTTATTTATTTATTTAAAACTTATATCCCACCCCTCCTGCCCAAAGGCAGCTCGGGGCGACAAACAACATGAAATAAATCTACAAATTTTAAAGCAAATCATAAAAACTCACCCTCTCTCCCAACCCCCTTCCCCCCTCACCAAAGGCCTGGAGGAACAGTCAGGTCTTACACAAACATCGAAATGACAGGAGGGTGGGGGCCAACCAAGCCTGTGGCTGGCGCGGCAGCCTGGGCAATGTTAGGACATTGACTATAGATGCCCATGGCTAGGCTGCTGTCCTCCCACTCATGCGGCTGGAAGAGGGCTGCAACAGACATGTGGGCAGGAGCACCACTTCCAGTGCCCAAACCGATGAGCAGCCATGGTAGCTAATGCTGGCAAGCCATGGAGGTTAGCTCCATGGCCAGGTGTTGGTTTTGACATTTAAAGCCCTAAATGGACTGGGCCCCTCCTATCTGCAGGACCGTCTCACCCTCCAGATTTTGGATTGGCCTCTGCAGTCAGCTGGGGGTGCCCTCCTTGAGGTCCCCTGCGTTTCCCAGATGTCAACCATGAGGGGGGCATTCTCAGTGGCTGCCCCACGACTGTGGAACTCCCTCCCATTGGAGATCTGCCTGTCCATAGGCCTCCCCTCTTTCTGTAAGATCTGGCTGTTCTGCCAGGCCTTTGCTGAGGAAGATGGGATGGGTGGGTTGGGTTAGGGTGGGGGTTTTATTGCTGTGTTATTTTAAGTGGGGTTACCTGTAAATGTTGAATTTATGTGTTTTAAAATGTTGTTAGCCTCCCCAAGATGCTTGTGCAGGAGGGGATGACATATAAATGCAAAAATAAATAAATAAATAAATAAATATAGCAGGCCCCAATCTGGGCCGGTCCACAACAGGTGAGCTAGCCCGCTGTGACCCGTTTTGGTCCAGGTGTGCGAGTCTTAGCCAAGGCTGTTTCTTTGGAGGTTTCCCAATGTCAGAGCCCGGGCTAGCCACCAACATGGCCTGGAGCTGTCCTGGGCCAACATCTGGCGGTGCAAAAACAGATATGCAAGTGGCCGACAGGCCATAGCAGGCCATAGTAGGCCTCTATGACATCTGTTTTTACCCCATGGTTTCAGGATTGTGGCCATATGGTCTTAAAAGTCACCTACAAATCTTGCCACAATTATGCTGTGTTATGAAACAATAAATTAATTAAGATGAGACTTTGCCAAATAAAGGCCAAAATAATGGCTCAAAATTAGGGATGGGCGAACAGATCGCGGTTCTGGTTCGGCCATTCAGCTCGGTCCGGTTTGATTTGCCCGTTCGGTTCGGCCGTTTGGTTCACTTCCCATGTTTGTGTTTGGCCGTTCGGTTTGGTCGTGTTTGGTTCAGTTTGGGCGTTCGGAAAAAGTATCGCGAGAGCCCGTGATCTCGCCAGAAACCAGAAATTCGAGTGTGTGTGTAGCTTGTGTTGGTGAGAGAGTGTGTTGTGGCTGGCTGTGTGTTCGTTTTTGATTTGTGTGTGTTTTGGCTGTGTGGTGTGTGTTGGTTTTCGTTTGGCTGGTTGGTGAGTGTTGGTGGGTGCTGTGTGTGTTGTGTTGGCTGTGCTAGGTGTGTGCTTAAAAAAAAAATGGAGAAAAAGGTGACCAATGCCACCACCATTAAACGCTGGGCCTGGGAGAAGGCCAAGGTGGCAGAGCCAGTGGTGGAGGAAGAGGTTCCTCCGGCCACTGCTGGACCTTCGGTGGTGAAGGAGGAGCCAGAGCCAGCGGGCACAGGAGGTGCTGCTGCCACTGCTGCCAGGTTTGTAAACCTTTTATTTATTTTGAGAACAAGAAACTTAAGGCTCTATCCATTAGAGTGAGCTCACTGTTGTGCAGGTGGGAGCATGGGTGATAGGCATCAGTCAGGCACAAACAGTGGCATTCACGGGTAGCAGAGGATGTCTGCCACAGGGAAAGAGGGTACTGTAGTGTGTGGGGCTCTTCCAGAAGTCAGGCACGAGCACGAGCAGCACCCCCACCCAAACATGTACCAGGCTAGCAAGGGTCTCCACTCTCCAGTTGCCATCCCATTCCCTACGCACCCACAAATAAGGGCAGGATTTGCATATGCCAGCCACCAGGGTCTTTCCAGTTGCCATCCATAGCTCCCCCAGGAGGACAGGATTTGCACGTGCCAGCAAGGGTACTTCCACCCAAAGAAGGGCAGGATTTGCACGTGCCAGCCTGGGTCTCATCCCTCCTCAGCACCCAAAGAAGGGCAGGATTTGCACGTGCCAGCCAGGGTCTCCCCCCTCCGCAGCACCCAAAGAAGGGCAGGATTTGCACGTGCCAGCCAGGGTTTCCGCCCTCCGCAGCACCCAAAGAAAGGCAGGATTTGCATGTGCCAGCCATCCAGGGTCTCCCCATTGCCATCCCAAGCACCTCAAGAAGGGCAGGATTTGCACATGCCAGCCAGGGCCTTTCTAGTTGCAATCCCTAGCATCCCCTAGCACCCCAAGAAGGGCAGGATTTGCACGTGCCAGCCACCAGGATCTTTCCAGTTGCCATCCATAGCGCCCCAAGGAGGGCAGGGTTTGCACGTGCCATCCAGGGTCACATCTCCCATTGACATCGTTACTAGCACCCAAAGAAGGACAGGATTTGCACGTGTCAGCCAGGGTCACATCTCCCGTTGCTATTGCTACTAGCACCCCAAGGAGGGCAGGATTTGCATGTGCCAGACAGGGTCTCTCCATTGCCATCTCAAGCACCCCAAGGAGGGAGGACTAGAGGCATCATCATAAATGCATGATATTACTTTGGTGTTCTTAATGTGTTCCCGCTTCAGAGAGCAATCGGATGCCGGCCCCAGCGCTGGTGCCACTGCCAGTCCAAGGAGGACCTCTAGGCCAAGGTCATCAGTGACACCCCCAGACATTCAGCGGAGAAGGTCGGATGTCTGGAGGTTTCATGACAAGGGTGACAGAATCGCCACATGCAAGGTAAGGCACGGGGACTGGAACAACAGGGAATGAATTGCCCTATGACCTGTTAGGAACGGAAGTCCCCTGCAGAGAGAGATTGGTCTCCCAGTCCACCCACTTGTGGAGACAAAACGCAGGCAGGGCTTGACAGACCATTGGTCTGACACAGTATGACACTTCTTATGTTCCTATCTTTTGATGCTCTTTTTAGATCTGCCAGAAATGATTCCAGCTGCAAAAAGAGGGGACCACATCAGGGCTCATTGCCCACATCGAGCGAACTCATGGCAGGATAGTGAGGTGGCAGAAGGAGGACTCTGTTTGGCCACCATGGAGCCTCAGTGCCAGAAGAAGGGGGGGAAGGCAACCCAAAAAAGATGGCATTTAAGCCCTTCCCTCCCCTCCAGCTCCGATGTGGAGATCCCTGGACCCAGGAGTCTGATGAGGTCAAGGCCTTTCGGGCCAAGTTTGAAAGGCCCATCCAGGACTTCGTGGCCAGCCACCAGCAGACAGCAGCCACCATGGAGAACTGCCTGGTGGAGCAGATCCAGGCATTCCAGGTGGAGAAGAAGAAGGTGGAGGCATATGGCAAGTACGTCCCCACCGAGATGGAATGCCTGGAACTAGACCACCAGGCATTCTCCAGGTAGCATCAGGCCGTGGAAGGGGCCGTGGAGTTTGCCTTGGCCCATGGCTATGACCAACAAAAGTCCCGGGTGGCTGCCCCTCAGTCCTGTGCTGCGCCCCAATGGCTGTTGCCTTTCCCCCAAGTCACGGGGGGAAAGAGACTAATAGTTTAATTTATAAGTTTCCTTTCAAGGTTTGCTTTTGTTTTCAGAATTTTGTTGTTGTTGCTTTGTTCTTGTTGTTGTTATTTAAATAGTTTTAATAAAAGTTGTTGTGTTGTTATGAGCTTTGTTTGACCTTTCCAATCTTTTATCCCTATGTGCTGAAGTTCTGGCTGGCAGGTGGAAAAATCTCATACAGCTTGTCGATCCCTACAAGCAGCACTTGCCACCTGATGTAGAGTAGTTATTAACCCAAAGATGTGCTGTGCCAGCAGCAGGGTCTCAACTTGCAGACAGCCCCCCAGGAGGTGCAGGGCTTGTGTTTGTGTGCTGAAGTTCTGGCTGGCAGGTGGAAAAATCTCATACAGCTTGTCGATCCCTACAAGCAGCACCTGCCACCTGATGTAGAGTAGTTATTAACCCAAAGATGTGCTGTGCCAGCAGCAGGGTCTCAACTTGCAGACAGCCCCCCAGGAGGTGCAGGGCTTGTGTTTGTGTGGGTGCGTGTGACAGAGAGAAAGAGAGACAGGTTCCTTGGCAGTGGGCAGCAGGAAGCGGAAGCTGGTGGTCTGAGGGGCTTTTATTTCCAGCAGCTTCAGTGGGCATCCACGGGTGGCTGCGGAGGAGTAGGCTGTTGGGGGGCGAGGGGGTGTTCAGCTGGCATGCAGGCACTGGGCTTCTGGATGCAGTGGAATGGAATGTAGCCCCCAGTGACTGGAATGATGGCCCCAGAATCTAGTTGATGGTTCCTGAGATGGGCAGGCATGACTGATTCAGGGATAGTGGAATGACAGCCTAAAGCCTATTGGGAACACTTCATTCAATCATAAGATGGGTGGTAGCAGCAGGTACAGGAATGCACACAGGCAGGCACATATAATACGTTGTGTTATATTCCATCTAATTGTGGTAGATTTTCTGTGTGGTGGGTGTGGGCAATGGGTATTGGGCACATGAGCACAGATGGGAGTTCTTCCTGGTTCTGGCAGGTGGCAGCCAGTGTAGCTGGATACACCTACCTCTCCCCCTCCAACCCCCATCTCTCTCATTCTAGGTGGGACCCTCTCTCTCTCTCTCTGGCCATATAGTTCAGGTGACAGCATGGATGGGATTGTGTCTGTCTCTCCTTCTAGCAGTGGGCAGACTTTCTCTCTCTTATTTCTCTCTCTCTCTCTCTCTGAACAGCAAGTTGCATAAAGAAAAGGTGGAATGACAGCACCCCGTGAGCAGAATGACAGGGCACAAGAACCCTGAGGGTGGGTCCTGGGGCTGGAGTGGCAGCTTCTAGATATTGGTCACAACCCTCCCTGCTGGTAACTTGGCCCCAGAACCCTGATGGCGGGTCCTGGGGCTGGAGTGGCTGTTTCTTGATGCGGTGTATTGACAGCTCCCTTTGCGAGGAATGATAGCCCCAGACCCATGACGGTGTGTCCTGGGGCTGGAG
>QEPC01015050.1:6254968-6268527 GCA_003113815.1 Sphenodon punctatus
CCCTTCTCCCCCGCCAAATGCCTGGTGGAACAGCCAGGTCTTACAGCTTCTTTGGAAGGAGGGGAGATCCAGGGCCAGCCGTACCCTGACTGGAAGGGAGTTCCACAACCATGGTGCAGTCACCGAGAATGCCCTCCCCTGTGTAGCCCCCCGAAAAACTCGGGGGACCTCAAGCAAGGCACCCCCGGATGACTGCAGGGGCCGATTCAGAACCCAGAGGGTGAGGCGGTTCCACAGATAGGCAAGGCCTAGGCCAGTTAGGGCTTTATAGGCCAAGACCAACACCTTGAATCAGGCCCAGAAAACTACCGGCAGCTAGTGCAGAGAATGGGGCACTGGCGTAATATGCTCCTGGCGGCCCAGTCCCACCAGGAGACGAGCCGCTGCATTCTGCACCAGCTGCAATTTCTTTGCCATCACCATGGGTAGCCCCACGTAGAGCGCGTTACGGTAGTCCAGTCTGGAGGTGATGGAAGCATGGATGACATTGGCCAGGTCAGAGTTTGAAACATACAGCCAAAGTCATCACACCAGATGTAATTGGCGAAAGGCACTCTTCACCATAGCCTCCACCTGGACATCCAGGCAGAGCTGCAAATTGAGGAGCACCTCCAGACTCCAAACCTGAGAGACTAATGGCGGTAATGAGCCAAAGGCTGGTGGTGGAGTGTCTGGAAAGGCAGGAGCTTTAAATAAGAAAAACATTTCCAATGCTCTAATAGCAGGGGAAAGTGGTGTATTGGGATTGCGTAGATCTAAAGCCCCCTCCTGACCCTTTTGGGAGGCAATTGGAAAAGCTTTTCTTATTCAAACAGCCCCACAGTAGGCTTCATGTTGAGTCTTGCCACATGTCATCCCTATCTGACTAGCAGCCATTCATCAGGAAAGGCTGGGCTAGCCTTGCCCATTTCTCTCCCATCAGGGCTCCTGAAGCGATGCTTTTCCCTATGGAATATCCTCAAACTTTTTAATGGGTCTGGCTTGCCCTGCTGTATTACTGAATGTCCCTCTCTCTAACCTCATCCCCCACCCTGATCCTTTCTCCTTCTCTCTCTTTCTCCTCAGTGTGTCTTTGAGAAAGGAGATCTCCACACCACGGGACTTGGGGGCTTCTCTAATGTCCATGGGAAAGAGCATGGATTGTGGGTTGCTGGAGGAACTGGACATGGATTCCACAGGGGCACTGCTCCACTCCGCCAGAGCAGGCAGGCAAGGGACTGTCAACTAGTGAGCGCTGGGGTAGGGGGTAGATGGGGTTGGGGGGACAGATCCCAGGTGTGTCTGTGTGGGAGCTGCGTGAAAAGACACCTACGTTGGGTTGCAGTGTGCTTGCTGTCTGATTGCACTGGTAGATATCTTTCAGCAGGGATTTTTTTTTTTTTCTTGGATGCAACAGGCAAAACTCTTTTCCTCTGTTGTAGCTTTGAGCTGTGTCTTTGCAACCCTGTTTAGATGGGATGCTTACTTCAAGTCATCCCAGCTGGTGGGTGGGGAAGCTAGGAGAGCAAGTTCCCTGCTTGGGAGAGTTTTGCCTGGGAAGCAGGAATTGGGTGAGAAATTTGCCTGAGCTCATCTGCAGGCAAGGAGAGAGCAGAGTGCAAAGCCACCAGGCTAATGCAGCATTCCTTCCCAGCGCAAGCCGGAGTCTCCTGCCCGTGGCACTCACTAGTGCCAGGACTGTCTAGGGCGTGTGGCACTTGCACAGACTCAATTCACCTCCAGCCTTTGGCTCATTACAGGCTGAGATCAAAATTAGCTTAGAGCTTCTGGCAGCTAGTGGGGCTTGGGGTAGAGCTCTTTGTCCTGAGAGGCCCTCACCTTCAGCCGGGGTAGCCTGTCCTCCTCCTTCCCAAGAGACCTGCACCCTCAGCTGGGGAAGCCCTTCCCCTGAGAGACGCATTTCCTGAGGCCCCAGAAGAAGCCCCTCCAGTACTCCCCAGATGCATAGGTCCATCTCTGCCTCCCTGCACTGATCACTAGTGTGTGCCCCCCCCACCCCGAAATGTATAATTCCACCACCACCGGAGCTATTCAAAAGAGGCGATACACAGTGCTCTATTTTCCAGTGTCTGTCATTCACCCTCAGCCTCTGGCAGTCATAGGTTTCATTCCCCAACCAACTTGGATTAGAACCATTGATGGGATCTATCTTCCAAGAACTTATCTAATCCTTTTTTGAACACAGTTTATTTATTTATTTATTTCAAACTTTTACTACCCCACCCCTCCTGCCACAGGCAGCTCGGGGCAGCTTACAATTCATAAAAACAACATTAAAACATTAAAACAACAATTAAAACAACAAAAAGGAGGAAAAGAAAATAACCCCATACCCAAAAAAACCCACCATCCCCATACCCATCCCCCCCGCCAAATGCCTGCTGGAACAGCCAGGTCTTACAACTTCTCCAAAAAGAGGGGAGACCCGGGGCCAAGCGGGCCTTCACCGGAAGGGAGTTCCACAGCCGTGGTGCGGCCACCAAGAACGTCCTCCCCTGCGTGGTCCCCCGGAAGACTTGGGGGACCCCGAGCAAGGTGCCCCCAGATGACCGCAGGGGTCGGTCCAGAACCCGGGGAGTGAGGTGGTCCTGCAGATAGGTAGGTCCTAGGCTGTTTAGGGCTTTATAGGTCAAAACCAACATCTTGAATCGGGCCCAGAAAACCACCAGCAGCCAGTGCAGAGAGCAGAGCACTGGTGTAATATGCTCCCGGCAGCCCAGTCCTACCAGAAGATGAGTCGCCACATTCTGCACCAGCTGCAATTTCCGAGCTGTCACCATGGGTAGCCCCATGTAGAGCATGTTACAATAGTCCAATCTGAAGATGATGAAAGCATGGATGATGTTGGCCAGGTCAGAGCCTGAGACAAACAGTTGAAGCCGTCACACCAGATGTAAGTGGCGAAAGGTACTCCTCACCACAGCCTCCACCTGGGCATCCAGGCAGAGCTACACATCGAGGATCACCCCCAGACTCTGTACCTGGGATACCAATGGAGGGCAGACCCCACAATCTCCATCGCCTTACCCACCAACATCACCTCCATCTTGTCGGGATTCAGCCTCAGTTGGTTAGCCCTCATTCAGTTTCCTGCAGCCGTCAAACACCGAATAAGCACCGAGACTGCAGGGCCTGGGTCTGTTGAAAAAGAGAGATACAGCTGGGTGTCATCAGCATATTGATGACACCGCAGGCCAAACCTCTTGATCACATCACCGAGTGGCTGCATGTATATGTTGAACAGGAGATGGGACAAAACTGAACCCTGCGGGACTCCACACAAGAGGTCTTGGTATGATGAAAAAGACTTCCCAAGAACCACTCACTGCATTCTACCGGTCAGGAAAGAACAGAACCATTCAAGAACAGTCCCGCTCACTCCTGCACAGTCCCACAGTTGTGTCACCAACATCCCATGATCAACTGTATTGAATGCAGCTGAAAGATCTAATAGAACTAACAGGGTTGAATGACCTTCGTCCATTTCCCAGCGCAGATCATCCACCAAAGCCACAAGTGCAGTCTCGGTGCCATACCCCGGATGAAATTCCAACTGAAAGGGGTCCAGATAACCGATGCGGTCAAGATGTCCCTGCAGTTGCTGAGTCACTACCCATTCAATAACCTTCCCTAAAAAGGGAAGGTTAGAAACAGGCCGATAGCTGGCAAGGGAGTCAACATCAAGCAATGGTTTCTTGAGCAGAAGCTGAACCAGTTATACTATTGGTTGAGTTCCACAGGTTAATTAATTATGTATTATGTGAAAAAGTACTTATCTTGATTTGTTTTATCCCTACTGCCTGTTCATTTAATTAGATATCCTCTAGTTCTAGTATTATGCGAAAAGATAGCTAACAGCTACCTATTTATTTTCTCTACGCCATTCATGAGTTTATGCACCTCTGTTTTAATTCCCTCTGTTTTCTCTTTTTTAAGCTGAAGAGCCCTAGGTTTTTGAGCCTCTTTTCATGCAAAAGCTGTTCTATACCTTTGATTATCTTTGTTGCCCTTCTCTGCACCTTTTCAAATTCCACGATTCCCTTTTTTAGACAAGGCAACCAGAACTGCACATTATTCAGGGTGCTGCCACACTATATATTTGTGTAGCGGTATATTTTCCATTTTATTTACAATTCCTTTCTCAATAATTCCCAATATTTTGGCCCTTTTTACACAGGCAGCACCCATGCATGAACACCCACATGTTCATGTGTGGCTGAATCTCATGTAAACTCTGCCACAGGTGGGTAGGTGGGGTGTGTCCATGCGTGCATGCTCCCATGCACATGCATGCACACCCACCTCCACCCATCCCTGATGCATGGAGCAACTGGCAAAAATGAAGGTTGCTCCATGCATGTAGATGGGTGGAGGTGGGTGTAGATGGGTGTGTGCCCATCTACACCCTCCCCCCACCGACCCCACATGGACCACGGTGCCCACCTACCCCGCACACCACAGCCCATGTAAAAAGGGCTCTTGTTTGCCTTTTCAAATGCAGTCATTCATTGAGCTTATCTTTCAGTGAACTCATATTCACCACGACTTTGGTGCTGCCATTTCTACTGCAGAGTCAAAGTTTGGGGTTATGGAAGCTCAGATCGTTTTTAGACGAGACACTTTTAATGTGGTTTTGTAAACGCACATTTAAATAATGCACATTTTTTTTAAATGGTTTTGGTAAACCCTGATCATCAAAGGGGCTCAAAACTGGTTTGGAATCAGACAAACCCACAGTCAAAACGGTTTTGTTTTTTACACGCTCATGGCATATGTACATTTAAAATGGTTTAGGTGTTTAAACAAGCATTAAAACATGTGCGTTTTTCACCAATCATGGGCAAATTTTGTCTTATCTAAAAGCAGCCTCAGTCTTGTATAGTTTGTTTGGATCAGTTTCAGTCGGTATCACCCACCAATGCAGAGGATGTGCTTGGCATGGTGTAGGCGACCAGTTGACTGGACTTTTCCTCAAAACTAATTGAATTTTGAATTCAGTTAACCAGCTGAAAAGCCTGAGCTCAGTCTTTCTGAGCTTGAGGAGTGGTACTGGATCCAGGGGCCAGATCTAGGAACTGGAAAGGGGTCAAATAAAAACTAATTGTGGGCTGCATTTGGCTCCTGGGCCTTAGGCTTCCAAGTTCCTAAACTTGGTATGCAGAATGACTGCAACATATCATGTAAAAATCAGAGTCCACCCTCCACATGTACATGCAGCAAAAGGATGATATTGCTAAGGGGCTTCTTTTAAAATATGTAGGCTTAGTAGTCATGAAAATAATGAACTTTCATAAGAAATGTACAGCTCATCAAAACTGGACCAAATTCCACTCTCAGTATGGGTGAAAATAAATGAGATGTTAGCCCGCTGGAGCCTGTGTTTGGTCCGTGGCACCCCCTGCAACTGCCACACACATGTTTGGTGCATCCAGTCTAACAAATGGTAGTGGGAAATTGAGGGAAAGTGCCAGAAATAATGTCCTGGAAAGTCCCGGAAACTGATGAAAATGACACCCTGCTGTGTCTTTCTTTTGTTTTCTTTTTCCTTTTTCCTTTTTGGAGTGTTGTTTTGGAGCACTCCATAAAGCAAAAGTAAGCAATCAAAGGACCAGTGAAAGTGAGAGCAGAGAGAGTGCACGCTAGTTGGACTGCTCTGGGCATGTGCCTGCAACTCTATGGTCCTGGCAGACCTGTATGCGAGCAGAGGCTACACATGGCCACATGGCGGTCACATGGGCACACATTAGCCCACATTTGCTAGCATTCATCCGCATGGCAGGCTCCACATTCTCCTATAGACCACCATGAGTGAGAGCTGGGTGGCGGACCCCATGTTTTGGGGTGTGTGTGAACATCTGGCCAGTGTGGTGTAATGGCTAAGTGCACAGTACTTTGATCGGGAGGTGGGCAGGGGACCCTGGTTCAAGTCTCACCTTACCCAGAAACTCACTGGGTTACCTTGGGCCAGTCACAATGTTCTCTCAGCCTAACCTACATCACAGGGTTGTTGGATTAAAAGTTGTGTTATATGTAAAGCGCTCCGAGTGCCGTGGCAGGGGGGTGCTATATGAAAATAAAGATTATTATTATTATTTATTATTAATAAATGATGTGGTTTAATGTAGGCTATCGATATCTAATGTAGGCTATTGTTTCATTTATTTTTACCCTATAAACTGAATTATCCCCATTGCTTCACAGCAGAGTTACACCAATGTAACGAAGAAAAGAATTGGTTAGATTTACTAGCCTATGCCCTTAATATTGTAGCCAATAGAGACTAGAAAATTAAGTTCTAATCAATGAATAGCTGTGACAGTCAAAAGAATCAGTATTGTCAGAAGCAAACAAGGTGGGCCTCAGATCCTTCACAATGTGGCAATAGATTATTTTAAAAAAGGAAACATGCTGTAGATTCCATTACAGAGGTTTAAACACATTAATTGTACTGTTAAACTATTCTAAGGAGAATTTAACAAGCTAATTAGGAGTCCAATGCAATAATCCTTATTTAGGTAAAGTTACTGTGATAATAGTTTTCTCTCACTCACAAACCTGTAGCTTATGAGTAACTCCTCTGAAATAAATGGAATTACATTTGTGTATAAGAGACCTATTTCTTTTCTTTTTTTAAATGTCATTAACAATTGTTTTCCTGACGGCTCATTGACCAACCAACAACTACTACCCCATGTAATCTAATACTAAAAGCAGCCAAACTACAACATTTAAAAAAAATTAGGAAACTGTGGGATCACTGGGGCCGATTCCAAACCACGCAGATCCCATGTGTGGCTACATATGCACACAGCCACACGCAAGCCCCATTACAGGCACATTGTGCTGCTCAGGATCAAACACGAGTGTGTGGGAGATCCGCAGGGTTTGGGATCAGCCGCACAGTCACATTCCCCTAGTGGATGATGCAACACAGAACACACAGCACAGATGGATCTTCATTTGCTATCCAAATCTGTTTCACACAATAGCCCCTTCCTAACGGAGATGATAACATGCTATGTTCCATGTTACTTCCCACTACTGGGGGGTAGGGGATGCCCTCTCCTCTCTGATCTCTGATCGTGTTTTGTTCATGAGTTACACATTAAATTCCTTTTAACTGTGACTAATGTGTTTACGTGAATTCCTAATATTGGTCTGACACAGTTTGGGGAAATTTGGGGCTTTCAAGCTCAGACGGACCTAGTAAAGAGTTTTATACTTGGGAAACTCTAAGGTTAAAGCTGACCATAAAGGTTAAAGGTGACAATTCAGAGTGTTCAGCAGCATCTGTCGTTGTTATAATTCCAAATTTCACATAATGGTTCATACCATTTACGACATCAAATACAGACAAAATATATGTCATTACTCAGCTATCCCTCCCTTAAACTTATGGACAGAAATTGTCTCTGGAATGAATGCACCAGAAATAAAAAACAAAATGAAAAGCAATTACAAAGTCATTAGAGAAGGCTATCCGAATTTAGCTCTAGTTTCTGCTGATTATACCTCTCTATACTGTATAGAAAACCAAAAGACAGATGTGGCCCTCATCTTAAGGTTTTGTGGACTTTATGTGGCCTTGAGACATCAGACCACATTTCTAATTCCTAGTCTGAAAGCTTAGCACCATTTTCTCCTTCATGCTTTCTGTAATATTATTTTTCACAATACATATGTGTTAACAAATTTCATTTATGGTGAGACATGTTATGGGATACATTTCTCCTTGTTGCGTATTAGTGAAAATGCAACATATATGGACATTTAAATACATATAAATAGGGTAGAAAGAGTACCAAAAAGACAATCAAGAACACCAACAAGAGCTCACCACTAAAGATCAAAAAAGGGAACACATTAGGATATACGTAGTCTGCTTTTTCCTTCAATTTTTGAAAAAAAGGGGGAGAAATGGAGAATACTATGGTAAGAATCAAAGTTGTCCTAGTCAGATTACAGTTTTTATCTAACCCTATCAGCACTCCAAAAGGATCAATAAAATTAAGATGGTTATCTCCAATTGGGAGAGGAAAGGGGATACTGGTCCTTTTTTGTGACCGCACAATAGATTTCTGATGTCTTAGGCAATCTTTTTATGATGTCTGAATTTGGACATCCTAAAACGTAGAGCACTGACAAACACTAGTTTGGTTTTTGATCATCTGTGATCACTATGGCTATGAATACTATGCCAGTATTGTCCAATCACCATTCATAAGCTTGATAGAAAATCCCTGTCTGTACTAACCGTAACTCTCTATGAGTCTACCCTATATTTGCAGAAGGGAATGTGAACTCATTTATTTGGGAATACTTAAATACCAGACAGTGATGTCAGAAAAATGGGTGAAGGTTAGACAGAAAGGCAAAAATACTGTAGAGATAGACAGACTAACACAGAGCAATATGTTGAAAATGAAGCCAACACACATAAATTCAAAGCATTTTTATACAGACACTTGTTTATACTAGGATACAGACACCACTATATGTAGACAGAATGTTAAACTGACTGACAGAAATGCACATTATAGATAAGATTAATCCCTCTCATATTAAACATTTGATTTATTTATTTTTATTAAATGTAAGGATAAGACTGAGGGGTGCAACAAAGATTGTCTAAAGTTGTGACAGATGAGCACTATAACTAAGCTTTCAATTCAGAGAAAAATATTCTTCTTAGATCTATGTGCTCTGTCTTTGGGCTGCTGAAAACAGGAACAGGAGAAATTATTCCCCTTCTGCACTGAACCAGCACTCTGTAGTCCTTTGGTGTAACATATGTGACTGGATGGCAAATTTTCTGAAGAGCAGCTGAAAACATCATTCTTAGATGTCCTCCTTCTTGTCTACAGTGACACTTAATTCCATGATGTGATGCTAGGCTATGGAACACTCAGATGTCTATACTGTTTTGTCCAAGCTTTATTGCAGAAGGCAATCAAGGCAGGGAGATTTGTGTGACATTGTTGACTTGTCTATGGTTCTGGGTGTGAATGGCTGCATTGTTCTACAACAGTGAATCCACTATAGGATTAGGAGATGCAGGTATGTGTGATTGGGGGAAATTGTTAATGCAACATGTTAATGCGACATGTATGCAGTATAAGCTGAGAACTGAAAACTCCTTGTGTGCAGTGGAAACTGAGAACTGAGAAGTCATTACATGAATGGGATTGAGTAATCTGGAAGCCAGCTTCATCACCTACTTGAAAAACTGGTAAACAGCCAATGATTTGCAAATTCACACAACCATGGCCTACATGCAAGCACACACACACTCCACCTGAGCGGGAAACCAGACCAAGACCATCAAGAAAATATTTAAGGACAACAAGGACCATCAAGAACATATTTATTTAAGGACAACAAAGAGAGAGAGAACCATCTTCGTCTATCTTCAACTGAAGAGGAACCAACAACCAGAAAGATCTGGTATCAGACAGAATGGAGTAAGGACCTTGATTCTGTAAAACTTCTAAGACTTATGTCCAGCTTTACCATCATAGCTGAGAATGAACCAAGATATTCTTTGGACTCTGTTTAGTAGGGATGGGACTATCGGTATCGGATTAATCCGATAATGCCGATAATTGGTGATATTGTATTAATCTGATAATACTGATAATATCGGTATCGGCATATCGGTTTTTTAACATTGTCAATTTTTCGGATCTTTAACATTGCGGCCATTTTAAAAATGACCGCAAAGTTAAAGAGCTGAAAATCAGCAATGTTAAAAAACCAATATGCCGATACTGATAAATCCAATATTGGATTAATCTGATACCGATAAAACCGGTAACCGATAATTAGCTGATAGTCCCATCCCTAGTGTTTAGGGTAAGATAATAGTTAGGAGATCATAGTTTAAGTAGACATGCGTTATTGGTTATGATTATTTGATTTACTGCACTCTGAGTATAACCTAGCATTGTTCATGAGTTACACATTACATTTTTTTTAACTGAGCCTAATGTATTTAAGTGAATTCCTAACATTGGCCTGACACAGTTTGGGGAAAATTTGGGCTTTCAAGCTCAGACGGAGCTTGAAAGGAGTTTTATGCTTGGGAAACTCCCAAGCATAAAGGTGACCATAAAGAAAAGAGTTACCCCATTGTGGACTGAATCAGGTCTGGAGGGAGCTGATACAGTGGGTACTGCAATTGAGGGGAAACTGAGTCACCGCCAACCTAGAGTAGGGTAAAGAAACCCAAACCCCAACCCAAACCCAAACCATGACAGTATGGGAAGCCTTTTCCCACTTTCCCATAGTCCTCTTGCCTTCTCCTAGTGGTGTAGCTTGTGATCGCCCCATATTTGGCTTTAGCTTTTATAGCTGAGGCTCACCTGGATGACAGGGAAATGACAAAAACATATATTTAAAAAGGGATCCCCGCACAGAGTGATTCCACTAGTAGATACCACATACTAGCAAAACATGCAAAAGAAAGGCAAGCTGTCACCAAATACAAACAGTGACACAGACTGGAGGTGGAACTGGGACGCAGAAAGCAAACTTCATGCCCAGAAACAAACAATTGTTCAGGGATTGAGAGATATGGCAGAGATGGCATAACACTGCAAAGAAACTCAGATCCAGGGAGAGGTCCCTAATGCAACATAACACAATGGAAACTTTTCGAGGGATGCGGGGTTGGCCACCCCTGGAGTTGCACCCCCCACATCTGCCAGTGTCCAGTCTGGCCTGGGGTGAATTTAAACAGTTCCCCAGTCCCCACCCCACTGCACTATAGTGTTGCTGGTGGCTCACCTGATCTTCTACTAGGCTGCTGCCGTGACCACAACTCTATGATGTTGCCCAAAGCACCAGCCAGCTGGAAGCAAAGCTGCACCACGGGTCCACCAAGCAGATGGACCACAGCTCTGCCTCAGAATGTTCTGGAGCACCGCAAGTGGGGCAGGCCTGGACAGATAGTGCCCAGGGGCATAGCTACCATTAGACAAACAGGGACATTCATCCCGGGAGCCATACTGGCTGGGCCCCAAGGTAGCTAAGCCACCCCCCCCTTTTTTTAAAATTGCCACCTGAACTGGCTGGGGGCCCTTCCAGCTGCTGCACGGGACCCCCTCCCTGCCCACGGTTGCAACATTGTGTCTGACACAATGTTGCAACTGTGGGCAGGGAGGAGCCCCATGCAGCAGTCTGGGGGCTCCCCACCAGTCTGGACCCGGTTCAAGCAAGGCTGGTTTGAGGGAAGCCCATCCCGAGCGAGAAGGTGTCCGGTGGTGGCTGGGCACCTTCCCGCTCTGGCGCTTCTTACACTGAGCTGGCCCAACCAGCCCCCAGGGCAGTGAGCCACAAGGGACAGAGTGCACTGTGGGACCAGCTCACCGCTGGCCCAGAAGACGGATGGGCCCAGCAGCAGGCCACCAGCAGCATGCTGCAGACTCTGCAGAGAGCAAGTAAATCCTGCGCACCAGAAGCTCAGTGCCCCTAGGCCGATGGCTTCACCACTGGAAGGAAAAAAGAGGTGAGGGTGGGCCCATGGACATTTCTTGTCCCTGGGACCATCCCAAGCTAGCTACGCCCCTTGGTAGTGTCTTCTCTGATTCCACATCTGGAAGGCCACTTTTACACAGATTGCCTACCTGGGGCTGGCTGTCACAGCAAGTCGCAGGGCACTCCATTCACTAAAAGCACCCATTGAGGAACAAGTATTCCATGCTCCAGAGCAAGGGGCAAGTTTTCAGTGTCAGGAATTACACATACCCAGCTTCAGAAGGAATTTAATAATTTGTAGTTAGCAGATGACACAAAGTTATTTAAGCTAGTTAAAACCTGAGTGGACTGTGAAGAATTGTAGGAGGATCTTGCGAGACTGGGTGACTGGGCATCCAAATGGCATGAAATTTAATGTGGACAAGTGCAAAGTGATGCACATATGGAATAATAACCCAAACTATATGTTTACAATGCTGGGTTCAAAATTAGGAGTTACTACTCAGGAAAAGGATCTTGGAGTCATTGTGGGCAATATGTTGCAATCCTCAGCTCCGTGAGTGACAGCATTCAAAAAATCAAACAGAATGGTAGGAATCATTCAGAAAGGGATAGAGACTAAAACTGAAAATATCATAATGCCTCTATATGCATCTATGGTATGACCACACATGAAGTATTGTGTGCAGTTTGGTTTGCCCCATCTTAAAAAAGACACAGTAGAACTAGAAAAGGTACAGAGAAGGGAATAAAAAATGATCATGGGTTTGGAACGGATCCCATATAAAGAGAGTTTTGATAGGTTGGGGCTCTTTAGATTGGAGAAGAGATAATTGAGAGGGAATATGATAGAAGTTTATAAAATCATGAGTTGTGTGGAACATGTAAATAGGCAATGGTTATATTACCCTCTCTAAGAGTACTAGAATAAGGGGACACTCCATGAAATTAACTGGCAGCAGATTTAAAACAAATGAAAGAAAGTATTTTTTCACTCAGCACACAATTAATTTGTGGAATTTCCTGCCAGAGGAAGTGGTCAGGGCTTGTAGTGTAGCTATTTGTAAAAAGGGATTGGATCAGTTCTTGGAAGGATAAGTCCATAAATGCTATTAACCAAGTAGGTTTTGGGCACACATACTCTTACTGTTGGGGGCTGGAACAACAGGGAATGGATTGCCCATTGTGACCTGTTGGGTACTTCTCCCAAAAGAAAGAGGCTGACCACTGTCAGATATAGAATGCTGGGCTTGAAGGAACATTGGTCTGACCCCAGTATGGCACTACTTATATTCTTATGAATGGGAGCCATTTCCCATAGTTCCTTAATCCCACAGCAATTGGTGAATCTTCAACCAAGAAAAGTGAGGGCTCCAAATGCAGGGTAAGCATGAAGGACAGGGCCAACTCAGATCCCAGCCTGGGAAAGGGGGCGATCCACAGACCTGGCAAGCAGCGCCAGAGAATAAGGTAAGAGGATGCAGAGAAAAAGGTTAATGTGAATTGAAGCTCAGTGTCTCTATCAACCCAAGTCACCCCTCCTGGGCTTTTTAGTAGCCCTCACTAGTATCTCAGCCTTTGGCCTGCTTCTCCAGCAGCCTGAAGTACCCTTGCCTTTGGGCATACCACTTATCAAAGGCTGCATTCCCATCTGTGGTGGTGGTGGCAGCAGAGGGAGGGGTGAGGAAAGACGTGGCAGCGTGGAGGAGCCGGCTGACAGAAAAGAGCCGGTGTGAACAGGGATCTGCCGTGGCTTCTCTCGCGCGTGCCAGGGCAGGATTTTTGTGCCCTGACATGTGCGAGAGAAGTCGCAGCAGATCCCCGTTCAGACCGGCTCTTTTCCTGTCAGCTGGCTCCTCCATGATGCTGTGTCTTCCCTCACCCCTCCGTCTGCTGCCACTGCCGCCACTGATGGGAATGCAGCCTCAGATGCTTCCTGCAGCTCTCTTAGACTTTGGGTCAGGCTTCAAGCAGAGCTCCCCACTCTACCTCTTGCTAGGGATGTGCAGACAGGACAGAGTTCAGTTGTTCGGCCGTTGGGCCGTTCAGACTAAATAATTAGTCCAGGTTCGGGAGTTCAGTCC
>QEPC01015050.1:6272800-6289355 GCA_003113815.1 Sphenodon punctatus
CAGGCATCAGCAGAGCAGCAGCAGAGGCCTGGTCAGGGCTTGGTGGCTGGCACCCCTACTTGGCTGGGCATTGCCAGCTGCCAGGCATCAGAGGAGCAGCAGCAGAGGCCTGGTCAGGGCTTGGTGGCTGGCACCCCTACTTGGCCGGGTGTTGCAGGCTGGCTGGCATTGGTGGGGCATTTTCAGACAGTGAAGTGGAATGACAGTCCTCCCTGCCTGGAATGTAGGACTAGGCCCCAGAACCCTAACGGTGGGTCGTGGAGCTAGAGTGGCTGGCTGTTTCCAGTGCCCTGCATGGAGCATGCTGACAGGAGGCACCGCCAAACCACACCCCTAGTGCCACTGCTGCTATTATGTACTGATGATTAGGCAGTTTGGCCATGGTCTGAGACATAAGAAGGATAAGGCCTGAACAAATTCAGTTCAGCTAATTTGATGCATAAGCCTCAGGCTGGCAGAAATTAAGAAGGTCCATGAGAATAAAGCTGTAAATAACTCACACTCTAGCAGAAAAATGTACCTCCAAGGCCAGACAACCCCAGACAGCCACTATCTCTGAGAAAACAAAGAAGGCCTGAAAGAAAAGGCAGGTAGCCTTAGCAGATCAAACTGGCAACTAGTCAGTAGAGGAAAAACTCCATAAAGAGTCAAAATAGCTTTGGTGGCTATGCTCCAAGTGACAGAGAAATGAATGGTCAGCTTATTTTCTGGAACTAAATGGAATATTATCTAATATCTACAAAGGCCTAGTCCTACAAACACACTATAAAATATTAAAACTGAATCACTATCTCTATCTATCTCTATAGTTAAGCTAACTCCTACATCTATCTAATCTATCTATCTATCTACAGATAGGGATGGGGGGGAGCACAGACAGCTCACAACAAACAACACATGGAGGAGTACAAAGCTTCCCTAAATGCATCGAATCCTACTCTAAATAAATCCAAAAACAGGAGAAGGGAATCAGGGATGGAATATATACAGGGAGGAGGGAAGGATTCAATGGAGGATAGGGAGAAAGAACACAGGGAGGGGTAAAAAATAAAAATAACACTTAAATCTATCTTAACTAATCTAAATAAATGAAACTATGGTGGTAAATGTTTGGAAATGGGTGAAATAGGAGGAGGATGGCAATGGATTAGGAACACAAACTGCTGGGAGAGGGAGACTTCTGAAAACGCCTGCTGACAGGATCAGTGGCTAGCTCAGAATGAATTGGAAGGGGGGAGGGCAATGACTTTTGTTACTTGCTGCGCCTGCCTTACCACAAGTCCCATTGGTTCTGTGCAGCCAGTTCGTGGCCAATCGCAGACTGCGAAGCCAGTGGTCTGAGGAAAAGAGGGATGGTGATTGGGCAGGCTGGCTGCTAGTCCAACCCTCTCCACCCCTGGCACCAGGAGGTCTGCTCTTCAGCTGCCCCCCCAGGCCTGCCAGCCAGCTGTTTCCCGCCCAAACTCATCCAAATGCGCCAAACTGTTCGTGGGTTTTGGCGTTCAGTTCGGGCGTCTGGTTCGGACATCTGAACTGTCTGAGTTCGGGCCGAACTCCGGACATACAAACTGCGTTCACACATCCCTAGCTCTTGTCTTTCTCCAGAGTGGTTCTTGCACCATTCCTTCTCCCTTCATCACAGCCCTGCCTTGCCTCAGGCTTGGCTCCCTCTTGGCTGGACACAGCTACACCCAAACTCAACTGCTCAGTAATTAGGTGCTGTTCTTCCTCTCTTGTAGCACCTGCATCTCTAACAACACTACCCTCTGGTCAGTGCTACCCATCTTAAAGGGCTTATAGCCCACTGTGGCACAGTCCTCCCACACCCTGCTTCCCCCAGTAACATGTGAAAGTGGCCTGAGAGTGACAGTGTATTCATACAGCGAGACCTATGATGGAGTTTTAAAGAGAGACTATAGAACTAATTCTCGTGAAGACTGCGTGTTTGGGGCCCTGATCCTGTGAGGACTTACTGTGGTAAACAGGGACCCTAACTTTTGTCACAGCAATCATGGGTGTGTTCTTGCAGTGAATAGCGATGTACGAATGTGCTATTCCACTTTTATCCTGCAGTTGCACATGACTGGGTCCCCAAATGTAGAAGTTACAGGGGTGGGTGAAAATGGAATAGCGCATTCCCATGTGCACTAATTGCCATGAGAACAGAGTCATAATTGTTCTGACGGATGTTTCCCTGCCTCCCCAGTAACATGTGAAAGTGGACTGAGTGACAACAAGGGACAACACGCTTTGAAATGAGGGCTTATATGAGGGTTGTCATTTCCATAAATTTGTGTATGTTGACGTGTAAATCTATGCAAATTTAAAATAGCATACTGCCTAACTTTAAGGATGGGCTGATTTTTTAAAAGCAATCTTTTATTTAATTGTATTTGTTTGCTTGTTTGTTTATTTGTTTATTAAAACATTTGATATCCTGCCTCCCCCCCCCCCCGCCAAAGGCAGCCTGAGATGGCTTACAATGTATACAAATATAAAACTACACATATAAAAAATACACAGGTAACATAAACATAAAACATCTAAAAAGGGGGGAGAAGAGGAGAAAAATGGGAGAAAACATCCCCTCCCCTGGGAAAAGAGGAGGAAGGAAATAAATATCCCATCCTTACCACCCCCCATAAAAAAAAACCCACCCTCACCCATCTCACTCACCAAAGGCCTGGCGGAACAGCCAGGTCTTTCATTGACATTGAAAAGAGAAGAGGACCAGGGCCACCCTGGGCCTCTGCCGGGAGGGAGTTCCACAGCCTCAGTGTGGCCACCACGAATGCCCTCTCCATGGTCACACACACATACCCAGAGGACTTCGAGAAGGGCACTCCCGGTTGACTGCAGGGACTGATCCAGAGCACGGGGAGTGAGGCGATCCCACAGATATATGGGGCCCAAGCCATATAGGGCTTTATAGGTAAGAACCAGCATTTTGAATCAGGGCCAGAAGACTATAGGCAGCCAGTGCAGAGAACGGAGCAGCGGTATAATATGCTCCCGGCGGCCCGTTTCCATAAGGAGACGGGCCGCTGCATTCTGCACCAGCTGCAGTCTCCGTCACTATGGGCAGCCCCAAGTAGAGTGCATGACAATAGTCCAGTCTAGAGGTGATGAAAGACTTTTAAAAACAAAAGGATGCAAACATATCTATGATCTCTTTTGTAAGTCACACTTGAACCGTTGCCTTTCTAATCTTTTTAAAACTTGGTCACAGCATTTTTATAATTGCGTTGCTCCATACACCCTTCCTTCTTCAGCTGTCTCTTCACACAGTCCTTCCCTCTTACAATAAAGCTTTCCACACACACCAAGCACTTCTCTAATAGATAAGGTTCGGTTCTCTGAGAATTCTCTCATAGTCTATTGCCTAATATATTGAGACTGGGATGTGTGTGTGACTGTGTGTGCACATGTGTGTGCGTGTACTGTCTAACAAAACAAGCACAAACATTACTACTTCACCCTCCTACCCAACAGGTAATTTGGGCAAAGGGCACCTTTGTCGTGCTCTCTTCTTAGGAAGGAGCAGGTTCCTGGGCTGCAGAGTTGCAGCACTGCTCAGGCTGTTGAAGCTGGGGTTGCCATCAGAACACCTTGCTGCAGCACACAAAGGAGAAGTCCTAGCCAGGATTGCTGGGTTACCTGGCCCAAGGGCATGAATTGGAACTTGTGCTGTGAGATCTTTTGGGCTTGGGGGTGGGGGAGCCCAGCCTCTGAGGCAGTTCTTGGTGGGTCAACCAAGAAGCAGACCCATGCCTCGGTGCTCTGTGTGGCCTTCGAGGCCCAGAACAGGCATGTTTTTCAATTTGGAAGGAGAGAATGCTCACCAACGTAACAGCAGGTCAGAACTCTTGGGACATGGTCCTTAGAGGGCTGTATCCAGCCCTCCTAAGCTAGGCCCAGTGTGGGCAGAAAAATGGCAGCCTCTGTAAAAGGGAGGGAGAATTGAGCCATGGCCCAGAGGCCCCCAGGGTCTGCAAGTGCAGGCCCAGGTTGGTTACACCCCACCCCCATTCTTATTTTCCCCAGGAGCAGGCAAGGCCTCCAGCATCCGGGAAGGGGGCCGGGGCAGTGCGTCCTTCTCGCTGGGGAGCAGGGCTGTGCCAGAGGAAGGACGCCTAGAAAGAGCAAAAAAGGGAAGACCCCAGTCAGGCCCAGAGGGAAGGGCAACGCTCTACCTGCTCTCTCAGCCCCTACACCCCAACCCACAACCCAGGGTAAGGGCCCAATTTGGCTTGCCAAACTAACCAATTGCTAGTACCACACCCATTAGTGCTTGTGCCTGAAATTCCTATCATTCCTATTACAGCCCCAGTGACACAAGCAGTGCCATCGGAGCCCATAGCGCCCCAGCCTGGGCCTTCTCGGACCAGGCATCAGACCTAGTGAAATGTGAAATATGATGACAATGTTTGGTGGGCATATGATACGGGCTCCCCAGGTGCATGGCTCAGATACGGTGAAGCCTTCAGGCACAGGACAGCCTTCACACCAGGTCTCAGGCAAGATACACATGCACCTGACATGTGGCTTGATTGTATGACTGATGCCTCCGTGACAGGACTGGGCCATAAAATGGCACCTGCCATGTGGATCCCCTAAGATGGCCACCGCCAGGAAGTGGAAGTGTTTGGGGTGTGGCCTGAAGGATATAAAAAGAGGAGAAGCAGGATGCAGAGGACAGTCTGCTCCTCACTGTCATGGAGTGAACATCTCTGCCAAAGGCTGCTTGGATGTATGTTGACTTGGTGGGCCCTGAAGAAAGGAGACCCTAGGGTCTGTATGTGACTTGGAGGCAAAGCCAGTGGACTGCTATCTAGCTAGGCCCAGGATTTATATTGACTGGCTAGAGGTTTTGGTACCTGGCCTTGGCTATAGCATAAATCTGGGGCTTGATCCTGCAAACACTATCCACGGTTAAGTGGGACACTTCTATAGCCTCCAATTCCCTGAGAGCAGACAGTGTCCTGGTAAGGGGTGGGGTGGCACCCTCAAACAAACCTTTTCATAGCGAGGGGAGGAAGAACATGGGTTGGTCTGGCCCATACTGGGAGTACAACCACTCTGGGAAATGCTGTCACCAGCAGTGTCAATTTTGCCACTCATATGGGCAGTGTGGGGTCCCCCACCCCTCAACAAACTGCTACAAGTTCAAGCAGTTCAGGTCCAAATTCAAGCAAAATCCCCCTGGTCAGCAAAAGAGATCCCAGTTGAACCAGGGATCAGGCTCTGGAAAGAGCCCCAAATCCAGTTAGGCCTGATGTGCTAAAATCAGCCCCGAGAGGCCACTTGAACAGAAGTGAAGTGGCCTACATAGTCCAAGGATTGCTCCCCCTCCCTTCTCAGTTGCACTAACAGCTTCAGCTTGAGGAGGGAGTTAGTGATTGGTGCTCTGTGTGCCACAGTTAGATTGCTGCTGCTCTCTGCTCTGCTATTTTCTTTTCCTGCTGTTGCCAGCTGTTCTTCACTCAGTCTCCAGGATACCATTGGACCTTAAGAAATCATCTAGGAGTACCTGCTACTGCTGGAACCTGCCTGCTGAGCACCTGAAGGGAAGAGAGTGGGGAGACATTTCAGCGGGACACTGGAGGATCAGGAAGCCCCGTGGAACTTTCCCCAGCTGCCAGACCAGATAAAACAGGAGCGGCCTGTGGCCATGCTCCAAAGAGCAGCTCGCAGAAGGACGTGTCCCTTGTATGCGTCCCTTATGCGACATTGTGTGGCTGTGGCTCACGCTGTGTACTTTTTGGTTTGCTCCTGCCCGGGACTGGGACCACCTGAAGTTGTGGACTTTCCCTGATGCTGCTTTCACCTAAGGGTCTACAGAGAATCATGAGTGACCTTTGGGTCTGACCCAGTTTATGTTCTTGCAGCTGGAGGACTTTGAGTTATGGGATATCGATTCTAATGAACTTAATTTGGGGGAAACAGCATTAGGTGTTCCTTTGACTACTAGCTGTTGGAAAGGCATCTTACTGTTTCGATCTACAAGACTATGAATTTATTATCTCATGCTCCTAAGGGTTAAGAATTTCACCCCAATCAAGCCCTGTTGAAGAGCTAGGGGCTTTGCTTGTTGGGGATCAAGAATCCTTTGTGCTCTGGCCTTGCTGAAGATTAAGGATCTATCTCTGTATACTTCTAGGGGTTTAGAGTTAGTTTGTACTCTAGCCTCATTGAAGATCTAGGGAATCATTAATTTTACTGTCAGAGGCTAAAGTTTTTTTCCCCCTGTACTCTAGCCTTACTGAAGAGTAAGGGACTTATCTTTGTTTATTTCAGGAGTCAAGAGTCTTCCGCACTCTTGCTCTGCTGAAGAGTAAGGGACTTATCTTTGTTTATTTCAGGAGTCAAGAGTCTTCCGCACTCTAGCTCTGCTGAAGAGTAAGGGACTTATCTTTGGTTATTTCAGGGTTCAAGAGTTTCCCCATGTTCTAGCCTCGCTGAAGAGTAAGGGACCTATATTTTTTATTTATTTCAGGGGTCAAGAGTTTTCCCATGCTCTAGCTCTGTTGAAGAGTAAGGGACCTATCTTGGTTTATTTTAGAGGTTAAGAGTTCCCCCATGGGTTAGCCTTGCTGAAGAGTAAGGGATTTATTATTTAATATTGTTTTGGGGGGACAAGAATCACGACTGTCTATAGTTACACCTGGGATGGCATCCAAAGCAAAGAGATCATGGGCTGCAGCTTGAGTAGCCTCACCCCCTATAAAACAAAGGTGCATTGATACTTTTTTAGCTTCTTCAGGATCTTGCCCCCATAAAGAGGATATTGTGAATTTAAAATCTCCTCCAATAGAACAAAAAATATTTTAATATCCTGAAATAAGGAAAAGGGGGAAATTTATGTCTGCTGACCCCTTTTTACAGGTTGACCCTCTTTTAAATCTGGATCCCCTAATTAGCACAGAAATAAACTGCAAGCTTCAGCAGAAACAATCTGCAGAGGTGACACCATGCAATTCGGGGCATTGGAAAGAATCAGTAGTTAAGGAAAGAGATATGAGTGCAATAGGGAGTTACCTCCCAACAACAGTTTTGGCAGAACATGTGTCTCTCACTCTCACAGCCAAAACAGTGAAGATTGTTTCTGCAGCTAAATGTATTGAACATAAAGATGGATGATTTAGCAGTTGCCGTAGCTCCAAGGCAACAACGGAGAATAATGCAGGGTAAACCATCTACTGAGGATGTCACAAAGGGGCTAGATAATAGGACTGAGGGTTCTTTGGACCAGGAAGATGAGGACCAGTTGATATATATGGGCAAATGGAGGAAGAACTGTCTCCTTTAGAATTGGTTAGGGATAGACTGACCTTTATTGTTTTACTTTTGCCATCTGGCATGTTTCCATTCTGGGATACCTCAAAAGAGGTTGCTGAACATCTCAGACTACTTCTGAAAATACCTATTACCAGTAGAGACATCAAGAAAATTGATCATTTATATTATGCTAAAGACCGAAGGGGGATGGTTATACAGTTCAGATCTGCTGCTCTGACATCAGCAATTGCAAGTAAGAAGGAACAACTGTCACAAGTCAGCTTATCTTTCAAGGATATATATAAAGACAAAAGAAAGCTCGACCCTCTGGTATTAGGAATATTAGGAACCCCAACAACGAAGATGGGGAGTTGAGGAATAACTCGATAAGTATAAGCAAATTGGATAATAGGGGAGTTGTAGATGAGAAAGGGGAAAGAATAAATTATTTGGATATATATACCACTGAATTAATAGATCTTACATCTGCAGAAGAGATGGAAACCCAGTCAGGCAATGTGGTAAATGTGGGCTTAGGGTTACTCCCAGAAGAAAAGGATACTTTGCAGGCATATGGTAATTTACCTCTGGAAGGGCAGAACAACATCCTTAGTAGGATGTCACACCTGATAAGAAATTAATTGGTATTCAGGAGAAGTTCAACCCTTTCTTCTAGGTCAGACCATTGGCCCATCAGAAAATGTAGTAAAGGGAAATGAGGCAGGTTTGATGATTGGAGCCGAGGCAGGCAAATTAACATAGAACAGGCTGAGGAGGAGAAAAGGCAACAGACTGGAAGTTCTAATCCCAGACAGGTAGATGATGGGACCACGAGCTGAATGCTCTGTCATTAATAAGTCCATCTGGAATCTTACAATTGAACTCATGAAGGGATGCTATAGTAGTGGAAGAGAAGGATAAGGGGCAAGATGTGGAAAAGGGGCTGGGAATTTTTAACACACAGGGATTGTTCTCTACTCAGGGTTTGACTAAAGAGTCAACAATTATAGCTAAAGTTGAGTCAGTAGGTAATGTAGTGGAGGTAGAACAATTCCCAGATAATCAGGGGATTTGTAAAATACTGCCGGGCTCCTTTTTGTCATCTCATAGAGATCTAGGAAAGAAAGAATATGGAAACAATAAAAACAATTCATTAGTTGCTGACTGACAATTTGAACTGGGACAGGATGATTTATCAGCCCCAAGTTCATCTTTAATTGCTGGTAATGCTCTGTCCAAAGGACGTATGTGCCATAAGGTAATTTCATGGAATATTGAATGTTGGGGTTTTAAACAATGTGACAAAGATCTTTTAGGATTTCTCCAAACTTTTGATATAATCTGTATTCAAGAAACTTGGTTGATTGAGATGGAAGAACTGGAGATAGAGGGCTTTAAGAGCTGGTATATTCCCGCCAACGCCCCCAACGTAAGGGACATCCCAATGAAGGCTTGGCGATTTTGATCTCATTAGATTTAGATGCAGTATACGAGATTAATACTTCTACAGAAGGATATGCTATGGCTCTTAGATGCACTTTCTCATCCAATACAGAATCTATACACTTTCTGAATGTTTATATTCCCCCGGGGGGCTTTGCTAACAATAACTGGAAGAAAATAGAAGCATTTATGGTCTCAACTTTTGAGAAATCCCCCTCAGACCACTTTGTGATTTTAGGGGATTTCAATGCATGGATAGGTGATAGCAGTCAGGCAATATTAAAAGTCTTGAAAATGGCCAACTTTGATGAGACAGAACTGGATAGGAACTATGCAAGGGAATTGAAGGATCCAGTGATTAATAAAGCTAGGGAAATGCTCTATAACTTTGTGCTAGATAACTCCATAAAGATTCTTAATGGCAACACTAGAGGGAATTACCAAGGTAATCTGACATATGCTAATACTGAAGGGGGCAGCATTATTGATTATGGAATAATATCTCCTTCCATAATTCAGAGTTGAAATGTTCACTGTAGGAGCGCAGGTTGATAGTGACCATTTTCTCATTTGGATGAAACTCTATTGCCCCCATAATAGGAGAGCCAATGTTCCATTACCAAGTGGACAGATACAACTAGATGGCCCCTACAGAGTGCATTGGACTACAGAAGTCAGTAATCAGGCTCTCACTTTTATCCAATAAGGCCGTTGAAATAAATAATAAAATAGCTCAAGCGACAGATATGGTAGAGGCTATTATAAATTTGAACATTCGCATGGAGTGTTTGAACCCACTCCTTACTACAAAGCTAGGAAACTCCAAAACCAGATCCATTAGGGTGACTGGTGGGATATGGAGTGCCAAATGGCAACGGTGAAACTTAGAAATTAGGCTAGGCAGCTGAAATGGTCTAAGGATATAGATATGATGGAAAGGTATCAAGCCCTATGCAAAAATTATTTAAAAGTCTGCTAAAAAAGAAGGGTGATTTTAGCAGGAACTTATGGGTAACTCTCCAAAGTGCCTTGAATTCTAAAGACTCTAAGCGGTTTGGGGAAATTATAAATGGAACATGGAAAAGGAGGGGATACGTTTTGCAAACCAAAAATAACACATGATATCTGGGTACAGCATTTCTCAGAAATATTTGATGCTAGTAACGTAGTAGGAACCCAAGTGTCAACAATAGGTGTGAAGGACCTCCCCTTCTTGGGATCCTGTACCAGCAGCGGAGGTACTAGGTGCAATTGGAGCTCTAAGAAATGGGAAGGCCCCAGGGAAGGATTTTATCCCCGGTGAGATTTTTAAGCTTCTCCCACAATGGTGGGCCCCTGCCTTAGCCAATTTGTTCACCTTGATTAATAACACTGGCACTATACCAGAGTACTGGAAAGCAGGAGTGGTTGTCCTAATATTTAAAAAAGGGGATCGATCTAATCCCCAAAACTATAGACCAATAAACCTTCTTCCAATTTTATCAAAATTTTACACCAAGCTCCTGTTGGAACGTCTGACCCTGTGGATCATGGAAAATAGGATTATAGCGGAAGAACAGGCAGGGTTTTGTGCAGGGAAAAAGCACAATAGGCCAAGGTTTGCTGCTGTCCCAATTAATTGAAAAGTATAAGAATAAACATATGAAGTTGTTTGCAGCATTCATTGATTTCAGATCTGCCTTTGACCTTATAGATAGAGATCTACTTTGGGCTAAGTTAGAAGAAATGCATATTGATAAAAGGTTATTGATGTTGATACGATCACTATACACTAATGTAACACTCCAGGTGCATATTAACACAAAAGAAGTTCTATCTTATTTAATTTCTACATGAGAGTACATTGTTTAATCTGTATGTGAATAATTTAATTGGCAAACATAAGGACAAAGGGAAATATATGGCCCCTAAGATTGGCAATCGTCGAATAGCTGTATTAATGTATGCGGATGACACTGTTCTATTGCCCATGAGTAGACTGGGTCTAATCCGTTTAATGGATGATTTTGGCAGAGAATGCGATACCCAACATTTGGTAATAAACTACAGCAAAACTAAAATTATGACTTTTTGTACATGATATAAAAAAGAAAATTGGTATCTGTCAGGACACAAAATAAAACAAGTGCATTCCTTTAAATTAAGTATTTTGGCATAGTCTTCTCCTACAATGACTCCTGGGTGTCACACTCACATCTACTTGCAATGAGACAAGCAGCTATAGTCTCTATCTCTGTATTTTTGAGGTTTAATAGGTGTAAGGAAGGGTAGCAGATAAGTCTGGCATTGAAAATCTGGGAAACTAAATTAGTATCCAAGGTGTGCTATGGAGCCCAGATTTGGGGTTTATGATGCCATGGTGGTTAAATATCTTGAAACTTGGCAGAATAAGTGGCTGAGGGCCTTTCTGGGGACGCTGCCGGCTACTTCTCCTGCTGTAATGAGACTTGAGCTAGGACTGAAATCAACGGCTGCAAGATTTGATAATTTCAAACTGTGTTTTTTCTTAAAAAGTACTTAACTCGCAAACTTAGTCATTAATATGTATATGACTATCTGAGAAAATGAGTATGGAATGGAGTAACAAAGATTCCTGGTGGTTGCAAGTGAATTATAAACTGGCACATTTGGTTTTTTTCACAATTTTCCTGAAAACTTTCTCATATAAAGAAGCGGTTAAAATGGTTAAGTTGAGAATTGGGGATGCTGATAGACAGCAGTTAAGAACGCAGGCATCCAACTCACGCATATCAGCTTGGTACAAATATTGGTCTATGGGACTGGCAGGAGGTAGATACCCAAAGGTGCTTGATAATCCTGTATACAGAACAGCCTTCACCTCATTCAGGCTGCAAACAATGCCTTCGTCCGTAGTAGAAGGGAAATACAAAGGCACCCCTTATTCAGAGCGATTATGTATTTGTGGTGGAAACTGTGTGGAGGATCTCCCACACTATTTACGAATCTGCCCTATATATCAACAGCCTCGAGCAAGACTCCTGGAGAGAGTTAAGTTAGATCCGTTTTGGTCCCCTCTTCAGAAACTAATTTATCTTCTAGGGGATAAAAAAGAGGAGGTAACAAGTGAGGTGGCTTTTTTTTGCTGCTAGGGCTGTGAGATTACGTGCCTGAATAATGGAGACTTGTATGGTAAATGCTTAAACTCTTATTTGTTAATCTGGATATTGTACCTGAAATGTAATTGAAGTATTGTATTTAGATTTTTATTTTTATTTTTATTTTGTGGCAGCGATGCATGGCTCCATTCATCTTATGGCAATGTTATACTTTCTTTTGGAGTGCCTAGTTGGCTTAGTGCCTGACAGTTGTACTACCTATTCTTTTATTGTTGGTGTATGTCTGTTTTTGTCATGGCTGAGGTCAGCACAATAAATTGTAATTGAAAACATAGTCAAAGGGTTTAAGAACAGTTTCAGAATACCAGCTCAAGAGGTACAACAATTGGGGGTAGTCCGTAATTTGGAGGCAATGGTGGGGATGGAGCATGTGGTTTGCGCCAAGCGCCAGAAGGAAATAACAGAGGGGGCCGGTTGCTGCTTTGCTTACCCATTCCCAGTGCCACCACTATCCAATCTGCATGTTTCTCCTCTGGGGGTGGTGCCCAAGAAAACCTCTAGGGAGTTTAGTCTAATCAACAATCTCTCTTATCACGGGGGGAGGGGAGGAAGAGGGTTGGTTGGTTAATGACAGCATTATTGGTACACTATGCATCATTTAACTCTGCAATTAAGATTGCTAAGCATTGTGGGCCAGGGGCATTGCTCGCTAAATGCAACATAAAGTCCGCCTTCCATCGGCAGACTTGCCTTCCACTCATGAACCTGCTGCCAGTTCATCCAGAAAACTTTGAGCACCTGAGTTTCTGTTTTCAGAAAATGTTTTACTTCAATAAGGCTATGCCAATGGGTTGCTCAATATCATTTTGACCTTTGCAAGCTTTAGTTCCCTTCTTGAGTGGGTGGTCAGGCAGCAGGCAGGGGTTCAGCAAGTCACAAAATACTTCTATGACTTCCTCTTCACGGGGAGGGCGGACACCCCTGTAGTTGATGCAAACTTGCAAACTTTCCAGGAGGTGGCACATGAACTTGGTGTGCTGCTAGCCTTGGAGAAAACCAAAGGCCCCACTACCACCCATACTTATTTGGGGATCAAATTGGATACTTACTGTCCAGGCTATTTCTCATCAAGAAGAGGAGAAACTCTGCATTGCGCAGGGGAGTTGATAGCAGTTTGGCTGCCACCAAGGTGACAGGCGAAATTCAGGCTCCCCAACAGGGGTTTCAGCTACCTAACTGTCGAGTGGTGGCCCCTGGGTGGACCTTCCTCTCATGGCTCTATGCCAAAGTGTCAGGGGACCTATCTCCACATCACCATGTTAGACTGAAACGGGAGCTGAAAGATGACCTCAGGACATGGGCTGCATTCCTGGCTAATTATAATGGAGTTAGCTTTTGGCACCATCAATTCCTGTTGGAGGCAAAGCTCCAAGTACACTCAGATGCAGCTGGGAATTCTGGCTTCAATGTTTATTCCCGGGGTAGGTGGTGTGTGACCTCATGCTGGGCAGACTGGATTGAGTCGTGGGTGACCAATTACTTGACCTTCTTGGAATTTTTTGCAATAGTCCTAGCAGTCCACCTTTGGACCAAGTAGTTTGCCAACTGCTCAGTACTATTCTGTTGTGACAACTTGGCTGTGCTGCACGTTATCAACTCCTTGGCATCTAAATCCCCTCATGTCATGAGGCTAGTTAGGGCATTTGTTTTTGCTTGCTTGAATAACACTACATTGTTTCATGCTAAGCACATATTAGGTGTTATCAATGGCAAAGCCAATGCCCTTTCTCACTTCCAGATGGAGCACTTCCATCTTCTAGCACTGGGGGCCAGCGGAACTCTGGAGGTCATGCTGCCATCATTGTGGACCTTGGATCTTATAATTGTTCCAAACCATTCAAGGTTCCTTAGCAGGGTGAACTAGAGCAGCCTATGAGAGGGTTTTTATGTTGTGCGCTGCCCCGAGCTGCTAGTGTGCAGGAGGGTGTGGGATATAAATAAATAAATAAATAAATAAATTCAACCAATTCCAGCTGTTCAGGTTCAGCAAGGCTGGGAGACAGGTTTCCCCATCCTTGAGGCTCACATGCTACAATTTGCCCTGGCTCTTAGGTGGGAGGGGGCAGCTCCAGGCACAATTTCAAGCAAAATTTCTGCATTGACTGTCAAGAGCAGACTGACAGGCCATCCCACCCCCAATGAAGGTTTCTTCACCAGGCATTTGTTAGACAGCTGGTCCAGAGAGCAAGGCAGGACTAAGGACACATAGGCCCCGATCGCCCCTCCCCCACTTTTAATTAACATTCGTAAGACTGTTATAGTAGTTTTGAAGTACAGTTATTTAGTGCAGCATTTAAAATAGCTTTTTCTGGGGTGTTTCGCATTAGTGAATTAGTAGCAGAGTCAGCCCGCAACGCCTTTGACCAAACCATCACAATAGAGGATGTGTCCTCGCAGGAACAAACCTTACTCTTGAGGGTGAGAAGGTCCAAGACCAGCCAGTGAGGTGGGGTCAGATTGTCAGTCTCCATCTAGCTGGGGACCAAGAAGTGTGCCCAGTGTGAGCCTTGAAGGAATGTCTTGGAGTGTGCATCTGAGACAGAAGCACTTTTCAGGCACACAGATGAGTCCCTACTGACCAGGCACCAGTTTATGGCGGTACTGAGGGACACCTTACAGCTCCTAAACCTACCCTCCCCCCTTGAATACAGGTCCCACTCCAGAATTGAGGTGGTCAGTTTCACATCAGCCATGGGTTTCTCGAATTACAAAATCCATCGGGTTGGGAAATGGAGATCAAGTGCATTTTGCTTCTATGTTTGGAATATCTTGTTATAAATATTGTTGTTGTTTCAGGTATGCCAGCCCCATTTACGAAAAAGTTAGTCTGGGTCATTGGCCACATCTTTGTGCACTGGGATGGCAAGATAGACCAGAAGACCCAGTGTGGAACCTAAATTGGCCTGGGCAGTTGGGCGGAGATCGTGTGGCAGGGCCAAAGGGTCATGCTCTGGGAACAACTGCTCCCAGTGTTGCACACAGTGGCCAGGGGGTGGCCACCAGACATAATTATGTTATGGATCATAGAATTTAGGAGGAAATAATCATCCTAGAGAAAAGTGTCTATAGTTGATAGTTCAAGTAAGAAAAAGACTTATTGGGAACAATGAAATTGTTCCCTTCAACTGTATTTATCTGGACTCACTGGGTTGAATGGATAATTTGGTAGAATGCACTGAACCCAGGTAGAGTAGACCAGGCTACGAGGAAGGTGAATAAAGAAATTGGTAGGTGGATTAAAGAGCTGGGGGAGGGGGGCAATTGCATTACAAAATTCACAACTCTTGACAGGAGTTATACCGCCCAGATGGGGTTCATTTTTCTGCAGCTGGAGTCAACATTTATTTTAGAGTGCTGAGGGATACATTAGTAGAGTTATTGGGTATTTAGATTTGGTGGGGCGAGGAACCATCCAAGTGGTAGCCTGTGGTTCTCTGTGGCAGGGGTCCAGTAATGTTGTTAAAATTAGTACTGTATGAGTTACAAGCAATCTTGAAACATCTCCCTAGTAGATGGGGAATTGTGACCTGGTGTAAAGCAGGGTACAGTGACCGCTAAGGTTATGTCCCTGGGGAGTGGGGGGTGGGTAAACTTGAGGGCACCAAAAGGGGCATATGCAGCCTTGGGCCCTCTGTACCAGAATCCTTGCTTCAGTCCCTTGGGGGACAATCGTCCTCCCTCACCCGCGATATGCATCATGGGATGGAGGGGGAGGCTTAGTTATTAGATAAATTTACCCACAACCCTGACATTTAAAGTTACAGTTAATATGTGTTCATTACAAATCACCTTTGGTTATTTACCCCACCTAGTTTGTTTCTGATTTAATAAAGAGTGCAGCCATTATAAACCCAAGCAAGGTGTTCATTCAGAGATGTGCCAACAAATGAAAGCATATAGTATATGGGCATGTAAGAATATAAGCTAATACTGACACTAAATAATATTATCTTTTAGTCATTGACCTGAAATGAAAAACCTTGGCGAGTGCTGCTTCCATCAAAAGCAGGGCATTCACCAAGATTCGCTCGACACAGAAACTCACCAGCTTTCCCAATGTTTTTGCCATTTTCCATTATTTTTCACAAGTTGAGCATGACTGCTACAGACCAGTCTCAAGCCCTGTGTGTGCCCTGTGTGTACCCCCTGGGGCTGTAAGCTAAGCACTGGGTAAGTACTGGAAAGTGCCATAAAAGTGCTGGAAATCTGCCATAAAACTGTCATTAAAATTCCTGGGAAATGACCAAAAAAAGTCCCAGAAAGTGACAAAAATGTCCCAGAAAGTGATGAAAATAATTGGGGGGGGAAGGAGATGGTAGAAGCATGGAATCACTGGAAACTGACAAAGTACCAATAGACACTTGCAAACACTCCCAGAAGGTCGGTATTTCCATTCAGAATGGGAACACTTGCTCACATCTCAGACTGACTTATAGACAGAGAGGTTTTTTTGGGTTTTTTAAAAAAGGTTTTAAACTGCTTGCTTGCCTGCCTGCCTGCCTTTCTTCCTATCTGTGATCCCACTGTAGTGATCAATTGGTCTCGACTGTGATGTCAAAGAATATTCAGCATCATTCCAACTGCTGTAACGGAAGGGGAAAATACTGTGCATAGACCATAGAATGTTCAGAATCATTGCAACTGCTCTGAGGGAAGGAAAATGTGAAGGGATAAGATATATCAAGGTTGAGAGATCT
>QEPC01015050.1:6296174-6324739 GCA_003113815.1 Sphenodon punctatus
TAGCCCACCTCTAATCCCTCCCCTGGGTTTCACTACAAATGTGCTGTGGGGAGAGGGACTGAAGTCTGCCACACCAAAGTGAGCCCAAAGTAATGCTTTCCTCTTCCTCTTCCCATCGCTGCTCAGGCTCCAGGGAGGTGACAGTGCTGTTCCTTAGCACTGTTGCTGCTGCTAGCTGAGGCACTGGGAGGGCGACACCCACAGCACCCTTATAAACCAGCCACTCCTGCATAAGAATATCAGCTTCCATTATTTTGAAATATATAAATTTCTAGCCCTTGTGGTTGCAGAAAAAACCTTGAAGACATAGCCTGGACATAACATAAAAGCACAAAAACAGAGCACTTTTAGAAAATCTCAGGATTTTTGAGCTGACATTTTCCAATAACGCTGACATCATTTTCTGGGGCCTCACTCATGATTTTGAATACTCAAGGTAGGCAGTACTAGATCCCTGCTGCAAGCTCTTATTAAAGTAAAGATAGGTGGCAGCAGCGCACGCTACTTGCAGCTGACTCTCTGATGCAGAGCAGAGTGGCTTAGTGCAAAATCCACCATGAATGAGGCACTTAGAAAGGCATGGTACCAAGCTCACCAGGAAATGCATTGATTCACTTCCTCTACTGATCAATATCTGCTTATTGGGCTCCTAAAAGGCCATGCATGGATTTAAAACTACCCTTCCCCAAGCAGTTCTCCTAACAGAATCAAAGAGTAGCAATGGTATTACCACTACTTGGCTCAGATGCAAATATCTTTTCTGTAGCAGGTACTTCCAAGGGTAGGGAAAGGAAGGAGTAACTAATATGCCCATGGAGGGTGATAGTCAGTTTATTTTAGTCCCCCTCTCATGTTTGGTGCACCTCAAAGAAGGGTGTAACTTACTGAGCACCTTTAGAGCTATAGCAGGTACTTGTGTGAATGGGTAAGTCTGTCAACATCTCAATAACCAAACTGACTCAATACTGGTGGGTGGGTACTATACTGTACCTGTTTACCTCTCAATGAGTTACTCGAGTTACTACATTACCATTTTACTAGGAGTGGGACACCAGGGAGTATACTGGATACCGGATTTACCGGTATCGGATCTCCCTGGTACCAGATTTACCGGTATCAGCATACCGGATTTTTAACATTGGCCACGTTATCGGATTTTTTACATTGCGGCTATTATTGCAGCTATTTACTTCAATGGCCGCAATGTAAAAAAATCTGGTAAAGTAGCCAATGTTAAAAATCCAGTATGCCGGTACAGGCAAATATCAGATTTATCGGATTAAGCCGGTACACCCAAATACCGGCAATATCGGTTCTCAGGAGAACCGGAGTTCCCACCCCTACAATTTACCATTAAAGGTACTGTCATTACCCTGTTAAACATTAATGACACTGCATTACCATGTTTGCTCTCAACAGCATTGTATTACCAAGCTGCTGTTTACAGTACCATGTTACCAAGTTACCCGTTGTGCATTTCTGTGCATTAGAGCTTTTCCCATCTGTATTTATTTACCCTTAGCCCAGTCACACAGTTTTCTTGCTTTACCATTGGATACCTTGGTTCAAAAATCTGATGTAAGTTACTTTGCTATTGGTCAAGATATACAGGGACTAGGTAAGAGTCCAAAACAACTTGGCCAGGTGTGCAGAGAGGCTGGGTGCAAGGCCAAAAGAAAAGTCATGCAGCGCCTTTTCTGTCTCTTTCTGCTGGTAAACTCCATGCTGGAACTATTTGTTTATTTATTTATTTTACACATTTTTACCTCACACCCTCCTGCTAACAGCATCTCAGGGTGGGTAACAAGATGCAAATTTTAAAAAATATAAAAAACACAACACTATAGATATAATAAACATAAAAATATAACATAAATACCATAAAACACTGACATATGGTGTCCATATGGTGGGGCACCAAAAAATACAGAAAACCCTCACCCCTAACCCTCAACTCCCCACCCCTTACCCATATCCCTCACTGAAAGCCTGGCAGAACAACCAGGTCTTATATTATCATTGAAAGGGTCAGAGGTCTTGGACAATCTTCCAGAAGGGAGTTCCACAGCCTTGGTGCAGTCACCAAGAATGCCCTCTCCATAGTCATCCCCTGAGATACCTGGGGGACTTCGAGAAGGGTGCTCCTGGTTGATCCAGAGCCCGGAGGGTGAGGCAGTCCGACAGATAGGTGGATCCTATTCTGTATAGGGCTTGATACGTAAGCACCAACACCTTGAATCTGGCCCAGAAGACTATAGGCAGCCAGTGCAAAGAACGGAGCACTGGTGTAATGTGCTCATGGCGACCTATCCCCTTGAGAAGATGGGCCACCACATTCTGCACCAGCTGCAGCTTCCAAACAGTCACCATGATTAGCCCCACGTAGAGCACATTACAATAGTCTAGTAGGGCTGAAGCAGCAGCAGCTGTTACCACAGCGCTATTCCAGTCTGAGAACTCAGCACTCAATGTGTCTTGCCGCCGACTTCCCCTCGATATTTCCGTGATTCTGCATTACCTGCTGCCAGTATCTGCAGATGCAGCATGTCTACAGTTTGTGAACACAAGCGGTTTTATGCCGCCTTCCTCCACTGAGCGTGAGTTCCTGACGCACCGTGATGCTGAATAACAGATCATTGAATGAATGAACTTAGGGTGACTGACTCTGACTACCTGCTTCAGAGTCCACTGCAGGGGCATCGCCACCGTGGTGGAAGGCGGGGGGTGCATTTGCGCCCATGCCCTGCCCTGGGAGGGGGCCGGCAGCAATCAGGGATGGCCCCAGCTATATGCGGCATCCGCGGGAGCGGGGAGTCCTGCTCCTGAGTCCTGGAAGAGTCTCTCTTGCACCACTGGCACCACCTTTTTAAACAGCTCAGTTGTAGCCCCGCAGTGCTGCTACACGGGTGGGGGAAGAGTCACCCTCCCCTCTCCTCCTTAGCAGCAAATGTTGCTGCCTTGTAAACAAAGTTCTTCTTCGAGGGGCTCCTTCCATTCTCACAAATGGGAGAGTGTACCAAGCCTAGAAAGAGGTGGAAGGGGAATTTTCTAACAAAATGACACTCCATGCAGGTTGGATCTACAACCTGGGAGGGGGGTAGCAGGCAGGGGGTAGCCTGCTCTGGGGGGTGGGGGTCCATTCAGCTGGGGGAGGGTTGTTTGTTCAGTGCTGTCTCTGTTAGAAGGATGGACAGATCCTCTCTCTTCCCTTTGTGATCGCTGCATAGAGAGAACTGGGGGTACAGAGCAGCTAAAATGAGGCAGAGAGCCAACCCAACAAAGGGGAAGAATTTGTCCTTGGCAACCTAATGCACAAGAGAATTCACAGAAGAGCAGGGACTCCCCCCCCCTCCATCCCCTGGATCAGCATCAGGAGCCAGGCGCTCACTCACTGCTGCTGGGGCCGGGGATCCCTGCACTCTAAGCAGGACAGAGACTAGTGAACAAGGAGGGACAACAAACAGGGCAGCACCTGGAGTTGAGCTTTGAGGGAGGGAGCTTTGTTATCCCTCCTTGCGCACTAGTTGCTGTCTCTGTCCCACTTAGAGTGCAGGGATTCCCCAGCAGCAGTGAGTGAGCACCTCGCTAGCTGCTACTGACTGCGGGATGCGGATAGTTAAGGAAAATCTGCCAAGAAACAAGTAAGTGCATTTGAAGACCCTTTTGCCTCCATGGCAGAGGGAGTTTACAGTAAGTCATCGTCATCAATCAATCAATCAATATCATCATCATCATCATCATTTTTAATTTATATCCCGCACTTTCCCAATTCAATGGCTCGAGGCAGTGTACAACATAGTATACAATAATACATAATGTGCATAATTCCAAAGGTTCAGGCTGCTGACCAAAAGTATGGGAAGGATGGGTAATCTGGCTGGTTTAATTTAAGGATGACACCTGGCTGAAGGATGTAGCATTTCATCAATACTAGAGAGCCCTTAAGCAAATAATAATAATATTTGTTTTATTGGCGTAGCCAGTGGCCATAGCACTTTGAACAGAAACAATTATAAAGCCATCATAAAACAATTACACTACGATAATAATGAATAATGAATAATAATGAAACAAAATTAAAACATGAACACAGAATTAAAACATTATCCAACTAGGGCGGAATGTCTGAATTCCAAAAAATTCCACCTTATTTCAAAGGCCTGCTCCAGGAATTTTGCTACCAGTTTTGTGTAAACCCACTCCTTATCCTGCAAAGCCAAGACCAGAAGGTCATAGGCCCCCCCTACCAGGGAAAATATTGAGAAAAGAAGCTAATAGATCACTCCTAATTGTATCATATAATCTACATTCAAACAGAAGATGCTGAGTAGTTTCCANTGAGAGAGAGAGAGAGAGAGAGAGAATGTCTTGTTTCTTTCTTGTGGGTGTTGTTGTTATGTCTGTTGGGATGGCTTTTTTTTATTTCTGCCCACAGTTGCACTGTTTGGGTTTGTCTTCTTGGGTGACTGTCTCACTCTTGCTAGCCTGCTTTTATGAGCACTGCTTGGCATAATAATTTTAAAGTGGGTGCACATTAAAATCATTAAAGGAAAGAGTTCTGAGGGGATTTCTGAGGTCTGAATTTCTGAGGTCTGAATTCTGGGTCCTTCCACAAAGTTCCAAAGTGAGGCTGAAGTTTGGAACTCAAGCTGAGTACTAGGATGGCCTATTCAGTGCATCCCTAGAAAGGAACCTTGCTTGATCCCTCCCCCTAGTGCACACAGGGCCTCTCTCCTGGCCTCTATCCCAGAACAGACACAGACACACCCTTTGCAGGGTCTCCTGCTGTTATGCTGCTGCTACTGCCATCACGTCTGCTGTCCTCCACCCTCCAGGCAGTTGAGGGGCAGGGTGGGGACAGGACTAGCCTGTTGTCCTGATCTCTCCCCCTCTACTCTCCTATGGGCTTGGGAGTTCTATGTGTGAAATCCTGAAGCCAATCTAATTGGTTGGTTCCTCCATTTAGCCCACCTCTAATCCCTCCCCTGGGTTTCACTACAAATGTGCTGTGGGGAGAGGGACTGAAGTCTGCCACACCAAAGTGAGCCCAAAGTAATGCTTTCCTCTTCCTCTTCCCATCTCTGCTCAGGCTCCAGGGAGGTGACAGTGCTGTTCCTTAGCACTGTTGCTGCTGCTAGCTGAGGCACTGGGAGGGCGACACCCACAGCACCCTTATAAACCAGCCACTTCTGCATAAGAATATCAGCTTCCATTATTTTGAAATATATAAATTTCTAGCCCTTGTGGTTGCAGAAAAAACCTTGAAGACATAGCCTGGACATAACATAAAAGCACAAAAACAGAGCACTTTTAGAAAATCTCAGGATTTTTGAGCTGACATTTTCCAATAACGCTGACATCATTTTCTGGGGCCTCACTCATGATTTTGAATACTCAAGGTAGGCAGTACTAGATCCCTGCTGCAAGCTCTTATTAAAGTAAAGATAGGTGGCAGCAGCGCACGCTACTTGCAGCTGACTCTCTGATGCAGAGCAGAGTGGCTTAGTGCAAAATCCACCATGAATGAGGCACTTAGAAAGGCATGGTACCAAGCTCACCAGGAAATGCATTGATTCACTTCCTCTACTGATAAATATCTGCTTATTGGGCTCCTAAAAGGCCATGAATGGATTTAAAACTACCCTTCCCCAAGCAGTTCTCCTAACAGAATCAAAGAGTAGCAATGGTATTACCACTACTTGGCTCAGATGCAAATATCTTTTCTGTAGCAGGTACTTCCAAGGGTAGGGAGAGGAAGGAGTAACTATGCCCATGGAGGGTGATAGTCAGTTTATTTTAGTCCCCCTCTCATGTTTGGTGCACCTCAAAGAAGGGTGTAACTTACTGAGCACCTTTAGAGCTATAGCAGGTACTTGTGTGAATGGGTAAGTCTGTCAACATCTCAATAACCAAACTGACTCAATACTGGTGGGTGGGTACTATACTGTACCTGTTTACCTCTCAATGAGTTACTCGAGTTACTACATTACCATTTTACTAGGAGTGGGACACCAGGGAGTATACTGGATACCGGATTTACCGGTATCGGATCTCCCTGGTACCAGATTTACCGGTATCAGCATACCGGATTTTTAACATTGGCCACGTTATCGGATTTTTTACATTGCGGCTATTATTGCAGCTATTTACTTCAATGGCCGCAATGTAAAAAAATCTGGTAAAGTAGCCAATGTTAAAAATCCAGTATGCCGGTACAGGCAAATATCAGATTTATCGGATTAAGCCGGTACACCCAAATACCGGCAATATCGGTTCTCAGGAGAACCGGAGTTCCCACCCCTACAATTTACCATTAAAGGTACTGTCATTACCCTGTTAAACATTAATGACACTGCATTACCATGTTTGCTCTCAACAGCATTGTATTACCAAGCTGCTGTTTACAGTACCATGTTACCAAGTTACCCTTTGTGCATTTCTGTGCATTAGAGCTTTTCCCATCTGTATTTATTTACCCTTAGCCCAGTCACACAGTTTTCTTGCTTTACCATTGGATACCTTGGTTCAAAAATCTGATGTAAGTTACTTTGCTATTGGTCAAGATATACAGGGACTAGGTAAGAGTCCAAAACAACTTGGCCAGGTGTGCAGAGAGGCTGGGTGCAAGGCCAAAAGAAAAGTCATGCAGCGCCTTTTCTGTCTCTTTCTGCTGGTAAACTCCATGCTGGAACTATTTGTTTATTTATTTATTTTACACATTTTTACCTCACACCCTCCTGCTAACAGCATCTCAGGGTGGGTAACAAGATGCAAATTTTAAAAAATATAAAAAACACAACACTATAGATATAATAAACATAAAAATATAACATAAATACCATAAAACACTGACATATGGTGTCCATATGGTGGGGCACCAAAAAATACAGAAAACCCTCACCCCTAACCCTCAACTCCCCACCCCTTACCCATATCCCTCACTGAAAGCCTGGCAGAACAACCAGGTCTTATATTATCATTGAAAGGGTCAGAGGTCTTGGACAATCTTCCAGAAGGGAGTTCCACAGCCTTGGTGCAGTCACCAAGAATGCCCTCTCCATAGTCATCCCCTGAGATACCTGGGGGACTTCGAGAAGGGTGCTCCTGGTTGATCCAGAGCCCGGAGGGTGAGGCAGTCCGACAGATAGGTGGATCCTATTCTGTATAGGGCTTGATACGTAAGCACCAACACCTTGAATCTGGCCCAGAAGACTATAGGCAGCCAGTGCAAAGAACGGAGCACTGGTGTAATGTGCTCATGGCGACCTATCCCCTTGAGAAGATGGGCCACCACATTCTGCACCAGCTGCAGCTTCCAAACAGTCACCATGATTAGCCCCACGTAGAGCACATTACAATAGTCTAGTAGGGCTGAAGCAGCAGCAGCTGTTACCACAGCGCTATTCCAGTCTGAGAACTCAGCACTCAATGTGTCTTGCCGCCGACTTCCCCTCGATATTTCCGTGATTCTGCATTACCTGCTGCCAGTATCTGCAGATGCAGCATGTCTACAGTTTGTGAACACAAGCGGTTTTATGCCGCCTTCCTCCACTGAGCGTGAGTTCCTGACGCACCGTGATGCTGAATAACAGATCATTGAATGAATGAACTTAGGGTGACTGACTCTGACTACCTGCTTCAGAGTCCACTGCAGGGGCATCGCCACCGTGGTGGAAGGCGGGGGGTGCATTTGCGCCCATGCCCTGCCCTGGGAGGGGGCCGGCAGCAATCAGGGATGGCCCCAGCTATATGCGGCATCCGCGGGAGCGGGGAGTCCTGCTCCTGAGTCCTGGAAGAGTCTCTCTTGCACCACTGGCACCACCTTTTTAAACAGCTCAGTTGTAGCCCCGCAGTGCTGCTACACGGGTGGGGGAAGAGTCACCCTCCCCTCTCCTCCTTAGCAGCAAATGTTGCTGCCTTGTAAACAAAGTTCTTCTTCGAGGGGCTCCTTCCATTCTCACAAATGGGAGAGTGTACCAAGCCTAGAAAGAGGTGGAAGGGGAATTTTCTAACAAAATGACACTCCATGCAGGTTGGATCTACAACCTGGGAGGGGGGTAGCAGGCAGGGGGTAGCCTGCTCTGGGGGGTGGGGGTCCATTCAGCTGGGGGAGGGTTGTTTGTTCAGTGCTGTCTCTGTTAGAAGGATGGACAGATCCTCTCTCTTCCCTTTGTGATCGCTGCATAGAGAGAACTGGGGGTACAGAGCAGCTAAAATGAGGCAGAGAGCCAACCCAACAAAGGGGAAGAATTTGTCCTTGGCAACCTAATGCACAAGAGAATTCACAGAAGAGCAGGGACTCCCCCCCCCTCCATCCCCTGGATCAGCATCAGGAGCCAGGCGCTCACTCACTGCTGCTGGGGCCGGGGATCCCTGCACTCTAAGCAGGACAGAGACTAGTGAACAAGGAGGGACAACAAACAGGGCAGCACCTGGAGTTGAGCTTTGAGGGAGGGAGCTTTGTTATCCCTCCTTGCGCACTAGTTGCTGTCTCTGTCCCACTTAGAGTGCAGGGATTCCCCAGCAGCAGTGAGTGAGCACCTCGCTAGCTGCTACTGACTGCGGGATGCGGATAGTTAAGGAAAATCTGCCAAGAAACAAGTAAGTGCATTTGAAGACCCTTTTGCCTCCATGGCAGAGGGAGTTTACAGTAAGTCATCGTCATCAATCAATCAATCAATATCATCATCATCATCATCATTTTTAATTTATATCCCGCACTTTCCCAATTCAATGGCTCGAGGCAGTGTACAACATAGTATACAATAATACATAATGTGCATAATTCCAAAGGTTCAGGCTGCTGACCAAAAGTATGGGAAGGATGGGTAATCTGGCTGGTTTAATTTAAGGATGACACCTGGCTGAAGGATGTAGCATTTCATCAATACTAGAGACCCCTTAAGCAAATAATAATAATATTTGTTTTATTGGCGTAGCCAGTGGCCATAGCACTTTGAACAGAAACAATTATAAAGCCATCATAAAACAATTACACTACGATAATAATGAATAATGAATAATAATGAAACAAAACTAAAACATGAACACAGAATTAAAACATTATCCAACTAGGGCGGAATGTCTGAATTCCAAAAAATTCCACCTTATTTCAAAGGCCTGCTCCAGGAATTTTGCTACCAGTTTTGTGTAAACCCACTCCTTATCCTGCAAAGCCAAGACCAGAAGGTCATAGGCCCCCCCTACCAGGGAAAATATTGAGAAAAGAAGCTAATAGATCACTCCTAATTGTATCATATAATCTACATTCAAACAGAAGATGCTGAGTAGTTTCCACTGCCATCTGATCAAAGGGGCAGAGCCTTTCATCAAAGGGAATACCTCCCCATCTGCCCTCCGGAACTTTAGAAAGGAGGGCATTAATCCTTGCGGCCATAAGGAGCAGCCTACTTCTCAAAGAAATTGATAAACTCAAATATAAAGCTGACTCACCAGCTCTTGGGGCCCACAACACATAATATTCCATATGGGCCTTAAGCAAATTGATTCTTAACTGGCAAAAAATGTGTCACCGAGAAAGTCTGCATGCCTTCTACAGGGTCATCTCTTATGGCAAGTCTGTCAAGAAAGACTAACAGATGCCAAATTGGGTATTTAAAATGAATGGGAAGGTGGGGACCTACCCCCATGGCTGCCCATTACCAACTCCACCTTGGTCCGCAACAGATGGGCCAGCAGTATTCCCAGGCCACAGTCTGCCTGTGCAACACCCTCCTCCCCAGGTGACGTAGAGCTGCAGGTGCTCTCCCAACTTGTTAGCCTGACAGCCCCAACTCCATGGTGCTGAATGTGGCAACAGATGGACGGGTGTGGAGCTGCACCATGGGTTCGCCCAACAGATGGGCAGCAGCTCCATGTTCAACCATTGCCCTGGGTTTGACCAGCCCACTTCATGTGGCATGTACCTGGATCTTCTGGAGCACCAGCAACAGGGCTACCCTGAAGCAACCTCAGCCTGCTCTGGGTTGAACATCTGGCAAGAACCCTTTAGCAAGACCAGTCAACCTGGGGATGACAGGGGCACCCCCAGAGCTGCTGTCCATCTGTTTACACCCATTGTGTGAGAGGAGAATGGAAAGGAAAGAAAGTGATAATGTTTATTAGTGTATTATTTATTATATTCAGTTATTGTTGTGGTCTAGGTCTGCTTTTAAAATGTATTTTAGAGCTGTGCCAATTATTTGCTCACTGTATCTACTGAGTAACAATAGAAAAGCTACGTTTTGATGGGCAATTTTACGCATTTGATATGTTCCAATGAGATACTTGCAGATTTAGACTCCCAAGGGCAAGGATGACATTTCTTTATAAAAAGCAATAATTTACAATGACTCCCCAAAGTGAGACTTCAAATAAACCATATTGTTATACATTTTCACAACTAGTACTTTCTCTATGAGCAAGGAACACTGAAAAGACCTGATGGCTCATAAGGGATTACAACTGGAATTAAGATACATTTATTTTCTAGCCACGATTGTGGCTAGAAAGTTAAAGGCAGGACCACTTTCCATTATAAACAGTGAGTACAAAATCCCATTTTTTTAAAAAAACCAAACAGGTTGAGCTTTTGTTTTGAAAATTTAAATGCATCTTCTGGTAGGCAGGAGGATCATACATGCAAAATTTGAAGATGATCCATTATGGCAATCAAAAATTATAATGATTAAAAAGTTAATTGCCAGTGGTCATTTTCACCCCAGTCCTACCTTTTTTGAAGTTCATATCTTGCTGCCCTTTGTGAATTCAGCCCTCCAAATTTGCAGGCATATTGCCTGAGATGTCCATCAAGTGCTGTTGTGGGTTGATGGTGTTTACGTAAGCCAAAAAAGAGATAAATGTTTTTTAATTTAGTTATTCCAACCAATCAACAGTGGAGATTGGGGAAATGTGGTGGCATGGCAGTGAGTATGTGGGGCCGACTGAGTCTTTCAGCCACGTGAGGGAGAAGGAGGAGGAGAGTGGCCATAATGGTAAGCTTGGGCCCAAGGAGGAGGATAGGGGGTTGGGCCAAAGGTGAGCTGGGAGCCAGTGCTGCATGGCTGTCAGGGCGTTGGGGGGGGGCAGTAACTTCCCCCACTCTCCTCACTGACTGTCCTGGTGGTGCAGCTGGAGCCCTGCACCTGGGGTAGGGGGTGGACAACAGCCCCCCAGCCCAGGCCAATGCCCAGAAATGATAGCAGCACCAGCAGGGGAGGGAGGAGAGGAACTATTATGCCGCTCCACTCACCCACTCTCCTGGCTCCATCTGCCTGCTGCTGCCATGCGCCACCGTCACCACCATTCACTGGGTGTTTCAAAGGCCCCGCACACTGGAGGCCACTGTATCCCTAATCCGGCATGCTGAGACTACATTTCCCAGCATGCCAGACTAGGAAAACTGTGGCCATCATTGTGTGCACGCACACAGCTGTACGAGGCCTCTGAAACACTCTGGCAGAGGCAGCAAGAGTAAGAGCAAGCGAGCAGGGGCCGATGGCAGTTCCTCCTCTTCCCCCCCCCCGTTTGCGTGCACGCGTGTGAGTGAGTCTCTGTGTGTGTGTGAGTGAGTTTCTATGTGTGTGTTTGCCTTTGTGTGTGTGTGTGTGTGTGTGAGAAAGAGAGTCTGTGTGTGCATGTGATAGTGTGTGCGCGTGTGAGAGAGAGTCTGTGTGTGAGAGAGTCTGTGTGTGAGAAAGAGGGGGTTGTTCCCAGGCTCTCCCCCTCCATTCCTTCCCTCACATAGCTGTTCCCTCTCCCCTGGTGCCCCCACCTCCCCCTCATGGCTGCCCCCTGACCTCCAATGGGGGAGTTTCCCCTAGGGAAACCCGTTCCGTTATTTGCCACTAATTAAACTATGACATTATTTCTTTAGAGGTCATTCACTTATCATAAATCACCTATTAAATTTTTTTTACAACACCTTAACTCTGTCCTGTATTCGGGCATTTACACTCAAAGCTTCATCCTGTGCAAAAGGACAGAGTTAAGGCATTGTAAAAAAAATAGTGATTTATGATAAGTAAATGACCTCTAAAGAAATAATGTCGTAGTTTAATTAGTGGCAAATAATGGAATGAGTAAGCATGTACTGTAAATACAGTATGATAATAAAATTAAGTACATATAGAGTCTTAATGTTGATTTTATGTTAGACAAGGTAGATAACAAAGTGTAAATAGTTTCCATGTTTTTTGGAGTTGAAGTTTTATTACATTGTATGTTGTTAAATGTGTTTTGTAATGTAAGTGTAAATTATTTTTATGCTTTTTGGCGTTTAAGTTTAGTAAACTGTATGGCGTTCAACATTTTGTTGAAAGGTAAGTTTTGTTTAGAAATGGTCCTGTCTTTAATGGTTTTTTAAACTGAAAGTTTTGTTGTTTAAGGTATTATAGCTTTAGATAAATGGCTCTTTTTACACATGGCTGTTCCACTCATGAACACACAGAAATCTGCATGCTCATGAGTAGAAGAGGCCCGTGTGAAGGATTCAGTGCGCACCCATGTGGTGAATGGGGGTGCATGTGCACTCTTGCCTAACATGCATCCTCATGTACCCCCCACTCATCCCCACGCACAGAGCAACTGGGCAAAACGGCGGTTGCTCCATGTGTGGGGATGGGTGTGGAGTGCGTGGGGATGTGTGTGCACCCACCATGCACGAACCTGTGTGCCCATGAACCCCCAAACTCTCCAGGGGCCGTGTAAAAAAGGCCAATGTTTGAAACCTGCCTGTTTTGGTTAGCATATCAAAAGTCACTTGGCTCTTCAGAGACTCAAGGCTCAGATATTTTAAATTCACAGATTTAAAAAACTGTAATTTCCACTACACTGGCTTATATCTGGCCAAGAACTATAGTACAACTTTTCCCAAACTATAGGTTATCATGACCCCAAATGAGGTCATGACATCTGTGGATGGGATCGCAATCCCAAATGATATTTGATATATTTCACATCTCTTTATGCTGTTTTATATTTAAATCTCAAAATGAAATGGGGTCGCAAAAGGAAAATGGGGGGAAAGTTTGGGACCCATGGCTATAATGACTGGAGTTTCAGCGGTTAAGGTGTTAGCCTAGCAATTGGAAAACTGAGGTTTTATTCCCTGGTTTGACAGAGAATTCCCTGTGTGAATGGTTAAATCACTTACACTCTATGCAGTAGATTACCATCAGCAAAATTGGGATAACAGTGTTTAGCTGAAAAGTTTTACATTACTGATTAGGAGATTCTCAAATGTTTTGATAATTGGATGTATGCACATTTCTAAGATAGGCCGCTCTTTTGTATACCACCATTCAATACCAAAATGTTGGTTTTATTAAAAAATAAAATTAAAAAATCTGAAAATTTTAGATTTTGTAATTCTGAAGATAAAATTTCAAATGTTAATAATGTTCAGAATTCTCTGGTTGTTCACTGCAGACAATTCAAAAATTTAAAATGTGAACATTTTTGGTTCACATTTTTGTGAAAAAAGTTAATAAATGTCAAAACAGAATTTTTATTGACATTTAGAACCAGTTCTAATTTTTTGATCTACATGAATTGATTTTGTCATTTTAAACCATTGTTTTGGTGGGTGAACACAATCTCATTAGCATTAATCTCATTAGCACCAATCAACATATCTTTTAGCAGAATCAGATTGAATGAGAATGGAAAACTAGTATTAGAGGCTAAAAATGCAATATTTATTTCCCAATCGCTGCTCCTACAGTGGCAGTCAAAATGTTGGAGTGACTGACACTTCATTCTTTTCAACTCTTACATGCAGATAAACAACCAAGAGCAATCACACAGTGTGAAAGATCCCATAAATCCAGAGATAAGCAATAAAGGTCTTGTGGCAGATCCTGCTCATGTCAGCTGCACATAAAGCATATCTGATTATTTTTTATCTAGCCCTGCTTTTAAATTATGTTACATTTAGCAGGAAACCTTTTAGTCATCACAGATAAAAACTTGCTGTAGCACTACCTAGCCAGGAAAGTGCATTTCAGACTTTTAAATACAGTACTAATAAGGCTCAGTTTTCAAATTTCTATGCACATTGATCAACTCTTGAAGTCAGTGGTCTGCACATCTGTGTAAAGCCAAGAAACCAGGGACTGCAGAGTTTGGATGTTACAATTGTTTGGACGTTATTGAAATTGAAATTGAAATTTCAATCACAATATAAGTGCAAACATGTTTGCTGTAAAGAGTGGTTTCCAAAGACACAAATGTCATGAAAGGTGTCTATCTCCTACTGACTTTCAATTTGACATGGACAGCTAGAGAGACTGAAATACCTTAAACTGTGCGAAAATGAATGGAGAAAAGTACTCACGGCTTAATTCCATTTCAGGTTAAGAAACTCATCATATATTGTTTAGTCATAAAATAGGAATGTCCTACCCAGGCTTTGGTTCATCAGTCTTTGGACTAGAAAGTGTATAACAGCAGCCATGTTAGCTCTAACAATGTTTATTGGGGTAACTCTGCATTCAAGCTGTATATGATGTTCCTTTAAATAGGGTTGTTAAAATACCAAATGAAATGCCAAAGTCTCTCAGGTATGCAGCTTTTATAAATTGTTTAGGCTGGAGATAATTTGGGTTTTGCACATCATTCTTTTCAGATCACGTAGAAAAGAGACACATAAAAAGTGAGAGAAGAACAATGAAACACAGTCAGGTTGAAGTTGCTTCAGGGAAAGGCATACTCTGGATCATTACCTTCCTAATCAACAGCCTCCATAACCTTCAGGTTCACACTATTTACCTTTCTTCTCTTTGGGTGGTATTTTGAGGTTATACATAGTACTCAACAATCATATTTTTTTTAAAAATTCAGTTCAAAGGAAATTCCAGAACAGCTTGCCAGATAAGTACATATTACAAGCAATTTTAACTTGGACCACGGCTGCCAAATCACCTCTATGTTCTAATAATAATAATAATAATAATAAATAAATAAATAATAATAAATACTATGGTATGCTGACAGAATGATTTCTCTTGTGAGCAATACATTTTGAATAATAAAATTTCCCAGCTACCTAGTAGAGCTATTTAGATTACCACACCTTAGTGATCATCTTTCCCCTCCCCCTCCACTCCTTTCCCCTCAACTCCAGAACAACAACATTTCTCTTTCAGCTTCTTCCCTGGTTTTCCCACACACAATGCAACCCAGACCTCACCTTCAGCTCTCCTGAGGCCACTTTGGAAGCCAGTTCGATGACACAGCCAACAGCCATGCGTGCAGCGCCGGACGAATGCAGCTCATTCCAAATGGTGTCACTGTCCACCTGAGCAAACAGTCAGCAGAGAAAGGAAAAAAGAAAAGGGGAGAGAGAGAGAGAGTATAAGAGAAAACAAATCCGTGAGGGAGGGCTGGCAGGGTGACAGCCAATGTACAATAACATTAGTCTTCCGTCTTGGCCAGCTGAAAAGGCCTTCTGGACATGGCTTTGCTTATACTTTTTCTCTACACTGACTTCTCCAATGGAAACACATTCCTGTCATGCCTCACTGCCATTCCCTGTTTAGATTTCTCATTACAAACAGCATTACATAGGCCAGATCTGGCTTAGTTACAGGCCCATTAGACACCAGGCCACAGTAGTAGATAGATACTATGTATGCAGTGGACCCTTAGTTATGCATAAAAATGGTTCTGCAAGTGCCAGGACAAAGAATTTAAAAGAAATGTCTGGCTACAAGTGTACAGTAAACCTGTGTTATAAAAAAACACATCTGTAGCACACAGTTTACACAAGACAGCAGTGAATGTTCACATCCCTTAAATGAGCAGAAAGAATATTTCAGTTACTGTAAAAAAATGAACACATTTAAAATTAAATCAAAGAAAAGCATCTTCAGAATACAATGATTTCATTTTCTAATTTATTGGATAATTGAAATGACAAACATCGAATAGTATGCATTTATAATCCATCTGCTTGAGAGAGAAACAAAATTAAAATAGAAATACAACAGAAAATCTAATACCAATCTGCCTATAGAAACAATAATACACAATAGCTGAAGCGATCATAGTTACTAGTTAGGAGTTAGTCAATAGGTTTTAAAGTTATATTTATGAAGTAGTTTATGAAGTAATCACCCCCACTCAGGATTATCCCCTACTTTTTATCTGCAAACTCCTATTTACTGTAACCAAGCCAAGAATGTGTACCTGAGTTCTCGCATCCTCGTGAATGTTACTAGGGATGGGCGAACAGAACCGAGCTCGGAAATTCGGTTTGGTTCAGTTCGGAAATTCGGTTCAGTTCGAAAGTTCAACCGAACTATTCGAGGTCAGTCCGAACTTCCGAACAAAGTTTGGAAATTCAAACCCCATTGAACTAAATGGAATATTATCTTTTAGGGATGGGCAAACAGAGCCAAGTTCGGAAAGCTCTCAGGCAGGGACCATGTCTATTTTATTCTCTGTAAAGCGTCAGGTACATTTCTGGTGCTATATATAAATGCTTATAATAATAATCATATTTTTTCAGTTTTCATTCATTACCTGAAAAGTGTTTGTATAAACTGTTGAAAAAGTAGAGGGGCTGTGTGTGCATATTCATGTCACATGAATTCAAATCAATCAGAATGTTTCTGTGACATACTGGGAATCTTGAAAATATTGGCTTTCTTTGATTATAAGAATCTTCAAACAGGAGAGGGGGGAATCATACAAGTCCATTACTAAAAGAAAGATTTTTTTTTATTTGCACAGTGTACTCCTGTGATACATGTCCTTGACTATTTCCAAATATACTATGATGTATTTTTTGTTTGAAGCAGGCACTCCTGTTCTCAATTTTTAAAAGTGAAATCACAATTGAAAATAGATGCTCTGGAGTTTAAAGAATTTTTCCACTCATCAGTGGAAGTAATAAGAAGTATGAACTACAAAGACTGAGTGGTTTAATTGTTGCTGCTATCAGGAGAATTTCAGTCCTATTCCCCAAGAGGGCTTCCCAGTTAGAGGAACAGGACTTCCCAGTCTTGGGAAAGGGACTGAAATTCTCCTGATAACAGCAACAATGATGAGGATTGGATATCTTGCAGAGTCATTTAAATATCATTGTTGATGAGCTGCAAATTTTTGGAGAGTCACAAGAACATACGGAGAGGACTTCCTGGAGTTGAAGTGTCTCACATGGGAAGAAGAATTTTTTCAGTTATCTTGAGGAAAGAAGACTTGAAATGAGTCAAACAACCCGGAAGTTTGTAAATACATTTGATATGACTTTGTGAGACCAACAAGTTTGGGGGTCATACATTTGGGTACATCTCGCATTTGGATGCATTGTATAGCTTCTTGTTACATTTTTATGGTGGTCCAGTATTTATTATTTGGATGTTTTTGGTATTATGGCACATGTATCAATGATATGACTTTTATATATCTATATGCTCTTGTCCAATAAATGTATGGGAGTGTTTCTACATACAATATTCAGTTATTGCTCATATATTGATACGGTATACTACACACAATAATAGTACAGTCCTTGGTGTGCTCTCACACTTCATCGTATTGGTTTATGTGGGACTGTTCCCTTTGTTTGTTGGCAATAACAAAATTAACAATAATACTTTGCACTTGCACAAGGCTTACTGAGGAATTCAAAATACTCAACACCTTCTGAGGTAGATAAGGATATGGAGTTATTAAGTGTATTTACTTTAGAAAGATAAACGATGTCTTGGAAAAATTAAGTAGCTCTCTAAAGGATGCATAAGGTTTGCCTTCATTAGAGAATAGATTATAGAGCTAGCCTTCGATATTTTGCCTCCCTAGGTGGCAGAATGGGGACCCACTGGACTAAGGGCTAGATGGAGGCAGGGAGTCATTGCAGTGAGGTGGTCACTGGGTGGAGGGGAAACCAGGAAGTCTGAGGGAACAGGATGTTGCTGAGGTGGGTATGGAGTGGTGGGCTAGAGATGAGGCACAGCCAGGACTGAGTAGATGCCTGGGAGGGAGAACAGGGAGTTGCCTCTGTGGGGGAAAGAAAGCTGGAGCAGGAGATCAGGACATTGCCAGAGCAGGAACACAGGGAGTTTCTGGGGTTGGGGCCAGGTGGGGGGAAAGGTTATTAATTAATTTATTAATTATTATACTTCTATCCTGTTCCTCGTATGCTGCTCCAGGTCACCAGAGGCAAAACACTAAAATATCACAATAAAATAGACACACATACAAAATATAAAAATACAAAAGTAAAATAAGATAATAAATAATCACTGCCAGGACAACACCCCTTAACCCGTCCCCTCCATTCCCCCCTCCCTCCCCTCTGCCAAAAGCTTGATGGAAGAACCAGGTCTTACAATTACGGCAGAAGGCCAGAAGATCCGGACTGAGATGGAACTCCACCAGGAGGGCATTCCACCGTGACAGCGCTGCCACCAAGAATGCCCTCTTGTCTGTCTGGACCTATTGATAATGTAGGACCTCCTGGAGGGCATCCCAGATGACTGAAAAGGCCTCGCTGGGATCTAGGGGGGTGAGGCGTGCTGTCAGATAAGTGGGGCCTAGACTGTGTAGGACTTTCTAGGTCAAAACCAGCACTCTGAATTGGGCGCAGAAGACAATCAGCAGCCAGTGCAGTGCACGGAGCACTGGTGTTATGTGCTTCCTCTGGCCCGTCCTTGTAAGGAGGTGAACTGCTGCATTCTGCACCAGCTGCAGTTCCGAACCATCACCAAAGGCAGCCCCACGTAGAGTGGATTGCAGTAGTCTAGCCTCAAGGTGACAAATGTATGTATGACAGTGGTAAGATCGGAGTCTGAGACATATGGGGGGAGCTACCTTACCAGATGTAACTGATGAAAGGAACTCCTGGCAACAGTTGATGCCTGGAAATCCAGGCGCAGCTGCTGATCCAGGACCACCCCCAGACTCCGCACAGATAAAATCAATGGAGAATGGATATCCCCCAATAATGGGGGGCAGCCACCTCCCTCAGACCATCACCCCCACCAGCATCACCTCCTTATCGGGATTGAGCTTCAACCAACTTCACCTCATCCTGTCCCCCATAGCTGCCAGACACCATGACAGCAGGAAGACAGTGGGACCTGGGTCCGATGAAAAGGACAAATACGCGCATCTGCGCATTGATGACGGCGGATGCCCCCAGCTGCACATGACCTCCCCCAGTGGCTTCATATATACATTAAACAAGAGAGGGGACAAGATAGAACCCTGTGGCAGAAGCCCCCTGGGGCAGACGTATAAGCCCCAAATACCACCCGCTGTGATCTACCCGTAATAATGGAACCACTGCAAAACAGCTCCGTCTACCCCAGCCAAGTCTCGCAGGCAAGTCAACAACATCTCATGGTTCACAGTATCAAAGGCCGTTGACAGATCTAGTAGAACCAGAAGGGTCATACGACCACTATCCAGTTCTACAAAGAGGTCATCCACCAAAGTCACCAGTGCCGTCTTCGTGCCATACCCCGGACGAAAGCCAGACTGCATGGGATCCAGAAAACTGATGCAATCCAGATGCACCTGTAGCTGATGGGCCACCACCCGTTCAATAACCTTCCCTAAAAAGGGAAGGTTAGAGACAGGTCGGTAACTTGCAGGGGCATCAACATCAAGAGATGGTTTCTTGAGGAGAGGATGAACCACAGCCCCTTTCAGGCACTCCGGCATTCTCCCCTCCTGAAGGGAGGCATTCATAATCCCCACAAGCACCATCCCCAAGGTCTCCCTGGCAGCTCATACCAGCCAGGACGGGCACGGATCTAACTCACAAGTTGTGGCCTAAACAGACCCCAGGGCATCTTCCACATTGGAAGGTGTCATCAGTTGAAAATCCTCTCATAAACACTGACCAGACAGGGCATTCCCCACCTCTGGCTCTGCCATTGCATCCAAAGAGGTGGAGTCAACGTCATGCTCAATGTGAGTGATTTTATCCGCAAAGTACATCAAAAACATTGTCTCAGCAGGGTGTGGAAAAATCCAGATCCAGATGGAAAGAGCCTGGACCAACCAATCCTCTCACCACCCAGAACAGCTCCGCCGGACATGACTGAGCAGATGCTATAAAGTAAGCAAAGAACCACTTCTTTGCTGCCCGTATAGCCACAGTATAGACTTTCAACCACATTCTATACTGCAACTGATCAACTTGGGCATGAGTAAGACACCACCAGCGCTCCAGATGCTGACCCTTCCACTTCAGTCACTGCAGGTCCTCTGTAAACCACAGAGCCCTGTGGTGCCGAAGTGTCAGAAGTGGATGCCTAGGAGCCACCTGATCAATGACCTCTGTCAGCCAGCTGTTCCAAAATGCCACATGTCATCGATGGAGTGGTTGTCACAATCTCCACATATCTCCCCCAGAGCATTCTGGAAACTTATCAGATCCATATGTCTCTGGGGCCGGGCCATCTGAACTGGTCCCGCACCCCTACGGTCAGGTAGATGCACCAGAACAAAGGTACACAGGAGTTAATGGTCCTACCATGGCAAGGGTGTTCACTCCACACCCCCTATCAACGGACCCCCTGCCTCACGGTCAGTACAAAATATCAAGTCCAGGGTACGCCCCCCCCCTCCCCTTATGCATCGGGCCCACCACCACCTGGGACAGTCTCATGGTTGCCATAATGGTCATGAATTCCTGCTCTGCTCCATGCAATCCGACCTCAGTATGTCTACTGAGATCCCCCAGAACACTAAGCCTGGATGACCTCAAGACCATGTCAGAGACCAGAGCTGCTAGAGCAGACAGGGATGATGCTAGGCAGTGGGGCACACCAGCAAAACTTCTAACCTGTCCCTGGACAGGCCCTCTGGTCCATTTTCGGCCAAATCAATCACGAGATCGAGGCATTCTAATCCGGGCTCCATTTGCACTGAATACCTTCATGCCACCAACCTCTCCTTAAAAATAATGGCTACGCCCCCCCCCCATGTCTGGGCTGGTGCTGGACCGAGTACCCAACCAGAACAAGCTCAGTCAAAACAGGCCCCAACAATTCACCCAGCCAGGTCTTGGTCATGCAAACGAGATCGGCTGCCCAGTCCAAAATGGAATCATGAATGATGGAAGATTTGTTAGCAACCGATCTTGCATTGAGCAAGACCAGTGACAGACCTGGGTCACTGGAGAACTTGACCACCCTATTATCCGAGCCCAGGGGGGCCATGCGGGGGACTGGTACCAAACAATGATACGCCACATGCGATAACATCCTCCCCCTCCAGGGCCATATCTCCCTTGCCCCATGACAACCTCAATAGTCGCCGGCCACCCACCCCCCCCAGGCCCACACCCCAGTTCCCAACTGGACCCCCACCAGGCCCGCAGGGGGGAACAAACCCCCCTCCTCCCATAAAAAAGGTCCCACCCACCCACCCACTCCCCTCCCCCCCTCACAGGGGGACACTCATCCCAAGGGACCCCCCTCCACTCTCACTGGCCAACGGGCTCCCCACACCTTCCCCCACCCCCTTGATCCCAGCAAAAAATAATCTACCCAGGACATATACATGCCGCTCTCACCAGCAAAGGGAGTCCTACCACCTCTTACCCCCCATTCCACACCATCTGTTCTCACCAGAGGAGTTAACTGTCCCAAGACACACCCCTCCATAAATTCCTCAACACCTCCTTCACCTAATTATAACCCCACCCTAATCCCACAAAAGCCAAATCCCCAAACACCCCTAGTGCCCCTCTGCTAACCCGATCAGAACACACAGCATAGGGTAAAGTCTATACCACCTTCAATATTCTTTTAAAAATCCCACCACACCTTAAATATCCAACCCCCAGCCACAAGGCACAGTAAGGCCCCACACTCCTGGGCCCTACGCCAAAGGGCCCGGTGCATGGCCTGTGGTGCTGCCGAGCAGCACACTGCCTAAAGCCCCTTCAGTCCCAGAAGTCTCTGGAGGGGATTCCCCGGCCACACCCCTTCCCCTTCACAGCAGGGGATAGATGTTACCAATTCAGAGGGAGGGGCACAGTTCCCAGTGCTGCTGCCCAGACAAGTAGATGGGAGGAGGGATGGTGCAAGAGGCAAGCCTCTCCAGCTCCTTCACCCCTTTCTGTTGCTCGCAGCGCTGTGTCCTGCGGCAGCCAAGCAGTGCCCTGTTTAAGACCCCTTCAGTCCCAGAAGTATCTGGAGGGAATTCCCCAGTCCCACCCCTTCTCCGTCACAGCAGGGAATAGATGTTACCAATGCAGAGGGAGGGGCACGTGTCCCAGCGCTTCAGGCTGTTGCCAAGGTCCAGGAGACCCTACTTGGACAGGGTGATGGGGCATTCCTGCTTGAGCACTGTATGGGAGGGCAGGCCCTTCCAAGCCTCTCTCCTTTGCATCCCAATATGCCCCATATCCTTCCCCTGACTCAAGAAGGTCCAGTGTGACTCAGCTTTCCCCAACCCCAGTGCCCCAGAGTTCCAGGCAGTTCAGGGGCTAGAGTTTCCCCGCCTCTCATATGGAGCTGAAATATCACAGTGGGAGATATTTTGCCGCTCCCCTGACATTCACTGCCCTAGGTGGCCTCTTACCCTGCCTGATGGTAAGGCTGGCCCCGAAAAACTGTGGGTGAACTCACGCATAACATAAAATCCAATTTTAACTGCTTGACCTGGATTTAGCATGTTACTTGTGAGCATGGCCGCACTTTTCATCCCCACTTGTGTCCCTGGTTTATCCTCAGGTTTGGCTTCCGCTTTCAATCCAATCCTCCAAAGTGGGGAGAATATAACATCCGATTTTATGTTTGTGTGCACATTATCCCGGTTTCCTTAGTCCTCTAAGGCTCATAGAAAATCAAATCAAGCAAATCAAATGACACACAGGAAGTGTGTGGATGGGGGAGGGTCGAATCACCCTTTGCACAATGGGATAGTTTCCGGACAAGTGTCCCAACCCTGGATTATGCAAATTATTACCAAACCCCAATTACCATGTGTGTGCGCACATGGTAATCAGAGCAAAAGTGGGGATTGGCGATCAGATTTTAAAATACACAAACTTAGATTTTATGTTATGTGTGAGTTCACCCTGTGTAACCGGGTTGCCCCTCCAGCTCCTGTAGAGGGCACGGGTGGGGCTCTTCTGGGGCATTAGCAGGTGACCTGTCACAGACAAAACACTCTTAGGAAAAGTCTTTAAAACACTTCTTAGCTCCTGGGCTGCTTGACAGGGGCCCGAACCTTAAATAAGTGGTTCAGTACCAATGAGAGTCTTTGTAGGTCTGGCCTCCACCTCCCCTAAATCCAGTCTGATCCACCAACAAACATATAGTGAGCTTGTGCTGCTCACACAGGAGCCACACAAAGCCCCAATGTCCAAACAAGCAAGCCCCTTCTGGGCAATAGCCAGTTGGCTCCCGCCTGAAAGCTGGCTGGCTTATCTGTGTGGAGTTCCTCAGCAGCTCTGTTGTAGCTGTGCCAAGTGTAGGACTCTTAGGCCGTTATTAGACGTGCGCTGGGATCAGGCGCGGGAGCGGCGAAAAAGCTGTGGCGCTGTTTTACGCGAACCGAAAGCGGAAGTTGTGCACGTGATTGGCGGCCACGCATTCTTTTCCGGCCGCGCATGTCCCCCCAGAGAAATCAGGCTAGTTCAATCGCGGTCGGCAAAGAATGCGCAGCCGCCAATCACGTGCACAACTTCTGCTTCTGGTTTGTGTAAAACAGCGCCGCGGCTGTTTTGCCGCTCCCGCGCCTGATCCCCGCTGCACGTCTAAAAACGGCCTTAGAGTAGCCTCCTTAGCGTTCCAGGCTTGGGATTCCTCCATAGGAAGCTTCCTCTGTGCTTCTCTCTCCTGCTTCCCCCTCTAGCCCCTCTCTACTGAGCTTTAGGGCTCTCTCATATAACTGAGTCACACCTGTCTGTAGCTATTCAGGTGTTCTGCATTAATGTCTGATTCGTGGTTTCTTAAAGGACCAGCAGCTCCGCCATCTCTCTGCAGCTACTGGGCCAAGTGCTTACAGCCCCTGTTGCACAATGTTGTTGTTATTGTTTGTTTGTTTGTTTGTTTTTAAATCCTATTGGCTAAGCTGAGTTGAAAGCTACAGTAGGCAGGGTAACATGATGTTAAACATAATTTTGCAAGTAAAGCCCATAGAGTTAACCTCAAATAACTAAATCAGGTTGAAAGTCAAGAAAGGATGGTGGAAGTCAAATTAACTTGAGTTAATAAGCAATGGCACATCTTTTACTAGGTAGACAAGCCCATATAAAGCCAATGCAGACACTGAGGAATAAAGCCTAGAAGTACTGAGTCCTGATGCTTTAGCCATTAGACCGCACTCCCACTGTCTTCCTGTCCAATGCTACAAATGAGACAGTTGTCATTAAAATGTATTTTGCAAGCAGAAAGGTTAGTAGGCAGCATTCATTAAACAATTTTAACCAAAGGAAAATAAAGTTTGAAAAATACAGTACTGTATTCAGTTTGAGCGATTATTCACAGGATAGTTGAAAGAAAGTACTTTCCCACCATCTGTGCAGCTAGTAAATGAAGGTTCAAAAATGAAGTAGTGGTTGATGGAAATGGTTCAGACCCAGCTGTTCAACATTCCAGGACATAACCAAGCTAGGAGTGTTCAGCCTTGGCGAGGCCATGATTCACTTCCAGCAAAAATTGTAACCACAAACTGTACCCACCCTTCAAAATGGCTGTCTCCTCTGAAACTCTTAGCTACTTAACTCTTTGCTTGTTACTACTGCGTTCAACATTTTCTGTATTATACTGACAATGAGAAGCATGAGTTGAAACACAGAGATCTAAATCTATTCAGTATCCTTATGCTGGTCAGAAAATGAGGGACTATTTTTTGCCCGAGTTGGAACAGCAGGAAGCATGCAGTGACAACATATAAAAGCATATATGCAGATTTAATTGCCAGTGACAACACCGGGGGAGGATGGGGAATAGGTGAGAGCGCTTAACTGATATTACCCCACTCCCTTAAAGAGAATGGGAGGGGGAAGAGAGTGTGCAATCATCTGCAGCTGCAGAGAGTCTGAGGGAAGGAAGAGAGACAGTCGGAGTATTTGTGGGTGCAAGAAAGGGAGGAGAAAGAGGTAGTGTTTGTATGTCTGTGAGAGAGGAAGTGGGAGATTTTTTGGTGGCATGCCAATCTTGCATGTCTGGTGTCACAAGAATATTAAGCCCACATATGGGTTCAAACAGGCAAAAAGTTTGAGAATCACTGTTCTAACTTACTTGCCAAGGTTAAATTCAGAGGTGACATAAACAGTGCTGTAATTTACCCATCGATCATATAGATCTTAATAGAGAAACCATTTTTCTATAAATGTTTAGCTTTCTATAGATTTTAGTATTAAAATTCTATAGATTTTAGTATTAAAATGATCATTTGCTATATTTATCTTTCTTTAGTCCTTCATTTAAAAAATCTAGACAACGTTAGCATTTTCTACTACATGTAATAGGTTTTCAGCTTAGTATATACAAAATGCTATCTGTTGGATCCCTAATAATTTCTACAGGACTTCTGTAACAAATGCTGTGTTCAATTGTGGATCGTTTTGTTGATACAATACATACAAGAACTAGGAAGAGTTTAAGAGGTTTGTTAAAAGCACTAAATTTCAGCTTTGAAATACAACAATACTAAATGTCTTGGCATCAATATTGCTCTCACTTATGCAACTCTTCAAAGAACCAGAAACATTCATGACAATTCTGTGAGCCAGAAAACGCAACCCAGTCTGAAGACTAAAGTTTTAAAGACACATATGGATTTACTTCATTCAGAGTTTCCTGAATGAATATGGTAGTTTCAGGCTTTTCCAAGCACATCTAACATAGTTCAATCATTGGCATGTGTAGCAAAGCTAATACTCAGTAAAGCTGCAGATGATAGAAATTAAGCTACCTGTCCCAGAAGTGGATATGAAGATACTAAAAAGGAAAAGGGAATAAATTAAATGAAAATGAATTTATTTAAAACCTTTGCATTTGTCCTATGTTGAAGAAACTAAAGTTGTAGTTATTGTATGCAGGAGTACTTTATCATATCAAAGAAAATTATTTTAATTCAATTATGTGTTCAGGAGAAGAAAGTATCGCTTTTATCAATAATTGATAACATCAAAAAGCCTAAACGTTCTACAAGCGCAACAAAACATCCTGTTTCGGTTTACATGGTACTTGAAGTTGCAACGTTATTACATTTAGTGTTTTCCTGAATTGATTTATAGTTGACATAAAGCCTGAAAGTTATTAATTATAAATTACTAATGTCAGATGCAATGTGTGGGGAGGGGGAGGTGAAAACAATGAGACAGCAGTCCGCGTTAGCCTGCAGTAGCCCTTGTTAGCCCAGGAGTCACCTGCTCATCTGGTCAGTTGCCACCACCAGATGTTCACCCACTGTGGCCTCAGAGTGGGTGGTTCCTAAGAGATGCATGGCCAGCAGTGATCAGTAACGTAACCCAGGTGAAGGTCCGGGCTAACGGTCTCCCTCCTATCTATCCAGGCCCCACCATGAGGTGAGGTTGGAGGATCAGGTCCAGATGAACGCCCTCACTCCAGCCACCAAACAGCTGATGGTGGGGCTCAGAGGAGTATGGCCGATCAGCTGTTTGATGCATGCACAAGGCTGGGTGAGGGATGCCTCTGACCCCCATCAGCTGTTTTGTGGCAGCCCTTCCTGGGGGCCCAATCCTGCTGTGTGGCAGGGATCAGGCCATCCTGCCCCATATAGACATATCTGCTGCTAACCTGTGCCGTGGAAGGACCTGTGACAGCAGCACGTAGAGGTCGTTCCTGGGGCAGCCTGGAGAACCAGTTTGTTACCATCTCATTTTCACTGTGTGTGCGTGTGTGTGTGCGTAGGATTGAGAGATAGTATAGAGGGTTTACATCTGAGATGGAGAGAGAGAGAAATGTTTGATATTATTGGTGTTCCTATAGTCACTATATTTATATAAGAGAAACCTGAAATATGCCTTAATACAGTAAATACACAGGCCGTTTTTAGACATGCCAACAAGCTAGAAGATTTTAAAATCTGCACTGCAGGTGGCATTTAGATGCACTGGACATTGCCTGCCCACTATTGGAAACAGTGGTGCCAGGCAACTTCCAATATCAAGGTTTGACAAATCTGGTTTTAAAAATAATACATGGGCTGCCCTGCACCACTGTTTCCAATGGCAGCCAAGAGACGTCCGGTGTCTCTAAACCCCACCCGAGCGAGGTTTATAAAAATGGACTTTTTAAATCTGCTAGTTTGCTGGCATGTCTAAAAAATGCCATACTTACATTAGGCTCTCTAGATTTATTTATTTATTTATTTATTTTTATACATTTATTAGTTGCCCCCCATGCAAATGGCATCCCGGGGCAATGTACAATTCAATAAAAACATTCACAAAAATAAAAACATTTTTAAAAATCCAACAATTTAAAACCAAAGGAGGGTCGGGTAAATAACTAAAAATGAAAAGGTAAGGGAAGAGCTAAAACCCTAACCCTCCCCTCCTCCCCAAAGGCCTGGGCGAACAGCCAGGTTTTACAAGCCCGCCGAAATGTCAAAAGGCTTGGGGCCAGGCGAGCTTCCTCCGGGAGGGAGTTCCAAAGACGCGGCCCAGCTACCGAGAATGCCCTCTCAATTGTGGCCCCCGCTTAACACAGGGGACCTCCAAGAAGGCACCCCCAGCAGACCAAAGGAGCTGCTCTGGGACGTGGAGATGATGATATTATGGACAGAAAAGTGATTAAAATAAATCTAAAATCATTTTGAACGTTTTCTTCTTGCATCATTTTCATCTCCCTTTCCTCAACTACTACAAAACCTTAGCCAGTTCCCTCCATTCCAACCTCCCTGCTTCTCATCCTCGATGTTGGCTTTATTTGGGGAGCATTTGGGATGGGAACCAGATTTTGTGTTCTCGGTTTGAAAGCTCAAATGTGACCTGAACGGTCACTCTGTCGATGAGCTGGTCCAGCGTTGGAATAGCTTGCTGGAGGAGGCCATTGACAGACTGGCTCCGAGATGCCCCCTACCTCGGTCTCGTCACCACAGGGCCCCTTGGTTTACTGAGGGGCTGTGGTGTATGAAACGAGTAGGCAGGAGACTGGAGCGATGCTGGCGTTGGACTCGATTTGACTCCAACCGACTTCTCCATAGGGCCCATTTGCGGTCCTATGTTGAGGCTATGAGGACAGCAAGGAAGGAGTTCCTTGCTGTTCTCATAGCATCTGCAAAGTCACACTCGGTGGAGCTGTTTCAGGTAGTGCGGGGGCTGGTCATTCCGGCCTTCGTCCGCCTGGACGGGGACTTGTCCCAGGCCCACTGTGAGGAGTTTGTCATCTACTTCGCAGACAAGATCGCTCAGATTCAGAGCGACTTCGACGCTGGATTTGGGGCAGTAGGGGGAGAGCGTGAGGGGATGGAGGCCCCGTCTGATCCAGCTTTGTGGGGGGAGTTTCAGGAAGTGACGCTGGCCAATGCGGTGGATGTCTTGGGGTCGGTGAGGGCCACCTGTTGCGAACTTGATCCATGCCCGTCCTGGCTGGTGAAAGCCTCCAGGGAGACATTGGGGA
>QEPC01015050.1:6325655-6342497 GCA_003113815.1 Sphenodon punctatus
GGCCTCCCTCATTCATGCATTCGTCACCTCGAAGCCGGACTACTGCAACGCGCTCTACGTGGGGCTTCCCTTGTTCCTGGTTTGGAGGCTGCAGCTACTGCAGAATGCAGCGGCCCAGCTCCTTTCGGGGACGGGTCGTCGGGAGCACATAATACCTGTGCTCTGGACTCTGCACTGGTTGCCAATAGCGTGCCGAGCTAGGTTCAAGGTTTTGGTGCTGATCTATAAGGCCCTTCATGGTCTGGGCCCCTCGTACCTCAGGGACCGCCTTGCCCTCCGTGCCCCAAAGCAGCTCCTTCGGTCTGCCGGGGGTGCCTTCCTGGAGGTCCCCTGTGTTAAGCGGAGGGCCACAATGGAGAGGGCTTTCTCGGTGGCCGGGCCGCGTCCTTGGAACTCCCTTCCAGAGGAAGCTCGCCTGGCCCCAAGCCTGTTGACATTCTGGTGAAGTTGTAAAACCTGGCTGTTCACCCAGGCCTTTGGGGAGGAGGGGAGGGGGAGTTAATGGATTTTCTCCCCTACCCTAATTTTTGTTTTAATGTTCCTGGGCCCTGTTTAATACTTTATAGTGTATGTTGATGTTTAAAATTTTTATATGTATTTCATATGGTTTTATTGTTGGAAGCTGCCCCGAGCTGTTCTCAGGAGGGGCGGGGTAGAAATTTAGAAAATAAAATAAATAGAAAATAAAATGTGTCGTTTCCATTTTTCACTGTGTGTGTTCTCTTTCTCTTTTCTAATCCTCTGTTATAAACTCAGAAAGAAAGCTGTTTCCACTTCAAATATAGCAATAATTGGGAAGAGTACTGCAGTTCCTACTCCTGACTTGCCTGATAAAGGACCCTGGAGGTCTGAAAGCTTGCACTTCCACTAACTGAAGCTGTTCCAATGAAAGATATCACTGTACTATTTTGTCTTTATTTGCCTATATTTGGGACCAACATAGTGACCATACTTTCTCTACAATAACTGAGAAGTAATATAAGGGCAAAGACAATGACAGAGTGACTGCTTTATATCCCATACTTACAAGCTCGGTTGTCTGATTTACAAGTCTGGGCTATAGGAGCATGGTTTTCACTGGATATTATCCTTTAAAACAGTGTGACCAACTCAAATTCTAAAGTATAGTATGTGGGAGTATAGGATAACAAATGTAGAACAGGACTAAAATCAATGGCTGGCCACAATAGATTGGCCACTAAGCTTGGCATCTGTAAGTTCCTGTCCCTAACCCAAATTTAATTTGGTTTAAATTAAATTCAACTAAGTTATATGTTAAATCATGTTAAATCAAACACCATTGAAGACTGCTATATATGAACAAGATACATCAAACACCATCATGCCTAATTTACATGTCATTAAATCACAAAGTTAAATCAAATATAATCAGATGCCTGTGTTAAATCAATTGCCCCAACATACAAGCTCACACACACATGGACACTCATATAAATCCTGACAAGACGGAGGTGATGTTGGGGGGGTGGGGTAAGGTGTGATGTCCCCCATCATTGATGGAGTTCATCCCCCACTGGTCTCTCAGGTCCGGAGTCTGGGGGTACTCCTCGATCCGCAGCTTTGCCTGGATCTCCAGGTTGTGACTGTGGCGAGGAGTGCTTTCTGCCAATTACATCTGGCGCAACGACTTTGGCCGTATGTCTCTGAGGATGGGTTTTTTATTATTTTATTTTTATGCCTCCCTTTTATGTATTTTATATATTTTATGTATATTTTTAAATATTTTAATTTTTGTAAGCCACCTCAAGCTGCTTAGCCAAAAGAGGCGGGATATAAATGTTGGAAATAAATAAATTAATATAGACCCACATGCAGGCACACACGTGCAAAGTGTGTGTGAGTTTCTCAGAAACACATGGGGTAATGCTCCCGGGTCACCACAGTGGATTCCCAACCATTGCTAGTCACCCAACCCTGATCCGTGCTTCCAACAGGCCCCAAACCAGACATGACAGGAGCAGGACCACGGCAAGGAAACAGACAGCCAGGCCACCATCCGGGATAGTGCAACAGACATGACACCAATCCCGGACTGTGGCAAGAACCTCCAGAAGCTACCAGGGTGGGGCGGGACACAGACATGGCCGACCGAGGGCAAAAGAAGCCAAAATTGCCACAAGGTACCACACATGCAAGGGAAGTGGGAAGGGAGGGGGAGGAGGGAGGTGAACGGCCGAGCTGCACACACACAACAGGGAGAAGGAAGCCACGGACAGAGCTGAACACAAACCACACACACACTGGCAAGCACACGCACAGCTGAAAGGGAGCAAGGGGGAGACACACAGGGGCACCCAAGCGGGGATGGGGAACACCACACTGGGCAGCCCAACAGACAGCGACAAGGACACGGGGGGGAGGGCTGGGGCCAACAATGGGCAACAAAACAGGAGGGGGACAGGACTGGAACAGAGCGGGACACGGAAGCAGGCACCCAACACCCCAGGGACAGCACAGGCAGCACGATGCACCCAACAGCAACACAGGCCGCTGAACAGACAGAGGTCCACATGGTGACAGACCAGGGTCACAGGAAACGATCCACCAATCCTAGGAAGACAATGGGGAGGGCAGAGGCAGGTCCCAACAGCAAGACAACCGGTCCGAGATGGTGCAGCCAGTGAGGGAAGCAAGCCCCATGTCGCGGACAGCTGATGGTGCCCTCCCCCAACAAGGGGATGCCAGGTGGCGTGAGCAAGGGAACCCCAGTTACAAACAGTCACGGAGGCATCACAGGGGTGATGGTGGGGCTGAGCACGGACACTGGAAGGGAGCCGGCTGAGCAAGGGATGCAGAGGTCCACGGGGATCCCCAGTACAGGTGTCATATAGCAGCTAACAGCTGACCAGGGGGCAGGTCACAGAAACGAACCCCAAGGATACAGATGGTATAACAATGCCACACAGATGGCCCTGGTGTGCAGGCGACCCGGCACAGTCAAGCGGAACGGGGGAAGCAGATGGAGCCAGGACAGCAGCGTGTCCACAATGGGAATGATGTAGCGGGTCACAGAGTGGAAGGTCCAGGGAGGTGCAGGGAGCATTCGGCGGAGGCTAGAGTTGGGGCACAGATGACCCAGGGGGGACCTACAGCCAGCTGCACGGGGTCATGAAGAGGGGTGGGACAGGGTGGCCCAACAGATGAACGTAGTGGGGCCACTGCAACATGCTCCAGCAATAGCCCATCCATGCCATGTGGTAGGCAAGAAGATAGTAGACCTCAAAAGGATCAGGACCGGTGAGCCCAACCTGAACATCAGCACAGGACCACACCTCAGACAGCGCTAGCAGCTCGGGTCCTGTGGGATCAAGCAAGGCATAGTCGACAGCAGGGGGCCACAACAGCTGTCCGAGCTCCAACAGGCGCCCCACGGGGACACTGGTAGCCACAGGCCCACGGGAATGCTGGTAGCCATGGGCCCCTAGGATGCAGCAGAAGTAGGACACAGCCAGGGCAGGGCTGCCCTCCACCAGACAGGTCTGGAAGCCGGACAAGGCACAGACAGAGAGAGCTGACACCTTCTCAGGAGCAGACCACAACACCTGTGACCCCCTCAGCTCTGGAATGTGCCCATCCAGAAAGGGACAGAGGTCCAGCTCCACAGCATGGAGCCAGCACTCGCAAGTGGTAACCACATATCCAAAGTGGTGGAGGCCCGAGCTCAAACATCCCATGATAGGTTATTAGGCATCTGGGAGGATAGAAGGGAAGCCAAGGAACAGTTGAATGCCGGAGGAATGCCAGAGGTCAGCTAGAGCCATGTTCTCCCTGTAGGTGCAGCAACGCAGACCAGCTGCAGAACTGCTGAATGGGAGCTCTGATGCAACAGCATCAGCCATGGTGCAGCTGTCAGAGGGTCTGATAATCAAGGACAGTGGGGCCCCTCAAACCATGGTAGGCAGGGGAGGCAACCAGGGAAGCTCCAAGGCCACGCAATAAGGGTAAGGACAGCACAATGGGACGGCAGGGAAGCGATACATGAGGAGCAGACACAGCACAGCTGCAGGAACCTAAGCCCAGAGGCAGCCTACTCACAGACAGCAGTGATACACACACAATGTTCATTCACCCTCCAAGGCCTCGTTACATCATCTACAGGCCGGGGGCACAGCTCTCCTCCCTCATGCACCTGAGCACCCAACACCCCAGTAGGCGGTAGCTACCGGCACCAGGAGTCATGGGACCTACAGGCGGAGCCCCCCGGTATGGGTGAGCAGCCCTGTGCCACCATGAGCACCCGGTAATGCATAGCCCACAACCAATCGGTACAGCACCTGGGTACAGGGCCCAATGGACAGCCAGTGGTGCGGGGGCGTGTACTGGCCCCAGGCCCCTTATAGTAAGTCACAACCTGCAGCACAGTAGCACAAGTGTGCCTCCGAGCAGTTTGCCTGACACTGCCCAGCCCTCCTGGGGCACCTACCAGCTAAGGTCCTCACAGGTGCCTGACATGGATGCGAACCAGTGGCGTGCCTGCTGGCTCCTACTGGAGATCATAGCTGCATGGTACCTCCATTACACCGAGCTCCAGTAGGTCACCACGGAGCTGCTCCAGATGTACACTGGGGTGTGTGAATGCCTGGCCCAGTTCGCTGCAACCAGCCTGCTCGCTCACCACAGGCGCAGCTGCACCAAGGCCATGCGCACGGCGTGCCGGCTCTCTGGGACGTACCGCAGGGCCCTGCTGATTGCACACACACTTCCAGCTGCCCTCAGGCAAGCAGCTGCACACCACTACTGGAGAAGGGCAGCCCTCTTCAGCGCTGTCATGCTCACTATGCCCATTGATATGTGCCTCTGGACCGTGTCCAGGGCCAAGCATTGGTGGGAGAGGGCCCTGCTTGGAGGGTACACTTCCAGATGGACTGGCGTACCCTTCTGCAACTGGCAGAGCTTCTGCGGCCCTGGCTGAAATGGCTGCACACCCCCATGGGCTCCCCAATCCCAGACACGCAGTGGGTGGGCATAGCTGTCTGGGCCATGGACACCCCAGATTCCTGCCATTCCAGGGCTCAGCATTTTGGAGTGGGACTCACAACTGTCACCGGCATCATTTGCGACTTCTGTGAGGCTGTGGATGCGGTCCTCCTTGACCGCGTGATCCAGCTCGTGGATCAGGGGGCTGTGATGGCTAGCTTCGAGGCTACTGGGTTCCCCAAATGCCTGGGCACAATCAATGGCACCCATGTGCAGATCCCCCCCCCCCATGATGATGCAACAGAGTATTGTCGATCACTGTTGATCGAGTATTGTCGATGGCTGTTGTCGGTCACTGGGGCCAGTTCACTGACATCTTCACCAGCCACTCCGACCGCAGCTATGATGTCCGGATCCTCGCCATCTCCCCCTTCTTTGCCCAGATGTACATGGGGGACTTTGCCAACATGCAGATGGCCCAGATCAAGGGGGTGTTGATTCCCCCCCCTGCATCATCGGGGACCCAGCCTATCTTCTGGTTCATGAAGGCCCATCTGGTTGCCTGGAACCAGATGGAGGCCCTGTAGAACACCCGACTATACACGGCGAGGACCGTGGTTGATAGGGGCTTCGGTGCCCTCAAACAGAGAGATGGAACTGCCTGGCCGGGCGCCAGGACTACTCGGTGGAGACCTCCACCCTGGTAATCGGTGCCTGTTGCGTGTTGCACAACATCTGTGAGACTGATGGAGTGGCCCTTGGGTATCCCAAGTCACAGCGGCCAGCAGGCCCCGTTCTACTATACGTGAACGTAGCGAATCCCAGGGAGTACCATTATGCTTAGCGGATCTGAGCAGCACTTACGAGGCACATAACACAGTTTCTCAGTAGGTCTGAGACTTCTGGTGTCTGTGGGGCAGGACCCCTGCCATGCCCATGCCCGGGAGTGCCCGAGTCTCACCCGCTGAGCTCGGGGTCCCTGGCATGTGTATCAATGAATGACAGACATGATGGGTACAGTGAATAAAGGTGTTTTTATTGTATTTACAGTACTCCCCATGCCCTAATTCTCCCTCCCCTTACCCCTCCTACTTCCTGGGATGACCTCTCCATCACTGTGTCGGCTGTTCCACGGTCTGCGAGCCACCCTCACCCACACTGGTGTCCCCCTCCAGCACTTCCTGGCTCTGCATAGGCTCCTGGCTCTCCTCCGGGCCCGGGACTGCCTACTGCTGTTGCACCTGGCAGGGCGGCTGTTGCTGTCTCAGCCCCAGTGGGACAGGGAGGTGGATGCGTGGGCCCTGTGGTTGGGACTGCTGCTGCTGCTGTGGAATGGGCACCAATAATGGGATGGCTGGTGGGTGTGGGGCTGCAGCCGGTATGGTGCCCAGAGGTGCTGCTGTCATGATGTAGTGTGGTAGTGGGCTCCCCATGCCTGTCCATAATGGGGACCTACTGGTCCCCGAGATCCTGGGCCATTCCTCTTGGGGTGCAGGTCCGGCAGTGTCAGTGGGTGCACCCGGTGCTGCCATGGGGGGGTGGGACATCCTCCCGTGTCCAGCCCTGTGCCACGGCGCTCCCTACCAGCTGGGGGGCCACGATTAATCCCTTCATGTGGAGGATCTGGTCTAGGGCATCATAACAGGGCACAGTCCGCGCTGCGTGACTGAACCTCTGGCTATTGTCTTTTATGTACTCGTAGCCCCTCTTGAGCACCTTGGCCTTGGACCAGCACTGTGTTGCCAACCTCCCCCATTTCCCTCACTATCAGGTCAAACACGTGCTTGTTACGCTTGTTTACCGTGACCTCCACCTGGTTTTCCAGGGACCCCCAGATCATGATGAAGTTCTGGGTCTCCTGGACTCCCCACTGTCCCCCTCTCTGGTACCTCCGGCTCCGTGCTGGGCCCTCTGGCTCCTGTGCTGCTGCCTCCTCCTCTGCCTCCTCCCTGCTGGTGTCCTGTGGGGGTTCCGGGGCTCATGCATGTTTCCTGGTCTGTTGGGTGGACATGGGGGGTTGGGTGCTTTGGTTGTGCCATTCTTGCCCCTGCCCCCCCCCATCCTCCCTCCATGGCTATCCACTACCTTGGCACCCCCACCCCCCTTCCGTCCTGTGATGGTCTCCGTACCTGTTTGCGGGGGCCTCCGTCCCCTGTTCGGTATCCCCCTGTGGGGCGGGTTGCTCCTGCTGCTGATGCTGCTGCTCCTCATGCTCCTTCACTGTCCTGTCTCTCCACTCTCTCTTCCTGTCTCGCCACCTCATTCCCCTGCTGCAGTGTGCCCTTTAAATATCCTGCCTTATTCCATTTGTTGGCCGTTGCCTGACAGCGATGCCGCATGCATTCACCCCAGCGTGGGATCGTTGTGTGTGAAAGCACCTGGTGGTTACTGTTCAGTCAATACTTTTGGTCATTTCCCAGTGGGGATTGCATTGACCACAGTTCTGGACCTGCTCTCGTCTCGAGGTTCAGAACCGTGGTTGACCTTGGCCCCTACCGATGATTGACTGCTGTGATCATTTGGATGCCACTGAACAGACGTTCAGGGCTCATTGACCACGCTGGGGGATTGAGTGTGGTTTACTGTGGTTGACTGTGATCTCGTAACGTCTGAAAGTACCCATGCACACAGATACACACAGATGATAACAGATCTAGGGCTGAAACGAGAATCAAAATGATTCTCATGAGAATCGAAAACTGGCAGCGAGATCTCAAGAAGATCTTGCTAACCGTTTCAGATCTTATGAGATTCTTGAATGAATTAAAAACATTCTATGCATGTGCAAAATGGCCACCGTGGCTGCTCTGTGCATACAGAATGGTCCACCCCCAGGGGCTGATGGACCTGGTGCAGTTTCTAAGCACTCTGGGGGAGTTACCCTCTGATCTCGACGACCCTCTCATTGATGACCTCGTCAAGCTATGGAATATCTTGCTGATGGAGACCATCGATCAAACGGCTCCCAGGCATCTGTTGTCCAGGCGGGGACCGCGCAGGCCTCCTGGGATTTCTGGGGAACCGCGGGTCCTGAAGCAAGAGGGGTGATGGTTGGAGTGACAGTGGTGTCGATCCCGTGCTGAAGCTGACAGATTGCGACATAGAGCGAGTTTACAAGCCTATGTCATGGGTATGTGGACAAAAAAGAAGGAGAAAAGAGGGAGTTCTTTGCTGCCCTCATAGCGTCCATGAAATCCCATCCAGCTGAGCTGTTCCGGGTTGTACGGGGGCTGGTCAGTCTGGCCTCCCTCAACCCAGAGGTTGAGTCAACTTCCGCCCGCTGTGACCTTTTTGCGGATTATTTTGTGGAGAAAATCACTCATATTCACCAAGACCTCGATGCCGCACTTAATGCAGTGGAGGAGATAGAGGTTGTAGAAGCCCCGGCTTGTCCAATTTTGTGGGATCACTTTCAGCCGGTCACACCCGCTGATGTAGTGGGGGTGCATGGGCCTGTTCAAGCCACTTCTTGTGAATTAGATCTGTGCCTGTCCTGGCTGATTAAGAGCTGCCGGGAGACAATAGGGCCACTGCTGGTCGGGATGATCAACGCCTCCCTAAGGGAGGGCAGAGTGCTGGGCTGTCTCAAGGAGGTGGTGGTGCTGCCTTTGCTCAAGAAGCCATTGCTCGACACTGACTCTCCTGCCAGCTATTGGCCTGTCTCTAGCCTTCCCTTTTTAGGGAAGGTTATTGAACTGGTGGTGACTTAGCAGCTCCAGGAGCATCTTGACTACGTCGGTTATCTTGATCCATCGCAGTCTGGCTTCCGTCTGGGTCATGGCACTGAGACAACACTTGTGGCCTTGGTGGATGATCTCCACCATGAAAAGGATCGGGGTCAATTGACCCTATTGGTCCTATTAGATCTGTCGGCTGCATTTGATACCATTGACCACAAGATGTTGTTGACATGCCTGCGGGACAGTGGGATGTGGGCGGGATCGTTCTTGAATGGTTCCGCTCATTCCTGACTAGAAGAAATCAGCGGGTGGTACTCGGTGATTGTTTTTCATCTTACCGAGACCTCCCGTGTGGGGTTCCGCAGGATTCTGTTTTGTCCCCTATCCTGTTCAACGTGTATATGCAGCCACTTGGCAAGGTGATCAGAGAGTTTGGGGTAAGGTGTCATCCGTATGCAGATGACACCCAACTGTCTCTCTCATTTTCGACCGACCCAGGCCGGACTGTCTCAGTGCTTACAGTTTGGCAGCTGTGGGGGGCTGGATGAGGGCTAACTGACTGTGACTGAATCCTGACAAGATGGAGGTGATGTTAGTGGGTAAGATGGTGGAGTTGACAGCCCCGTCGATTGATGGAGTCTGCCCTCCGCTAACTTCCCAGGTATGGAACCTGGGGGTGCTCCTCAATGCGCAGCTCCGCCTGGGTCTCCAGGTGGAAGCTGTGGTGAGAAGTGTCTCCGCCAGTTACACCTGGCGCGGCGGCTTCAGCCGTTGGTTTTGGTTCCTGACTTGTCCACGATCATCCATGCTTTTATTACCTCTCGGTTAGACTACTGTAACGCACTCTACATGGGGCTACCTATGGTGACGGCTCAGAAGCTTCTGTTGGTGCAGAATGCAGCAGCCCAGTTCTTGGTGGGGCTGGGCCACCGGGGGCACATTACACCAATGCTCCGATCTCTCCACTGGCTGCCAATAGTCTTCCGGGCCCGATTCAAAGTGTTGGTTTTAACCTATAAAACCTTACACGGCCTGGGCCCTGCTTATTTACGAGACTGCCTCACTCCCTGGGTTTTAGATCGGCCCCTGAGGTCATCTGGGGATGCCATGTTGGAGGTCCCCCGGGTTTCCCGGGGGGCCACGCAGAATAGGGTGTTCTCAGTGCCTGCTCCGCGCCTTTGGAACTCCCTCCTGGTGGGGGCCTATCTGTCCCTGGACCTCCCGGCCTTCCATAGGAACTGTAAAACCTGGCTGTTCCATAAGGCATCTGGCAAGGGAGAGGGATAAGGGTGGGTGGGGATGGGGGAGGGTGGAGTGGGTTTTTTCCCTGATTTATGATTGTTATGTTTTAAAGTATTTTAAATTGTTTTATATTATATTTATATTTTTTATTGTTGTTAGCCGCTCTGGGCTGCCTGTGGTGGGAAGAGCGGGATATAAATTTTGCAAATAAATAAATAAATAAATAAATAAATATACGGCACTTTTCCAAGATGGCATGGACTGTGTCAGTACTGTTATGGGAAAGGGCAGCTGGTCTGCACATGCACAGATATGTGAGATCAGGTTCCAGCCTTAAACAGATCCTCATTCAGCCCTTGCCCTCTCCACATCCCTGAAAATGCAACAACTTCCCTTCCCTTGCCACTCACTCTGCTACTGCTCTAGCTGCTGATGACAATACAACACTGTGACTCCCCTCCCCCTATCACCAATACAATTCCAGGACAGATGCAGCTGCAAGAGAGCGCAGCTCATGCTGCTCCCCATTGACAACTGAATTTTACAGCCACTCTGAGACAGGGTGGAGTTGCCACTATTTCCCCCTAGTGGCCATAAAACGTCAGCACAGAGCAGCCTGGGCCACTCTCCTTTGCAGCTGTAGCAGGTCATGGGACAGTGAGCCACAGGGTTGCACTAGTGGTGGCTCCACGTGGGCTATAGGCAATGGTACTCTGTGATCTTTAAGTCAAGCACCTGTGGCTTTTACTATCTGACTTCTAATAGATTTCTCTCAATTTCTTTCTCTCACACACTTTCTATCATTTTGAATGAATATTTATTCATCTAGGATCATGTCATGCGACTTGCATCTGGTGGCCAAATATATAGAGAATTAGCAATAGGCTAAATCCTTCTTCTTATGCTTCATGTTCACTCCCTCAACAAAGGTAATTATGAAATCAGCATTTGCCTGAAATCACTACATGGTAATAACAGAGATACTGCAGTTAGTCTATGCTTAGAATAGGAGGATGCCCCTATAGAAACTGGTGGCAACAGGTGACCTCATAATGGTACTAGCTTTTGGTTTACACATAATTTTTGCATGAGAAGTTGAATAATTATGGTTCAAAGACAATAGCTCAGTTGTTTCCATACTTTTTCCACCTGTGTAAACCCACTCTGAGACTTATACTGGGCATTTTTACCCACACCTGATGTTCCGGATTTTTCAATCTTCTGGGTTTACAAGTCCACAAGTAAGTTCTGGATGCATTTTTCACACACACACGCTGCCCTGAGGCAGCCTAAAATAGCCACAGCTGTAGATGTGAGGGGCTGCCATGGAAACCAAGTGACCACAGCTGACTGGAGCAAAGCAGTTTACCAGGAGAACTTCTTACACACAAAAGTTCTGGGAGAAGTTCTATGCAGAAGTTCAAAGATCCAGATGTTTAAAATCTGGGTTAGTGATTTAGACACACAGAAAGTTTGGGATGTAATAGCAAACATGTAGGAGAAATGTGTGTGTAAAAACACCCAATGTCATGACAATGGACAGCAACAAAGGGTAAAAACAAACAAGATGACAGCCCACATCAGGTGGGTGTGTAGTAGGTGTTTGCTGCCCATTTATTAGGGATTTTCCAGATATTCACCCCCACTGGCTTCATGGCGACCCCCACCCCACCCCACCCCACCCCCTCATGGTCAGGTCCCAGAGAATGTGGAGCTCACTGTGCAGGCGAGGGCAGGCTAATGTCTGTGACCTGTAAATTAGGTTGCCTGCAGCCTTCTTGCATTCAGGTTCACCAGCACCATAGACTCATGGGCGAAACGTCTAGAGGGTTTGGAGGAGTGAGCGCTTCAAGTCCCTCTTTCCGCATTCACTCTCATGTTTGCCTTAAAAGCCCAACACACAGAAAATTCAGACCCGTGTTGTCCCAGCTCCTCCTGGTTTGCAGCTCATGCCCAACGTTGTCTCTTTCAAAGCCATTGCCATCTCAGGAACAATGTCAATAGTCTTATCGCTAGGGCTATGTATTTTTCACAGAAAATTTCTAAAAAAAGTTCTGACTTGGTTATGGAAAAAAAATTCAAAAAGTCACAGAAAAGTCATGGGTTAAAAAAAAAACAACTTTATTAGCTACATTTAAAAAAAATTCTATTTCCCTGAAGCGGTGTGGGTGTGGGGGTGTGTGTGGGGGTGTGTGCATGCAGCCTATTAGATTGTAAGCCCCAGGGCATTTAAATGGAGGATGCACCCCTTAGATTGTAAGGCCCAGAGTATTTAAATGGGGGGTAAACCCCTTAGATCGTAAGGCCCCAGGCATTCAAATGGGGAATGATAGGTTATCGCCATGACCATGGCTCAGAACAACAGCCAAGCAACCACCAGAACCATTATTTCCACGTCCTCTACTGTGCCTTCTCAGACACTCCCCGCCTATCAGTCAACCTGCCAAAGATGTATTCCCTGAAGTGAGGAAGAGACCAAGGCTTTGATCGCTCTAAGCGGGAAGCAGAAGGTCCAAGATGCACTGGTCAAGTGCTATAGGAATGAGGTGGTGATCAAAGAAATATTGGCACAAAAGGCACTCTAGGGATACAACAGGGATATGAACCAGTGCCAGCCAATGACTTGTGCAGGGGGTACAAGGAGATTCAGGATAACAACTTTATCTCCAGCTGCAGGAGGTAAACATCCCCCTATTACAAGCTGCTGGACTGGGTCTTCTCTGTCTCAACGGTCCATGGAGCCATTGTGGTATCAAAGCTCTATGGCTGCACCTTCACCAGGGACCAGAAGTGGGTGGATACTAGGGGTGGGAATATCGGTATTGAATTAATCCGATAATCACCGGTACTGGCATACCGGATATTTAACATTGGCCACGTTACCAGTTTTTTTACATTGCACGCCATTGAAATAATGGCCGCAATGTAAAAAAACCAGTAACGCGGCCAATGTTAAATATCCGGTATGCCGGTACCAGTAAATCTGACACCGGGGAGATCTGATACCTGTAAATCCGGTACTCTCCCCAGTGTCCCATCTCTAATGGATACAGCTTCCCCACTTCCCACTTCTGCCACAGTCATTCCCACTCCAGCTGCTCTGACTCCCACCATGGCACCCGCAACTGCCATCACAACCACCTCCATGCCCATTTTCGTGCCAGTGCCCATCACTGAGGAAGTGAAGGAGAATGGTAAATTAATGCACCTGCGGGAGAAGGGGTACATTTGCACAGCTGCATGATAAAGGATTCCATTCATTGCTATATAATTATGTGGGGGTTTTTCTTTACTGTGTTGCCAGGTGGCAGCATCCTGAAAATCCCCAGGAAACAGCAGTACTGGGCCTGAATGATAAACCACAGGAAGGCACCAACAGCGGGGGAGGCACCATGAATTGGTTAGGTTGGAGGTAAAACACCAGGTGGGAAAGGCACCTTAGTGGGATGGCAGGCTGGCGGCAGAGGGTGTTGAGGGGCTGGAAGTACATTGCAACTGAAGTATCTGAAGAACTCTGTAAATTGGCCATTAAAATGGGTGGGAAGGGCAGGTGGGGCTGAAACAGTGGGGCAGAAAAGTGAGTGGGGCAGTCTGAACAAATGGCTTTCTTTGTTGCCATGCTAAAGGTTTGCCACCTCAATGGGGATGGAAGGAAACCCCTGCCACAAGCACCCAGTGCAACCAAGACCTTTGTGCTTGCAACCAGAGGCGTGGGGAAGATTTGGTGAGGGAGCTACTCAGGAGTCTTTGCGGTGGGCAGACAAGCTCCAGGACAAGATTCAGGGCATGGCCTGGGAGCATAGGCAGCTTAAGAACATAAATAGTGCCATACTGGGTCAGACCAACAATCTATCAAGCCCAGTAACCTGTTTCTGACAGTGGCCAATCTCTGTCTCTTGGGAGAAGTACCTGACAGGTCACAATGGGCAATCCATTCCCTGTTGTTCCAGCCTCCAACAGTAAGAGGTTATGTTCCCCAAACCTACTTGGTGTAATAACCATTAATTAACCTATCTTCCAAGAACTTATCCAATCCCTTTTTAAAACTAGCTACACTACCAGTCTTGACCACTTCCTCTGGCAGTAAGTTCCACAGGTTAATTGTATGCTGAGTGAAAAAAATAGTTTATCTTATTTGTTTTAAATCTATTGCCAGTTAATTTTATGGAGTGTCCCCTTGTTCTAGTACTGTTAGAGAAAGTAAGTAACCACTCCCTATTTATGTATTCCACAGCACTCATGATTTTATAAACTTCTATCATATCTCCTCTCAGTTGTCTCTTCTCCAAGCTGAAGAGCCCCAAGCTATGGAGCCTCTCTTCATGCGGGAGCCGTTCCATAGGCTTGAACATTTTTGTTGCCCTTCTCTGTGCCTTTTCTAGTTCTAGTATGTCTTTTTTGAGATAAGGCAACCAGAACAGCACACAATATTCCAGGTATGGTCATACCATAGAGGCATTATGATCTTTTCAGTTTTCTTCTCTACCCCTTTCCAAAGGATTCCTAACATACTGTTTTCTTTTTTGACAACTGCTGCACACTGAGGTGAGGATTTCAAAGTATTGTGCACAATGACTCCAAGATCCTTTTCCTGAGTGGTAACTTCGAATTTAGAATCCAGCATTGTATACCTATAGTTTGGATTATTTTTTCCCTATGTGCATAACTTTAGACTTGTCTGCATTAAATTTAATCTACCATTTAGATGTCCAGTCACCCAGACCCTTTTTGCATGGATGCCCCACCCCCCCTCACGCATGTGTGCGGGTGCGTGAGCGGTGGTGGGGTTGTCCGTGTGATTGCCGCAGCAGATGGGTGGGGGTGCATGCGTGCTTCCACACTCAACCCACCTCCACGCATCACCCATGCATGGAGCAACGAGCACCAAAGGCAGATGCTCTGTGTGTGGAGATGGGTGAGCGTCCGTGCGACAGGCCGCCCACGCACCGCCACCTCTGCCCATCCCCCCATGAACTTGCACACATTAGAAAAGGGCCCCAGTCTCACAAGAGCCTTCTGAAATTCTTCACAGTCCACTCGGGTTTTAACTACGTTGAATAACTTTATGTCATCTACAAATTTGATCACCTCACTCTTTACTCCCTTCTCCAGATCATTAATGAATATATTAAACAACACTGGTCCCAGTACAGATCTCTTGGGCACTCAGTTACCTCTCTCCACTGTGAAAACTGACCACTTGGTCTTGCTCTTGTTTCCTATCTTTTAACCAGTTGCTGATCCACGACAGGACACTGCCTCTTATTCCATGACTCTTGAATTTCCTCAAGGGTCTCTCATGAGAGACCTTATCAAACGCCTTCTGAAAGTATATTGTCCAATACAGTATATTGTCCATCTCACCCTTATCCACATGCTTATTTACACCTTCAAAAAATTCCAATAGATTACTGAGGCATGATTTCCCTTTCCTAAATCCATGTTGACTCTTTCCCATTAAGCCAAGTTTATCAATATGCTCAGTATTTCTGTTCTTAACAACAGTTTTCACCAGTTTGCCTGGAACTGATGTCAGGCTCACTGGTCTGTAGATTCCAGGATCACCTCTGGAACCCTTTTAAAATATTGGTGTTACATTAGCTACCCTCCAATTCTCTGGTACAGTGGCAGACTTTAGCAATAGGTTACAAATTACCAATAGCAGGTCTGCAACTTCATATTTGAGTTCCTTCAGAACTCTGGGATGAATACCATCTGGTCCTGGGCTGGTGATTTGTTACTATTAGTTTGTCAGTTTGCTCTAGAACCTCCTCCAGAGTCAAGCTTATTTGTGCCAGTTCTTCCTATTTTTCACCTACAAAGACTCGATCCAGTGTGGGTATCTCCCCCACATCCTCAGTGTTGAAGACCGAAGTAAAGAATTCATTCAGCAATGTCCTTCCCTGCAATATCCTTATCCTTCCTGAGTGCCCCTTTCACCCCCGGGCATCTAATGGCCCAACTGACTCTCTACCAGGCTTCTTGCTCCTGATGTACTTGAAAAAGGTTTTATTATTATTTTTTGTGTTTTTAGCAAGTCGCTCCTCAAATTCCCTCTTGACCTGTCTTTTTAGTGTTTTATATCTAATTTGGCAATGCTTATGCTCTTTCCTATTTTCTTCCTGGTTTCCTCATTTTTGCATAGTTCCCCCTTTTAAAGTTAAATGTTAGTGCAGCAGGTTTTTTGGTGTCAATCTCCTTCCTACAGCTATGCCAAATCTGAGTATATTATGATCATCATTATCAAGCAGCTCTACCACTGTTACCTCTTGCACCAGGTCCTGTGCTTCACTTAAGACTAGATCCAAAGTAGCTCCTCCTCTCATAGGTTCCAGGACCAGGTGCTCCAAAAAGCAGTCATTTACAGCATCTAGAAATTTCACCTCTGCATCACACACCCAGTCAATATTAGGGTGATAAATCACTCATTGTTACTGTCTCTCCAACTTTAGTAGCCTCTCTAATCTCCATTAGCATTTTACAGTCAGTTTCACTGGGTGATTTCAGATTGTATGTGGTCCCGATTCACCACAGTGAATTCCCTGTGGTGGTGACCCCCCCCATGGTCCAGGAAGGTTCCAAACAGACGTGACAGGACCGGGACCACGGCAGGGAATCGGACAGCCAGACCACGACCTGGGGCAGTGCAACAGACGTGACACCAATTCCTGGCCATGGTCAAAACACCCAGAAGGCACCGGGGAGGGGCGGGACACAGACATGGCTGGCTGAGGGCAAAGGAAGCCAAAAACGCCAAAAGGGAACGCTCACACGAGGGAAACAGGAAGGGAGGGGGAAGAGGGAGAAGAGCCGCTGGGGCCGCTCACACAACAGGCACGGGGAAAACGAGGGCACAGTGGAACACACAGCACAAACACACGCCCAGGCACACATACACCCGCATGGGAAAGGAAGGGAAGGGGGCACACAGTGGGACAGACAACACACACGGCACAATGGGCACAGGGGGGAAGGGAGGGGG
>QEPC01015050.1:6348003-6360443 GCA_003113815.1 Sphenodon punctatus
TATCCACAAGTAAACCTGACAGGATCACCAAGGCTCAAGGGGGGCCAGTCTCTCACAAATGATTACCAGCGGGGGAGTCAGGCCCCGCCGGCTTCTTATATAGTGATGCCCAGCTGTGGGCTATTGTACTCTGGGCGGGGCCTCCTTCCCCCGCCACGGATCCCAATGCCACTCTGAGGTTAGAGTGGGCGGAGCCAGGGATGCACCCCAGCGTGAGGCAACCCCGCCCCCTTCCAGTTCCCCAGTGCGGCGCTTCCTTCCCCTATTGAGCCTCCAAAGCAGGGCCGCTGCCATGCAAACAGGCTCACCACGCCAAAGCTCATGCAGGGGGAAGCTGCGTGCTGACAGCACCCCCCCCTGCCCAGGCCCCCGCCCACCCCCCACCAGGGTTCGAAGACTGGGCTTCGCGGGGTGGCAGAGGTCAAATAGTCAAACAAGTCGGGGGGGGGCATGTACATTTTCTGCTGGCTCCCAAGAACGTTCAGTCGGGCCATAGCCTTTCCAATCAATAAGATAATATAAGCAGGATCCAAAGATGCGAGAATCAAGGACTGCTCTAACTTCATATTCGGGACCGGCCGGGAGGAGGATGGGGGGGCAGGGGTGGTTTGTTGAATGTCGTGGATGGGGGTATGGGCTTTTTTCAATAAAGATACATGAAAAGAGGGATGTATTTTAAGATGGGCTGGGAGACCCACAACGTACATAACATTGTTAAGCTTACGGGTAATGGGGAAGGGTCCAAAGTACGCGTCGTCCAGCTTTGACAATGGACGCAGGGAGGGATAATTATGACGACGTACCCATACCATATCTCCAGTTTGGAAAGAAGGTTCGGGAAGGCGTCGTCTATCCGCATATAACTATAGCATTGGCGATCTTTCCTTAACTGTGCAAGAGCCGTGCGTTGGGCTTTGTGTATCCTGTTCACCATGGATCCCACAGCGGGGACTGAAGAGAGGGGTGCCTCTGGAAAACAAAGAGGGGGATGAAAACCATAATTAATATGGAATGGAGAAGTACCTAATGACGAATTAGGGTTGTTATTATATGCGAATTCAGCGAGGGGTAACTGATCAACCCAATCGTCTTGTAAGTAGGTGCAGAAACAATGCAGATAGTGTTCGATGTGTTGATTCACCCGTTCCACTTGTCCATTAGCTTGTGGGTGGTAGGCAGTAGTAGGTCGGAGCTTTACATGTAGGAGGGTGAAAAAAGCCTTCCAGAATCGTGATATGAACTGAGGGCCTCTATCCGAGACGATTTCCTATGGTATTCCATGCAGTCGAAACACCTCAAAGAAGAAGAAGTCGCGCTGTTGAGGGGGAGGAGGGTAACCCTTTACAAGGTATAAAATGTCCCATCTTTGAGTAGAACTCAACAACCACTAATATGGAGTCATAGCCCTCCATTTTTGGGAGGCCCACTATAAAATCAATAGCTATTTTTTGCCATGGAGAGTTCGGGCTCTTTATTAACTGCAGTAGGCCCACTGGTAAAGTTCGGGGTTTTTTTGTTCGTGCACAGACGGAACATCCTTGGATGTATGCTTTAACATCTTTGTACTGGGAAGGCCACCAAAAGGATCTATGAAGGAGCGCCAGAGTGCGTTGGAACCCCGGATGTCCCACGAGGGGCGAGTCATGGTGGGCCCACATCACCTGGGGCCTAAGTTTTGGGGGAAATCATCATTTTACCTTTATGGTACAAGAGTCCTGCTCGTCGCTGGCAGTTCAGTAAAGGTTTTTCCTTTAGACTCACCATTTGAAGTTGCTTGAAGGAAGGGAGGGTTGCAATGACAGTGGCGGCAGCGGCTGCAGCGAAGGTTTGAGGAGGAAGGATAGGTCCTTGAGGTTCATGTTCCGTGTCCACTGGTGAATGGTACCTCAATAGCGCATCAGCCATGATGTTTTGCGATCCCGGTCTATATTGAATTGAAAAAGAGAACCGCACAAAGAATAACGCCCATCGGGCATGCCTGGGATTGTTAATGCGTGCTGTTTGCAAGTAAGCAAGGTTCTTGTGGTCGGTATAAACCAACACTGGATAAGGCCCACCTTCTAAAAAGTGTCTCCATGTTTCGAAGGCAGCCTTTATTGCCAACAACTCCTTGTCCAAGATTGGATAATTCCGCTCGGCTGCGGTTAATTGCCATGAGTAAAAGGCACAGGGAAGGCGTTGTCCGGAGGAGCCATGGGGTTGAGTTAAGACGGCCCCTAGGGCAACATTCGATGCGTCTGCTTCCACTATAAAAGGTAAAGACATATTAGGGTGACGTAATAAGGGAGCAGACATAAACGCCTGTTTGAGAAAGGTAAATGCCTCTTGTTGTGAAGGTCCCCATTCAAAACGAACCCCCTTTTTCAACAACAAGGTAAGGGGTTTCGTTTTATCCGCATAGTAAGGGATATATTGACGATAATAATTTACGCTTCCGAGAAAGCGCTGTAGAGCTTTTATCGTTGAGGGAGCAGGCCATAGGTGAATTGCTTCAAGCTTCCCTGGGTCCATATGCACCCCTTGAGCGGAGATGATGAACCCTAAGAAGGGAACAGATGAGGCATGAAAAATAGATTTCTCCAATTTACAGTATAGTTTGTGTTGTTGGAGATGTTCTAGGACAGTTCGTACATGCTGTATATGTTCCTCAAAAGTAGAGGAGAAGATAAGAATATCGTTGAGATATGCTATTATGTATAAGTCTAATAGGTCCCTAAATATGTCATTAATAAAATGCTGAAACGTGGCAGGAGCATTAACCAGTCCATATGGCATGACTCAGTACTCAAAATGACCAAAACGAGTACGAAAAGCTGTCTTCCATTCATCCCCCTCACGGATCCGAACCAGATTATAGGCACCCCTCAAATCCAGCTTAGTGAAAAAGATAGCGCCCTGAAGCTTACCCAGCAGTTCGGATATAAGTGGGAGGGGATAACGGTTCTTAATGGTAATTTGATTGAGACCTCGGTAGTCTATACATGGCCGGAGGTCCCCCTCCTTCTTAGGCACAAAAAAGAGGGGGGGCCCAGCGGGAGAGGTGGAATGACAAATAAAACCCTTGGCTAAATTCTCCTTAATATAAGTACGTAAGGCTTCAGTCTCTCCGGGAGAGAGATTATAGATACGACCATATGTGGGTTCTTTACCTACCATAAGATCAATGGGACAATCATAGGGTCTATGAGGGGGGAGTTCTGAAGCTTCCTGTTTGCTAAATACTGTCTCTAAATCGCTGTATTGAGATGGGTATCGGGAACAGGACTGGATATGACAGGGGCGGAAACCTTCATCAACGGGGAAAGTATGTGATGAGAGTGACAACACGAAGAGGAGAAGGAAAGGGTTTTAGTGGTCCAATTAATGGAGGGGTTATGGGTCCTTAACCAAGGGAACCCTAATACTACTGAAAACAAGGGGGAAGAGATCAAATCAAATGGGAGAACCTCCCTATGGGTTCCAATAGTACACTGGAGAGAAATGGAACACCGCAGGAGGGGGCCGGAACGGAGAGGGGATCCATCAATGGTGTGGACTATCTCAATTGAGGGACGAGACTGGTGGGGAATCCTGTAACGAGCAGCAAATTTAACATCCATAAAATTCCCTGATGCGCCGGAATCTACCAAAGCTCTTACTATTAAAGACCTATTAACATCCCACTGAAGTGTCAAGGGAACATACAGTTGGGAGAGGGAAGTAGGTTCACGCCTGGACTCAGGGAGGGAAATACAGTCAATCACCGGGAGGTCCCCCCCACTCCCCCGGCCCCCGGAGTTTCCCGACCCCAGGAGGCGAGGAGGGCGAGAGGGACACTCCCTTGAAAAATGCCCAGACCTGCTACAATAAAAGCAAAGACGAAGGGATCGGCGCCTTTCCCTTTCTTCCATTCTTAGAGGCCCTCGTGCCAATCCTATCTGCATAGGTTCAGGGGTGTCTGGTCCCCCCGGTGATGGGGAGGGGGTAACCGGAACCTGGGGAGCCCCCCATCCCATTCCCCTAAATGAATCACGTCTTCTTTCTCTTTTACGTTCGGCCAATCTTCCATCGATTTGCTGGGACAAGGTAACCATTTCCTCCAACGTACCAGGAGTAGTGGGAGCGCAAGCAACCTGATCCTTGATTTCCTCATTAAGCCCCTGTCGAAATAATGCCCGGAAAGCCAAGTCATTCCAGTTGAGGTCAAATGCTAGTTTTCTAAAATGGGTAATATAATCAAGGAGAGGGGTTTTCCCTTGCCGTAGGTGGAGTATGGCTTGCTCTGCATCCTTTACTCTATGGGGATAGTCAAACAAGAACCGAAACTGTTTAGGAAATCCTTATAGTTTCGAAGTAAATCATCGTCTGCAGCTAGGAGGGGGGTAGCCCAGTCCAAGGCGACTCCGCCCAATAGACCCACTATATATGCAACCTTTGACTGGTCAGACTTATAAGTGAGGGGCTGTGTCTGAAATGTAAGGTTACAAAGTGCCAGAAAACCCTGGCAAGCCCGTCTGTCCCCGTAAAATTTATCTGGGCGTGGGGCCTTAGGCTCCCGGGGAGCGGGGACCATTGGTGAAGGAGGCCTCCTTCAGCTCTCTTGGGAGCGCCCTCCTCCTCGTCCATATGAACTAAAGGAGGATATTCCTGGGTATCCCTCAAGACCTGACATCGGGCCCTTAATTCCCTATTCTCCTCTTTGAGGTCCTTAACCTCCATTGTAAGGGACTGAATGGTATGCATCAATTCCTGTAGCTGGGCTCAAAAGGGAGGATGCCGGTAATTCTATCACGGGGGAAAGGAGGGGAAGGAGAAAGGGGAACCAACCCCCTTATGCCACCCAGACAAGACACAAATATCGACAGACAGAGGCAACTACAGTCTATGCTGGTCTCTAGCTCGGTAAGGCTAGGGTCCCTCAGGGTGTAGGGTGGGCTTTCCCTCTGTGTTAGAAGGCAACCCTTTTCATCATTGGGACTCAGCAAGATGTAACCTTTTGCCTCAACAACCCTAGACGTACAAACACATAGGGAGCCCACGCACTCTGGGAAATTCTCAAGGCCCAGGGCACCAGTGTAAATCAATGTGGAGGGTGGTGGGGAGGGAAGGGAAGGAGGCCCACAGGGATAGGGAAGGGGAAGGGTCACAGGGGGTAGGGAAACAGGGATGTGGGGGACAGGACTAGCTCGCAAAGGTCTTAGCAGTGGGGGTCGTTTGAGGGAAGGTATCGGGGGGGCGGTAAGGCTCAAGGAACAGGTAACCCACACCACAGGAAAACACGGTCTATGTATCCAGGTAACAAACAAAATGCCACAAGACACTACTCACAATCAATTCTCACACTTTCACGATGGAGGGGGGGGAAACACCAGGATCAATCTTTCCAGATATCCACAAGTAAACCTGACAGGATCACCAAGGCTCAAGGGGGGCCAGTCTCTCACAAATGATTACCGGTGGGGGAGTCAGGCCCCACCGGCTTCTTATATAGTGATGCCCAGCTGTGGGCTATTGTACTCTGGGCGGGACCTCCTCCCCCCGCCACGGATCCCAACGCCGCTCTGAGGCTAGAGTGGGAGGCGTCAGGGATGCGCCCCAGTGTAAGGCGGCCCCGCCCCCTTCCAGTTCCCCAGCGCAATGCTTCCTTCCCCTATTGAGCCTCCAAAGCAGGGCTGCTGCCGTGCAAACAGGCTCACCGCGCCAAAGCTCATGCAGGTGGAAGCTGCGCGCTGACAGTGCTTTGGCCCCGCCATGGGATTGACCATGGTTCACTGTGGTTGACTGTGATCTCGTAACACCTGAAATCACCCACTGCCCTGGTCAGTAGTAGTTTAGTCAATAGTATAGTCCCCTGTTACACACTTCCCCATTGCACGTGGAATTTCTATCCATAAAGATTCCAGAGTACATTTCACTTCCTGTAAAATTTTAAGTGTGCTTGACTCAATGCTGTCTCTAACTTATAGCACCACCCCACCACCAGCTCGAACTACTGTGACATTTTGATACATTTTGTACCCGATATTACAGTGTCCCATTGGTTAGCTTCACTCCACCTGGTCTCTGAGATTCCCATTATGTCTATACCTTCATTTAGTGCCAAACATGCTAATTCTCCCACCTTACTTTTTAGACTTCTAGCATTGTATATAGACATTTTAAACATATTCTTTTAATTCTTATTCTGGTGTTTGTTGTTAGTGCATATTTTGTTTAATTTGGAAGTATGTAAGTTTGTCTGTTCCATTCTAATGCCCACAACAGCAGCAAAACACTGTAGGATGCAAGGCTATAGCTGCTGAGTCCTGCCTGCACCACCTGCAAGAGGACAGGCACTGGGTCCACCTCTGGCAGCAGTTTGAGTGGTCTGACATCATGCTTGAGAAGGCATGCAAGATGGAGGAAACTGCATCACCGTTCTCTGTTTCTCCAGCTAAGGCCCAAGGATCTTGGATGAGGTGCTGGGGCATCCTAAAGTTGGAGTTCCACTCAGCATCTTTTCAAGACAATAGCTCATTCTCTCACCAATCTGTGCTTTTCTCTTTCACCCAGACAAGTCTCAGTGGGTACAGCCATGCACAAGGTCCTGTGCTTCACACCAGTGACAGCAGAAGGCTTAGATCTGTTGGATCGCTTGCAAGTTCTGTTCATTAGTTCATGCGGCGGCCCGTCTCCTGATGGGGACGGGTCGTAGGAAGCACATTACACCAGTGCTCCGGGCTCTGCACTGACTACCTATAGTGTTCCGGGCCCGATTCAAGGTGCTGTTTTTGACCTTTAAAGCCCTACATGGTCTGGGCCCCTCCTATCTGAGAGACCGCCTCACTCCCCAGACCGTGGAGTGACCTCTGCGGTCTACCAGGGGCGCCTTCTTGAAGGTCCGCTGGGTGAACCGGGGGGGGGCCATGATGGAGAGGGTGTTCTTGGTGGCTGCACCACGGCTCTGGAACTCCCTCCCAGAGGAAGCTCACCTGGCTCCTGGCTGTTCATCCAGGCCTTTGGGGGAATAAGGGGGGTTGCAAGTGGTTTTACTTCTTTGTTTTTATTGTTTTAGTAACCCTTCTATGTATTGTTTTTATATATAGTAGTAGTAGTAATTTATTCAGTGTAGCCAAAGGCCATAGCAAAAAAGCAACATGAAAACATATATGATAAAATCACAATAATTCAATTTTAAAAATAATACAAATAAATCAGACTTTCCAGGTCCTAGGGTCAGGGACTGTAACCCAAAAGTAACACAGTTCCCACCTAAGGTCCCCCCTCTACACATTGGTGGGTTGGAAATTTAGAAACTTCTTTCTGACATGGAAGGCAAATAACAAAAAGGACATTACTGCTAGGGTGACCACCGAATTTTCATTGGACAAGGCTCTGATCGTCAACTCCCAGGGCGTTCTTCCTGGCAAGTGCTTCAGGAAGCCCACCAACCATCTTTCCCTTAACTCATTGTAACTGTTGCAATTAAATAAGATATGATCAGTTGATTCTGCCTCCAAATTATCAAAGGGACATAACCTTTGGGTATAGGGGAGAGCAGAACGTCTACCCTCCAACATTCACGTTGGTAGGGCGTTAAATCTTGCACACATAAACAAATAGGTTTTCCTAGCAGAACTTTGGGTTATCAAGTAACATGCCATGGTTCCTATTTCGGGGACCAGTATTCTATAGTGCCCAAGTGAATCAAAGGAGGACACTGCTGCCAGTCCTCCTGTCTGTTAAGATAATTCGGTCTCCTATAAACCTCTGCTTTTGCTGCCATCAATCCCTTTGCTAATAAATAGGGTACAGCAAAACCCATCAGGCTAAGCTTAGACTCGAACTGTTTGGACCACAAGTTTATATATGAGTCTTCACCAATATATAAAAATAGACCAGAGTCATGTTGTAATCTTAAGTGAAGCCATAATCCAAACACCAACTTCCAGGTCTCATTGTCCCAAGCTGCTTGACCCAATTCCAGTCATACAGCTGCTGTCAGTACCCTGCAGGGAACGTTTAACAGTGCTCTGCAGAATCTGGATTGGAGGCTATTTAAGTCAAAGACTCCCTGGACAGCCCATATAGCAGCACCATAAAAGAGTTGAGCACGGGACTTAACCTCTATAGCCCTCAGAGCAAACGTCCCGTGTCTACCCTCCCTTTGGTGAAAAAAGCGGATAATTGCCATAGCACTAGCCCTTGCCCTCATTTTAGCTGCATTGAAGTGCTGATCCCACTTAAGAGAGGCCTGAAATAAAAGGCCCAAGTACTTATAGGATTTCACCTGCAAGATCTCATGCCCTTTTATACTCCATTTATAGATTCACCTTTCTCTGCCAAAGACCATGACTTTGGTTTTCCCATATTTAATCTGAAGCCTGTTCAGATCACAATATTCAGTCAGAGCTAGTAGCTGTCTTTGTAAGCCTAGTCTGGTCTGGGACAATATGACGGCATCATCAGCATACATCAGGCAACCAACTGGGTGAATCCCCAATTTAGGTGGAAAAAAACTTGCATTTGCCATTTCAGAAATCAAATCATTTACAAAGAAAGTGAAGTTTTTATATATTGTTTTAAATGTTTTGTGAGGTTCCCCGAGCTATCATAGGGATGGAGGGTGTGGGATACAAGTTATTAAATAAATTAAATAAATAAATAAATTAGTAGCTATGAAGGCCTGGAGTGTGATAATGAGCATCATGAAATTCTCAGCATGCATCTCCATGGCTGCAGCTCTGGTGTTCAAGCACTCTGCAGAGACCATGTGCCAAATGTTCTGAAAAGTATAAAGTGCTGGGCGGCTGCCTAGCTAGAATTTGCTGCACACAGCACATGATCAAGTATTGTCATAATAGCCCAGAAGAAAAACACAGCGGCTTCTTCTCCCCATCATTCATCGCAACTGTGAGTCATGGCAGGGGATGGGATACTGGGATACTGGGAAGGAGAGGGTGGCGGGCAGAGCACAGCACTTGCCTGTTTATTAGGTTTGTCACACTAAAGCTGTGAGTGGGGGCATCTCCCTCTCCTGGTCTCGGCATAGTCAGGAGGTGGGGGACATTCCCATGAGTCCCCTGCATGCTCACTGTGTGTGCGCGCACAATGACTAGAGCTGAGGCGAGAATTGAACCATTGGGAAATACCTCCCTTTCTGGAGCATTGTGACTATTGGTTGGTATTTCCTCACTGTTCATTGATTCCATGTTTCCACTATTGAGAGATCAGCACCTGTGATTTTCTGGAATTTCTATCATTTTCTGTCCATTTCCAGTATTTTACATCAATTTAAAAGCACTTTCCATTAATTTATGACTCTCTTAAATTCTGTAAATTGGCACAATTTAAGGCAGGCAACAATTGCAGCACAATTGGCACAAATGAAGGCAGACAGCAAGGCAAGGCTAGGCGAGGTGACACAGGAAATTGACTCAATGTGCCACAAATAATAGTGAAAAATGGCAAACTTCCGTTAAGTTTCCTTGTTGCACTAATGAAGGTGAATGGCTTGTTTTTTCAATGGAAACAGCATTCACTGTGATTTCTTGTTTCAGGCTTAGTCCTGACTCACAGTTAGGAACCTCTTCAAAAGCTTTTAAATGTAATTTAAGGTGATCTTCTCTTGTCAACTAAACCAGTAGAGTTATGCCAAATTCTTCTTAAACCATACTTGCTCCAACCTCCACTTCAGGGGAACATTGGTAGTTAACATAAATTCTGGAATACTTGTACTCAACATACATGATGTGGTCACATCCATTAAAGACTATTCTGGAAAACAAAGTTGATTTTTTATTTTTATTTTATTTTATTTACGGCACTAGCCAAAATACAGAAAAAGAAAACCACCACAGTTCTTATAACATTGAGCAAACATACTACATTATTTAAAAACATACAAATATACAAATAGTCCGACCCTTAGAGGCTTTGCCATCCCTCCCAATACCAGACTAGGTCGCTTAACTGCTTCTGGTTCCCCATGCAAAGGCCTAACAATACTCAGTAGGCCTCCTCTCTAAGGCCATAAAATCATTGCCCATATTGGCCTTGCGACCCCCATCACAAAGCCACTTAAAATTCTCTGAAGACAAGCTCTCCTGACCCACCGCTTGGGAGGAGGTTACATTTAGTTTCCACCAACCTTCTTTCCTACAGTCTGTGCTGCATAGAAAAACCTTGCCAGAGCCAGCACTGTGCTGGAAAACAAAGTTACCAGTCTCTTTGGGGTGGGTCCAACAGATCATAAAAATCTCTAAGATATAATGTTGAAGATCATAGATATCTCATTTTAGCCTGTGATTTGTATGTTATTTTGTAGATTCATGTGTCTAGCAGGTATGAAAGTTTTTAAGAATTTCACACTCTTCAGTTTGTGCCAGAAATAACAAGTTTCCTTCATTTTTTTTTGTTACTGGCAAGTAAGTAGAAACTGAATATTTTTCCGAAGTCATCCAGTCTCTAAGAATTGTGTGTGGCATTTCAGTATGGCTGCCAGCAATGAAGCTTTAATTCTTGGATGACACTGATGCCAAAGAGCGCTAACGACTGTGCATGAGTCTGGAATGACTTGCTGATGGCCAAACCCAGTGACACTCTCTGCAGCTGCCATGCTAGCAGCTCAAGTCTCCTAGCCATATGGAATTACTGGTCACAGTGATCATCTATCACACATCCACAATTTTGCTGAAATCAAAAGATTCTCTGTCTCTTGCTCCCCTGCTTCTGTTTTATCTTACCATGACTAAAGAAGGGAAGGTGTGCACTTCAGAACTTAGCAGTGATCCCTAATGAATGGCTTGTCATCCACGTCTCTCAACAGTGAACAAAGGAATGAAAATGTGTGTGCCCGGCCTGATGTCTCCTCCACCATAAATCCCATACAATTGAAATGACTGAGTGCAATTATATTCTAACGTGGCCTATGAACATCTTGTAATATCACAGTTTTTCAGAAGCCTGTTGTAGCTTATTGAGTTTTTCTTTGATGCTAACCTCACTAGTTAGATAGGCAAATATTACTTTAAAAACCAACACTAAAAGCTGTTCAGGAATGTATTTTACTTCCAATGTGATTTATGGGGAAAATAATACTATGTGGTCTTTAGAATTTATTTGTCCAGTCTCTGATGAAGTTGACTGCAAAGAACTTTACCAAGTAGCCATTTGAATTTTTAAAAGTTCAGATGTTCACACACATTTTGTGTTTGTTTCTTGCAGATATTCCAGAAAATAAGTTTGCTTGTCTGAATGTTCATGAAAATAATACATTTTAAATTAATATTTGATAATATTATATGTCAGAGTGAGAGTGAACTTTGCATGAAAAATGTCTTTCTAAGGCCATTTTTAAATGGACCGCAGTGGGTGGGGGATGGGTGTGCAGCCACAGTGGGTGGAGGTAGGTGTGCACCCATTCTCATGAGTACACAACCACCTCCACCCACCTCCACCCATGGAGCATTAGGCACTGGAGCCCATTGCTCCGTGCATGGCTGGAGATGGGTGTAGTGCGGGAGCGTGCACGCACCCGTCCCCCACCCATCCCCCACGGCTTTAACACGGGCGCCTCCACCTATCTCAATGCAGCGAAACTGCGTGGAGATGGGTGGGGGCAACTCGTATGAAAAGGGCCTAAGTTAGACTGCTCCAAGCAAGGAATAGATACAACACCATGTTTCCTATGTATGTGATCAAGCATAAGCAAGATTTCTCAAGCCCTGAATAAAGAATACTTAGATTGAACAGCTTGTGAATGGTCTAAGAGTAAAAATATATTCACAACAAATATTTCCAGGCTGAAAACCCCTAAAAGTCAAGGCCCAGACTTAACTTATAACACTGTTATAACTTATAACACTTAATTTTAAGTGAAATCCATGTAACATATAGGCATATAGACCTGAAACAAGCATTTGCAGCAAATGCTGTTTCTATCAGAAATGGGTCATTCTCCTTCATTTGCGTGATGAGGAAATGTACTGGCTTTTGCTAATTTTCACTTTCTCTTCACTGGCTCCCCCTTCTGTTTAAACTCCTGGTATTCACGTTCAAACACTCCACAACCAAGCTCCCCCTTACCTCTTGGACCTAATCTCCCTACACACTCCTGCACGTTTTCTCCACTCTTCCTCTGTCCCCTCCCTCACTCTCCCTCGTTTCTCCTGCTCACCTAACCGCCTTCGACCCTTTTCCCTCGCTGCCCCCCATGCCTGGAACTCCCTCCCTACCCACATCCGCCTTGTCCTCTCCCTCCGCTCCTTCAAATCCCTCCTCAAGACCCACTTTTTCCTCGCCGCCTTTCCCATTGCCTGCTAGTCATTCCCCATATACTTACTGTCTGCCCTCCTCTGCAGACTGCTGCAACCAACCTGATTGTAACCAAGCCAAGCACACGCACCTGAGACTTCACATCCGCTTGAATGTTTGTTTGTCTTCTCCCCTGTCTCTCCCACTGTCCCCTCTCCCTGTCTCCC
>QEPC01015050.1:6367575-6390375 GCA_003113815.1 Sphenodon punctatus
CCAAATTATATTTCCGCTGCTTTACTTCAGCCAGAAGTAGGAGAACCGTCTCTTACAGCTAAGGCACACTGGCAATTGATTGTTTATTATAAAAGACTGGCTAATATGACTTCAAGCAGGCTTCCCCCCAAATGCTTTGAAGAACAGTTTGCAATGGCATCTTCATCTATAATGTTTTGGTGTGACAGAGTGCATAGTATGTATTCTTGGAGATACTCAGAATTAGGTTATATATGTTATATCCTCCAGAAAGTGTACTGCCTTGAATCAAGCAGAGAATACTTGATATTAGTGAACAATCTGATTTGACAATTGTATATGGAAATAAGGTATCCCCTTGGTATTCCTTTTTGAAGACTGAATATAAGTTTGAGGAATACTTTGTGCACTTAAAATGTGTTAATCTTAGGAAATATTTTACAGCTTTGCATTTTCAGTCATTCCAATCAGCAGTAGCGAAAGGGCGTTACAAGGGAATTGATCAGTTTCAACGTTTGTGTCCTTGCAGGGCTGGCATGGTCGAAGATTTACCACATTATTTATTGTATTATCATCTATATGTACCACAGAGAAATGGATTTTTATCCAAGAGCACAGATGTTAAATTGTTGCTGACTTGTAATAACCCCCAGATTATGTTTTCAGTTGCTATTTATACAAAATAAGGCCCTTTTCACACAGACACTCTAACAATGATAAAATGGGTGTTACATTTTATTATACATGTTTCAGTGCTGCAGGTGTGCTCTATGGGTGCCCTTCAACATTTTATTATACATGTTTCAGGGCTTCAGGTGTGTTCTATGGGTGCCCTTCAACATGTATGATAAAATGTAACACCATTTTATCAGTGTTAGAGTGTCTGTGTGAAAAGGGCCTTAGTTGCTTAAGAGAGGAAGAAGATTGGAGATGTTTTGTAATTATAATTATAATTTACCTTCTAATTATAACTTGACTTTTGTTTTTAGGTTTCGTATGCAGCTATTATAATAGTAATAATAATAATAATAATAATAATAATAATAATAATTTTTATTTACGGCCTAAGTCAAATAAAAGTAAGATATTTCAACCCTTCAATAATACAATAATCATAATGCTGTATAGCATGAAATAATAATATTAATGGCAGGATATATACATACTACTGCCTTATGAACATGTCACATAGTAATCAGTTAATGTCACTTACAATTCAATATATTTCCTGCCTTCCTGCATTCCATATTACCCCAGCCCTTAAACCCTCCTATAAACAATTAAATATAATAATATAAAATACAATATATAATATAAATGGTGAAATGCACACTGCCTCCTTATGTACATTACACGTTACCAGTTAGTTAGTATCTCTTACCATTCAATACTGTTCCTACATTCCACCTTACAGTCACCCATTGTCATTTCCTCATCACCTTAAACTCCCCATTATTACTTAATGGGAAGATTTGTATCTCTTATTTATCTCCCCCGTCCCAACCTTATCATCTCTCTCTCTGCCTTATCATTATAAATTAGAGATATTCTGTCACCATAATTTCCGTACTTGGCCATTAACATTTGTGTTTACCTACAGTTCTCTTTCTTACGCCCTGCGCCGCATGCAGAAACTTCACCAAAGCAGTTATTTTTGATACGGTGATTTAATTGGTATATGAAAATTATTTTATATTGTGGAATGTTTTATATTTTGACTTTTTTTATCATGATGGCTTATGCTATCATGTTCATTCATTCATTCATTCATTCACTGACTGTATCAAAGGCCACCAAAAGATCTATCAAAACCAACAGGGTGTAATTACGCTTGTTGATTTCCAAACGGCGATTGTCAGCCAAGGCCACAAGCACAGCCTCAGTGCCATGCCCTGTGTAGCAGGGCAAAGCCTTGTGGGGCTGCTGTCCATTTAAGAGGTCTAGGACTGCCAGCCTGGGCAGTGCCAGAAAGTGTGACCTGACGGCTGTGTTTGTGCTTGTGATTCAGCCCTGTAGAGACACTGAAAACCCAGCTGAACCATAAGGGAGAGTGGAGCAGGACACTGGCCCTTTTAGGGATGACAGCCTGGCGGGCTGCCCACACTCACTCTGCACATATAAGAAGAAGGAAGCCAGAGAGAGTTTCAGTCTGTGCTCGGACTCTGAGCTAGATTGAGCTCCCTGGAGACTGCTCTCCTAGGTGCTGAAGAGGATAATCAAGAGTTACCAGAAATGAGTGCTAGCCAGAAGAAGCCTGGAACAGTGACTAACCAGCCAGAAGATTGCTACCTGCCTGGGCTTAGGACTAGATAATGTCTGGGTTGCTAGAGGGGTTGTATCCCTGGCATTAGTAAGGCTTAAGATTGAGATACTGATTATGAATTGAAGCCTGTGTAGAGACAGTAAATAAAGATTTGATGGAGAGCTGATTCCCTAAGTGACTGAGCGTTTGCCAACCTGATCCTGCGGTGGCTTACCCCAAGACACCACTACCCTATTTACATCCTGACTGACATGGTTTCAGGAATCCAATAGCATTGAGATGCACCTGAAGCTGTGAGGCAACCACCCATTCCAATAACCTTCCTGAAAAAGAAGTTAGCTGGCACGGGAGTTAAGATCGAAAGATTAGGGATGGGCGAACAGAACGCGGTTCAAATGTTCGGATGTTCGGTCGTTCGGGTTCGAAACCCGAGTTTGGGTTCGATGGTTCGGTTCAGTCAAGTTCAGTTTGGCCGAACTTGGCCGAACATTCAAAGATAGCGAAATCGAAATCGAAACCGAAACCAAAATGGAAATGGAAACAAAATCGAAACCTAATTTTCTGCCCTGGAAAGATGTTTTTACTGTCTCTGAACTCATCTGAACTTGTCCGAACACGACCGAACTGTTCGGTCATTCAAGAGTTTGGTTTGGACGTTCGGTTCGGACGTCCGAACAGACCGAGTTCGATCTGAACTCTGAACATCCGAACCGCGTTCGCCCATCCCTACAAGAGATGGTTTCTTGAGCAGGGATTAGATGACCACAGTTTTGAGGCCATCGGGCACCTTGCCCTCTCAAAGGGAAGAATTAACAACCTGAACTAGCAATGGCCCCCGTTTCTCCCAGCTAGTTTTCACCAGTCAGGATAGGCATGAATCTAGCTCACAACAGGTCACCTGCACAACTCTGTACTGCGTGTGTGCCAGCATACTGGTGGAGCATGGAGGATGGACTGGCTAGGTTTCTTGGGCAAAGGTTCAAGAAAGGACCCAGCTCAGGAGCTCAGGGAATGAGGGTTGGAGGAAAGACCAGGTGCTGGCAGGAAGACCAGGCAGCACTGTGGCCCTAGCAAAAGGTGGCAGAAGAGATGCCTGAGTATATTACCATCCTGGTAGGGTCATCTCAATGCTAGGTGAGAGACACAAGGGACAGGAGATCTAGGGAAGCTGGTAAGGGAGATGCCTAGAGCTAGGGAACCACGGTGGGAGACACTCTGGCTTAGGGTTAGCCAAAGACCCTGAGTGCAGGGGCATATGCATAAAAGACCACCGATGGACTAAGAGACATGTATGGGGAACAGACCATTGGCCCCATGTGTAGGATTACCAAGGATCAACCCTCCAGAAGGTGGCCAATGGACTTATACATTTCATTGTCACAAGTTGTGGGATTGTATTATTCAGTCAAAGCATTGGTGACCACTTGAATTCTAGTGCAAAGTGCTACCCCAGTTTCCCACTGCCTGGGGAAGTGGGAGCAACAAAAAATAGATACATAGCCTAAGGGATGCTGCATTTTCCATCGTCTTATGAAGACAGACTGATAATACATCTATCTATCTATCTATCTATCTATCTGATTGCTGATAAATAGATAGATGGTACATCAGTTAATCCATATTAAATTCATATTGCTAAATACTGGTTAATAAATGTAGTTGAAATTTGTATGCCATCAATTTCTCTGCTTAAAATAAAGGGCTATATCATCAGCTATTACAAGTGCTCTATAGCCAATGGAGCTATAATGAATTATTAGCAAAAGATCTGAGTCCTTCATTCATCAGAAACTACTAAATGATGATAACAAATCAAATAGAAATCATTTAATTTTAACACCTTATAGTCTTGATATGCATTTGGTCAGTTTCACAGTCCTAGCATTCACGGCAAAGACTGCTGTGGTATGGAAAGCATCTGTGAGGAGGAGGTTAAGCAGGTGGTGGGAAGCAGAGGCAACAAAAGAAAAGAAAATGTGTTGGTGATCTGCAGTACAGAGAAAATAAACCTGTAGGATCATCAAATTGTGCTTTAGAGATTGAGATTTCTGAGGCCAAAAGTGGGAAAGGGGACTTGGAACAACTTGCCACAATATCAGCACAGCACCTTGACTTTGAGAGCAAATGTGAATGGTTCTCTGTCTGGGCCAGAAACACTAGCATCAAGAAAATTATGGTTACACGTGAAAGAAAATTATAGGTACAAAAGCAGGCCTTATTGATCCTATCTTTATTAATAAATAACAGGGGTATGTAAGGACTTAAGAATTTTTAAACCACATTAATTAACCTGTATTTACTGCAGTGTGAATTTAATATGAATTAATTAAGCTGCATTAAGTCTCTGTGAAGATACTCTTAATATAAATTTAAAATGCCCTTTAATTTCATTTAACCTGGAAAAGTCACTTTAATCAGTATTAAGTATCTACGCAGGGGCTTCATATGGACTGATTAACTTGGTATTAGTTTACATGGGTTAATTAACTCTATAAAAAACTCTCTGCAGACAAGTCTTGTTACAAATCTTCATAGACATTTTGTTTCCTGTGGGGGATTTTTGAAGTGCGCTGATTTTTGTTTCAAGTTCTTTTTTTTCTTCTTTTTTTTTGTATTAATAGTTTCCCTAACAGTGCAACAGAGTTTTCCTTAGAATCCTGGATCCACTCACTGCTCTGATATCTTACTTGCACTGCAAAATCAAAATAGTTTCCAAAATGTGGTATAAATAAGAATGATCAGCTACGCTAACTTAACAACTTGTGTACAAACATGCCATGTCCCACGAGCTAGCAAAAAATTCCCAACATGTAAAGCACTTTTAATACATAGTTTACAGCTTCTTCTTGTGAAATATAAGCAGCATAGACACTCTACTGCTCTCTGTAAATCTTCATCTACCCCTACCCTTGATATAACTTTATTTTCTTTATAACCAATTAACTTGTACTAAGAAAACAATTGCCCCGGAATAAATAGATTACATACATCTTTTCCCTTTGCTGTGACATTGTGTTCCAAGAATATAGATTTGTTGCTTTAACTCACTATGGCAATAACACAAAAGCTGCATTTGTCATGTCTGCTTTGTACATTAGCTCTTGGCATGTATTACCAAAGAACACAACAGTGAAGGAAATCCAACAAATTATTTAACTGTCCAGATTACATTACAGCAACCTCTACTTACCCCAAGCCCTCCACAAGGCAGCAAGGAAAAGAGCTTTTGAGGTACACTACCTATATAGTAAAGAAAGAAGAAATCAATAAACAAAGCTGGAATCCTTAATTTTCAATAATTAATCAATTTAAAATATTGTATTTTACAAATGTTACTATCATTGATATTGAAAGTATCAACAATGGTGCAACCATATGAGACGTTACCCCACTTTGGGCAGCCTTATCCCACTTTGGACAATGTTACCACACGATGCAGTGGCTCATGTGGCCAGCAGTCGCCAGATGTTTGCCCCACTTTGGGCAACATTGCTACTCCCTGTGTCCTTGGGAAAAGGCCAGTGACACAGGGCATAGCAAGGTTGCCCAAAATGGGATAAAGCTGCCCAAGTGTGGCAGCTGCAATTACGCACCATGGGGCAGGCAGGGATCTGGCCCACCATTTCTCGTGTGGCTGAACATAATATTTAATTCTGGTGTCCAATTTTGAAATTCTACACAAAGGTACTAAAATCTTTTAGGCTGGGTTAGTTAAAGGGAAACAGGCACACAATTCCCACTGAAAGTCATTAGCAAGATAATCTTCCATGATTAAAGTAGATGGGAGTTTTGTACTTGACTTCAGTGGGTAATTTCAGACATTACGAGATCAGTCAACCACCCTGAATCACAGTGGATTCAGGGTGGTAGCTATGATCCCGTGAACGTCTGTTTGAGCCCCATCAAATGTTCATCATAGTGAATTCCTGGCAGGGTTCAAAGCTAACCACGGTTCTGGAGGTGAGGCCGGCCTCACCTCCAAAACCATGGTTAGGTTGGCCACGATCTGGGATGGGGCTGGGAATGACCGTGGGTATCGACTGTTACCCAGCCCAGTCCCAGAATCAGGTCCCAACCATGGGACAGGATCAGGCACAGTGGCCTCATTGGCCGCTGCGCCCACCCATCTCCCCAAGGACGGACAGCCATGAAAGCGTGGGGGGGCTGAGCAACCACACGTCATACCGTGCAGCCCCACCCCCTCCCTGATTACCCTCTGTGATCAGGCTGGCACGTCTAAAGGACAGCCAGTCTGACCACGGGCCAGGGTCCGAGACGGATCTTGGTCCAAGGTTCAGCTTGGCAGGCCGAAAGGCCCGTCATGTCTGAAATTATCGAATGGGTGAAGGATCTGCACCCTGAGACTTGAGTACCTAACTGTCATAGGCCCTTTGAATATCCTAGCCTGAGTCTACTTAGCAAGGTTTTGTTGCTGTTGTTTTCTTCATGTTTTTTTTTGGTCCACATGTTTGTATTATGAGCTCATATTTAGTGTAGTTTCATAATGAGTATTTAAACAGCATGTAACTAATTGGCTAACTGAATATTTCAGCAGTTGAATATGTAATGACAGCATTTTCTATACAAGTAAGATATGTGGATCTATTACACAGAGCTTTGTTTTTAATAGTAAAATTTCCAAATGTGTTGAGGGGGGTGACTCAGGAAGCTGGGATCCTAAGATGGGATCTCAGGAGCTAATTAAGAAACCGCAGACCATTGCCAAGGAAGAGTTACAAAAGAATTGCCAAAGCTAGAATAACTTCTGGGTTTACAAGTCCACAAGTAAGTTTGGGATGCATTTTTCACACACACACTGCCCTGAGGCAGTTCCTGGATGCATTCTTCACACAAACACTGCCCTGAGGCAGCCAAAGTAGCCACAGCTATAGACGTGAGGGGCTGCCATGGAAACCAAGTGACCACAGCTGCCTGGAGCAAAGCAATTTACCGGAGAACATTTTACACACAAATGTTCTGGGAGAAGTTCTATGCAGAAGTTCAAAGAGCCAGATGTTTAAGATCTGGGTGAGTGATTTAGACACACAGAAAGTTCAGGATGTAACAGCAAACACACAGGAGAAATGTGTGTGTAAAAACACCCAATATCTCCCAGCTATTTTCTGAACAATGGAATGTTCTGTCAGATAGTCGTAAAACATACATCTTTATCATGTAAAACCTCCCACACTGCTGAAGCTGCAGGAGTCTGCTCCCAGTGCATATCTGTAGCATATATCCCAACAGACCCAATTTAGGAGGGGCAGTCTCTCTTTGCTCAGTCCCATGTCCCTCTTTCAGGAGAGAATGAGACAAAAAGACTGGAATTCAAGACTCAAGCCAACCTCTTTCCTAGTTGCCTCCCAGGAAAATTACTTCAGAGGACAATGGGGAGATGATGGAATGACAAGGAAATTTAATTTAGTGGAATGAGGAGCTGGGGTTCCTGTCTCTCTTTATGCACTTGGAAGGTTGGGAGGGGTGTGTGTGTGTGTGTCCCTTTTCACACAGACGCTCTAACACTGATAAAATGGGTGTTACATTTTATTTTACATGTTGCAGGGCACCCATAGAGCACACCTGCAGCCCTGCAACATGTATACTTAAATGTAACACCCATTTTATCAGTGTTAGAGCGTCTGTGTGAAAAGGGCCTCTCTGTGTGTGTGTCTGTGTGTTTGCATAAGTAGGAGAGAGGGTAGGGCTTATTTACTGAGGGGTGGAACTTTTTGTCCAAGGGAGTGCGGCTTATTCCTCTTCGGCCATTCAAACTGTTGAGAGAGATGTCATGGAGGAATACCAACTCCAACCAGAGTGGAAACTGGTGCTTACTCCAGAGAGAGGTTGGAGAAGGGGTTACTGAACCTGGTATAGGTAAAGTGGCTGGAAATCCTATAGACTAGTGATATATTGAGAAAATCTAACACGCTGAGGCATTTTCAAGTAAAAGTTGGCAAATAATTTTTTCCAAAGGACTTGGGGGTTCTGAATCCATTTTTTGTGTTTGACAAGCTGAATCTATAAAGCTTAACCTTTTAAAATCAGAAAAACAAAATGGCCCCCAGAAAAACAAGATGTGCACCATATTTGCATACTACTTTTATGATAAACAATTAGATACTGTTTTCCCCATAATTTTGGTTGAATTCCATTGTCCTGTGCATTGAATTCTTAGGTAAGTCCACAACTGCAAAACGCATCCAAAAAAATTGGTGATAGAAGATGGTAATGCTATGTATTTTGTTGAGCACTACTTTATTACAATAAAAAAAAAAACACGACAGATCTCTACAATATAAGGATATTGTCCCAAACTATTTTTATCTCTATATGAAACTAAATCAAATGTTGCAACACATGTTGCCTGGATTTAACAACATAGTATAATCACTTTAACTTGAGTTGGATTAATACAGCCATTTTCAAGCAACATCAAGAAGCACAGTTCTATAATCGTTATTGCAAGTCACCAGTGGCTCACATAGGCACCTTGTGGCACAGTTGCAAGTTATCAGTTCCATGCATGAATCTGGGACAGGAAATAAGGATGGGCACAAGCGAAGTCTCTTCTGGTCTCCATCCCATGGACTCAGGAGGGGACAGGTTTTGGGTATTACACATGTGCTTGTCACCACAGTGCTGCCTGATAATGTCATTGATTTGGGCAGTGACTTCCTTTTATAACTGCAGCAGACAAAAGCTCCTCCATGAGATCTGGCACCTGTAGGCTATTTCTTGTTGAAGGATGTAGGTTTTGTAACCCCACGTCTGCTTCTGGACCTCTTTGCCAAGTTGCCACCTGTGTGGCATGAAAACTGTTTTGTTCCATCAAAGCTGGTATCATTGGGTATTTTCAGACGTTACGAGATCACAGTGAACCACGGTGAATACCCACCTGTGGTCAATGTGTCTCGAACGTCTGTTTGGCGGCCACCAGATGTTCGCCATGGTCAATGTGCACAAGGGGTCAATTTGAACCACGCTTCCCGGGCTAGCCGGGGAAATGTCCTGGGAAGCGTGGTCAAACGGACCCCCGGCAGGGACCAAATAAAAGTAACATCTGGCCGCTCGCCACGGCCCGGGATCACCGGCAGGATCCCGGGCCGTGCCGCATTCGGCCGGCCGCGGTGGCCGCATTGGCCCCGCCGCCCGCCCGTCTCCTCGGAGGGCGGGCGGCGGGGTGTGTGGAGGGGGCGGGGCCGTGCGGCTGCACGCTGCGCCGCATGGCCCCACCCCCTCCCGGATTCCCCACTGGGATCCCCCTGGCATATCTGATATGGCGTGACAGGGTGACCCCGGCGGGGAACGAATGGGTTGATTTCGGTACGGGGCCAACGGGCCCCGTAACATCTGAAATCACCCATTGATGTCAATGTTGTCACATGTGAAGTGTACAAATTTATGGTGCACAAAGTTTGGTGGTTTTATTGCTCCTGTTGCAGGATTCATTGGGTATTTTCAGTTGTTACGAGATCACAGTCAAACACAGTGAACCACACTCAATCCTGCAGCGGGGCCAAAGCACCCTGAACGTCTGTTTCGGGGGCGCCAGATGTTCACCACAGTCAATCCCCACCAGGGGTCAAAAATAACCATGCTTCCGGAGCTCTGGCCCAGACCATCTCCAAAAGCATGGTCAAAGCGATTTCCAACGGGAAACAAATGTCTGGACGGCAACCACCGACCGGAATCAAGCAACATGATTCCCAGCTGGGGACAAAGCATGCAGCGTCGCTGCCAGGCAACCAGTAACAACACAGGCCAGGGAGGGAGATTTAAAGGGCACACAGCGGCAGGGGGAACATGGTGGGATGGAGCGAGGCAGAAGGGAGAGGAGAGCGGAGGGCAAGAGAGCACGGCAGGAGGAGGAGGCGGTGGAGGAGGCGGTGGTCGTGCTGCACATGGAGGCAGTGGAGGGACAGCAGCAGCAGAAGCAGCTGGGACGAGTCACCCCGGCACCTTCCGGGTGCACTGCCCCAGGCCGTGGTCTGCCAGTACGATTCCCTGCCGTGGTCCCGCTCCCGTCACCTCTGTTTGGGGCCTCACTTGCCCATGGGGGGTGGTTAGCCGGTTAGCCGCTGCTGGGAATCCACTGTGGTGAATCGGGCGCCTGTAACGTCTGAAATCACCCATTGTTTTTAGAGTACTTTCTGCCAAAGATGTGTCAATCTGAAGTATATTTTTGGTAACTGATAATACGTCCTGTTATTGTGAAATAGCTGAACAAGGTCTTTGGATTGACTATCCTGATGCAGAGTGTTTGTCAAACCTAGATGCTTAGGATCCATTGCTTCCAACCACTTACATTGTCCTGTGCAGATTATGCCAAAATAAGTGTTTATTGTTACATGTTACGTTTAATAAACAGAACATTATGCGGTAATGCTTCAAATCCTGATTTTGTGGTGGCCATTTTGTTTTTCTGATTTTTTTAAAGGTTACATGTTACAGATACAGCTTGGCAAACATCAAAGCGGATTCAGCAACCCCCAATCCTTTAGAAAAAAACTACTTCCCAGCTTTTACTCAAAAATGCCTGAAAATTCTTATAGACACACGTTTTCCTGTTTTCTAACTAGTCTAATGCTGTAGCTGTGATGTATGGTTGCTATTCCAGCCGATAGACTGAGGAAAGAACTAAGTAGCACCTCCCAGTAGTTCAATACCCTGCTTGTGTGATGCCCCCTTAAAAAACAACATGACTTTGACTTTGCTGAACTTCATCCATTAGAATGAGGTGCAACATTCACTTCAGCAGACAAGCAGGAAATGACATAAAAGGAAACAATACACTAAGGCCCTTTGCACATGGGTGCCCCCCCCACGCACACGCGTGCAGATGCCGCAGCAGATGCAGGGAGGATGGGTGGGTACCCATGGGAACACCACAGGCGGTGGGTGGGGGTGTATGCGTGCTCCCACTTTCCACCTACCTCCACCCATTACCCATGCACAGAGCAATGGGCGCCAATGCCCGATGTTCCATGAGTGGGGATGGGTGGAGGTGAGTGGGGGTCCGTGAGAATGCACCCCCATGCACTGGTCACCCACCCATCCCCCCACCCATCGCAGTCCTTGTGAAAAGGGCCTAAGTAAACATAAAATAATAATTTCAAGTGGCTAAAATCCAGACCTGCTTCTAACTACACCAGGACAGCAGATAATTACAAGGAACCTTTTCAGCTAAAGATAAACGAAGGGGATCAAAAAAATCAAAGAATACTTGAATATTCACTCATGATTCAAACTGAAAGCAAACTGAAGCTACTTTAAGACCTAAAGCTATTTAGATAGCTTTTAATATACAGAAATTGCTTCTGAGTGCAATGAAGAGACATACTATATCACATAAATTCTGACAGAACTGTTAATGTCAGCTGTTATTAAATTTTCATCCAAATTTGATAGCCTCCAAAGCTTGAGAAGAGGTTCATCTCAGTAGCCATGGTTTGAGAAACACCTACTATTATTTATAGCAGATCTCATAAAGATATTGATTAAGTCTCTTCAGGCAAGTGATTATGTGAACTCTGAAGATCTCAGTTCAGAAACAGAAAGTACTACTGGATTGATTTCACAAGATGAACTGGACCACCTTAAAAGAGGACGTACATAAACAGAATGAGCTAAAAATAAAAAAAATATGGAAACTATTTCTCTAAAGGCAGCTATTTTTCTAATACTCAAACTCAAATGTACAGACTCATCAAATCAAAGAACAACAAAAGTCTTCTAATGGGGGCAAGGTATTATTAGCTCATACCTGACTGGAAGAAGATTTCCTAATAATCATCTACTTCTGATGGTCCAATTCTTTTTTTTAATTATAATTTTTATAATGTATACTTATTAGATCTCTATGAGACGTACATGGTAAATAACAATAAGTAATTTTACCTTTTCCAGAAGAAACTATAGTAAACCCTGGAAACATTCACCACCAATTACATAATTTTAAAAATGCCCTTCAAAAAACAGTGCCATCAATGGGTAATTTCAGAAGTGATGGGCTGCTAGGCCTGCCACGCTGAATCGTGCTCCGGGATCCATTTCGGATCCTGGTCAGGAATCAATCCAGCCATCCTTTAGATGTGCCAGCCAGATTCTGCCTGGGGATTGGGGAGGGGGCGGGGCTGCATGGCACGATGTGTGGCCGCACAGCCCTGCCCCCCCCCGGCCACCTGCCTGCCCGCCAGGAGACGGGTGGACACAGTGGCCAATCTGGCCGCTGCACCCGATCCTGGACCATGGCCGGGGCCACGATCCAGCCAGGCTGCAGGTAACAGATGTTACCTGCGGCCCGTCCCCGACCGTGGCCAATCCAACCATGCTTGGGGACCTCCAGGCGGCCGGAGGTCTGAAAGCATGGTCAATGAGATTCTCACCAGGTATTCACTGGGGTGAACATCTGGCGGAAATCCCTTTAGATGTTATGGTACGAATGGCCACCACAGGGGATTCACTGTGGGTGACCATGATATCGTAACGTCTGAAATTACCCAATGTGTCATGAGAAGGAAGAGGGCAAGCCAGCAGAAGTGTGAAATATACTATTATCTTTTGAAAATGTTTTGTGACTAATTAATTTTTTTAAGTAGCTAATAGATGGGATATGAGAAATCCTCCGCTAACTCAATGAGGATATGCTAATTATCAGTAAGGACTGCTAAAAAATGAACAAGAATGGATAGCATGCAGCATTGAAGAACAAGCACAGGGCAAAATGTACAAAGCCTTCTGAACATCAAGAAATGTACTAAAACATTCACTCACTATTCCACAAGATCATTAGAGAAGGAGACAGAAATGTGCTAACAGAAGAGGAAAGATAAATATACAAGGTTCTGCCAAGAAAGAATCAGACTATTGCCTAACTATCAGGCAAGTAATGAGAAAGTCTGCAACAGCTATCCAGAGAGGAGAGCATTGCTGTGGCTGGCAACAGGGTCAGGCAGGAGAGGGGTACCTGTGGGCCTGCGTGAGGCAGGACAGCGGTATAGCACTGCTGCACATGGCCCTCTCCTTGCAAGAGTCCTGGACTGCGAGACATTTGGAACTTAAGCCGTTTTTAGATGATCACGGCCGTGCCCACGTTTGTTTTGAAAAAAAAGCCGGGAGTCAGGATCAGACAATACACTCCCGGCAATCATGCGCCCGGAATGGGGACGTGCATGCTTTTCCAGCCACGTTTGACCGGGTCAATTTTTCACAAGATTTCTGGGCATAAAAGCAGTAGTGCTCAGGGGCCAGACCTCTGTGTGTGTCACAGATGGAGTTCCAGGTTGTGTTAATTGTAATGGGCCTCAGCTCTGCCTCTGGCCGGTACCCCAGGTTTGGGTGGCCCATTCCGCTGGCGGTGCTCTGACTGCAGATGATCCTGAGCACCGTGAATGGAGCTGGAGCAGAGCAGGCACCACTTGATCTGCTTCTGCTCTGCCTACACATCTGGCAGCCTGCCTTTAGATGGACAGGCCACCCAGGTGTGAGGTGGAGCCAAGCCGTGGGTGCCATCTGTTTATAAGCACCCATTGTTGCAGTCTCAGGTTTGGAATGGGATCAGTACAGAATAGGAAACAGGCATCCGATCCAATCATACTTGTAAGCAGGGACCCATGTTCACTGCATTTTCTCCATTGCTGCCAATGGAGAAATATTTATTTATTTTATTTATTTATTTCAATAGATTTCTACCCCGCCCCTCCTGCAAAAGCAGCCTGGGGCGGCTTCCAACAGTAAAACAATAAAAACAATTTAAAACATTCACTACAATAATATTAAAACAGAGCTAAAAATATGATAAATACATAATAAATAATAGGTAAGGTGGGGGAGCTAAAAAACCCTCACCCTACCCTCCCACCCTCCCCAAAGGCCTGGGCAAACAGCCAGGTTTTGCAGCTTCGCCGGAATGTCAACAGGCATGGGGCCAGGTGAGCTTCCTCCGGAAGGGAGTTCCAAAGGCAAGGCGCGGCCACCGAGAATGCCCTCTCCATTGTGGCCCCCCGCTTAACACGGGGGACCTCCAAGAAGGCACCCCCAGCAGATCGAAGGAAATGCAGTGAACACAGGTCCCAGCTTTTAAGCTGACCTTTTAATGGATAATGAAGCTCTGGGATAGCCCACAGGGTGAATGGCACCACCAAAAAAACTAAAATTGTTTCCAAAAGAGGCATTCCTTTTGGGCTGTAGGGAAATGGGTAGCAGGCTACGGTGCTGTCGTGGTGAATTCACACCCCTTGCCTCTGCTAGAGGGGTAGCTGGCCCAGGTCCAGCTAGGCAGGGTTTTGGTGTAAAACTGGGAGCCAACAATAGGAGATCTGATGCCCTAGCAATCTGTTCTGATGCTTTGGGATACATTTTAAGCAGTAAGAAGTGTCACAAAATTTTCCTTCCTGATATTTTAAAATCATAGGGGGAAAAAATCTGGTCAAGTTTCATCCGTAGGAAATTGACAGAGTGTTATGTAAAATTACATGCCAGAAAGGCGATCGATGAAAAATATGATTCTCCAACTGTCCAAGCAAATAGCTCTCAATAAGCATTACTTTGGGCACTGGTAAGGCAATAGCAAAAAAAAACAAAAAACCTTTGTGAAACAACTGACAAGCCAGTCACACAAAGGTAGACTTTCAAAGGAAAGTGAAACATATGACTACGTTATGTTGAAATTCAAAGGGAGTTCGGTGCCAAAGTGGATTGCTACTTGGCAGCTCTTTGAAAATCTATTCCACCGTATGGGAGCTAATAAAAAACAGAAGAAGTTAGAGGATCCTTAATGTTTTTCACTAGCAACACTTATTACCGAAGGTGACACTGCTAAGAGATCATTATATAACTACAGCAAAATTGTAAACAGTGTAATGTAGTCACACATACTGCACTGTATGTTTACATGTTCTGCTTAAAAATGATCATTACAAGTTGAAATGAGCTGACAACATATTTTTACACCTTTATACATTTGTCATTATTAGAAAGTATTGCTTTTAAAAAACATTTTATTAATAGTGATGGGGGGGGGGGAATCAAACATAACTACAGGATTAATATGGAGGTGAATAACTGTGCTTATTAAAGAAATATTGTATCCAGGCACATTAAACCATACAGTAGTATAACAAAACATGCCTCATATTATCTTGCATCACTTCTAGATGTAATACAAGATAACATGTTACTTCATGTCACTTAACACAGTGGGTATTTTTACAGACACATTTCTCCTGCATGTTTGCTGTTACAGACTGAACTTTCTGTGTGTCTAAATCACTCACCCAGATCTTAAACATCTGCCTCTTTGAACTTCTGTACAGAACTTCTCCCAGAACTTTTGTGTGTAAAAAGTTCTCCTGGTAAACTGCTTTGCTCCAGGCAGCTGTGGTCACTTGGTTTCCATGACAGCCACTCACATCTACAGCTCCAGCTACTTTGGCTGCCTCAGAGCAGTGTGCGTGTGAAGAATGCATCCGGAACTTACTTGTGGACTTGTAAACCCAGAAGATTGAAAGACCAGCACTTTAAGGTCTGTGTAAAAAGGCCCAGTGTAATGAAATATGAGTAATCAAAAGCGGAACTTTTTTTAAAGTGTAAAAAACTGCATAGTTTGTAAAAGTAATTTGAAATGACTCCATTTTTGAGGCTGATTCAGGAAAGTATTTAAGCACAAGCTTAGGTATAACCATGTTCTTAAATTCTATGAACTTCAAGAGGACATAGCAACATAAAGCACCTGAATGCATGTGTTTCTGAACTTAGTATAAAACAAGAACTTATCCCCTAGCATTAGGGGTGTGCAGTTACTAAAGCAAATGGAGCCCCCATTCATTTTCATAACTAAGGATATGATAACAAATTAATAAGCAAATGAAAATCATTTGCTTTCCTTAGTTTTTGTTTAAAAATTGTAAAAAATCCTGTGCATGTGCAAAATGACAGTTGGGGCCATTCTGTGCGTGCACACGGTTCTTCAAGATGGTGGCAGCAGCAATGCTGCAATTTTGGAATAGGGCAGTTGGTTTGTGTATGTGCAGACTGGCTGCACATTTTCCAAAATAGTGGCAACACTGATGGTGCCATTTTGGGAATGGGTATGCCATGCACAGAATAGTCCCTATGGCCATTTTATTGGGTTTGGGGTTTTTTTAAATTAAAAATCACTGCACATGCACAAATGACTGCTGGACTGTTCTGCACATGCACACCCTTTCCCAAAATGTAGCCATTTTATGCATGTGCAGACCAGCTTCCCTTTTTTATTATTTATTATTATTATTATTATTATTAGCATTTATATAGTGCCAGCGATGTACCTGGCACTTTACAGAGATAGACACAGTCCCTGCCCGAGAGCTTACAATCTAAAGACAGGGGGAGGGGAGACAGGGAAGGGGAAACAGCGGGAGAGACAAGGGATGCAACATTCATGAGGATGCGAGAACTCAGGTACACGTTCTTGGCTTGGTTACAGTACATTGGGAGTTTACAGATAACAGGTGGGGGATAATCCTGAGTGGGGATGATTAGCAGGAGTTAGGAAGGGCGGAGCAGAAGAGGTGGGTTTTGAAGAGGGACTTGAAGGTGTGGAGGGTGGGGGCCAGGTGGACGAGGTCAGGGAGGGAGTTCCAGGCATGCGGGGCAGCAAGGGAGAAGGGAAGAAGGCGGTTGGGGGAGCAGGGGAGGCATGGGAGGATGAGGGAGGGGATGGAAGAGGAGCGAAGGGCTCGAGCAGGGGTTCAGAGTGAGATCAGGGCAGAGAAGTAGGGGGAAGCGAGGTTGTGAAGAGCTTCTAAAATGACAGCGATGCTGCCACCGCCATTTTGGATAGGGTGCACATGCACAGAATAGTCTGGCAGCCATTGCGCATAAACAGTGATTTTTTCATTTTTTCAGTTTATTTTAATACTTTAATAAAATGAGGGTGGGGAAACGGTTTTCCAAGAAACCCACCCCCCAAAAAAATAATTGTTTTAATCAAATGAAAACAAAAACAAAAACAAATAGGTGCCTTCTGCTCACCCCTATCTAGCACTGAATTGCTGATTCTTCCTTTGGGTACTTTCGGTTAATAACTTCAAGCCCTAGATTCTTGAGCTATATATTTTCCAACGGCACACACAAAAAAAGTTTGCCTACTTTAAAATAAAGAACAGAAGGTGAAATCAAACAAGACAATAGCCCACACCAGGTACATGCCCACCCACTCATTTATTAGGTTCCACCAGATGTTAGCCACATCTGACATGCTGCTGCCATTTGGCCTGCGCCTAGATGCCACTCATGACATACTCCAGTGACATCATGGGCCCACCATGCGGGTAAGCAGGGCTAATGTGCGCCATGTGGCCATGGCCTGTCAATTAGGTTGTGCATAGCCTCACACAGATATAGCACCATAGAGTCACAGGGGAAAGCCTAGAATGTCTAAGGAGTGACTGCTACCTCTACTCTTACATTCTCACTGGCACCTTAAAAATCAAACACATGCCAAACTGTTGTCCCAGCTCCTCCTGGTTTGCAGCATGTGCCCAACACTCTACCTCAAACCAGGGCATGTGCTAAATACCAGAAGCTGCCAGCAGTTGGACATGGACTTGTGCAGAGGGTACAAGGAAACCCTCTGCACAACAACTCCGGCCATCAGAGACGAACATCTCCTACAAGCTGCTAAACTGGTTCCTTTTCACGGATGGAGCCATCATGGCATCTCACCTCTATGGCTGTGCCTTTGCCAAGGGCCAGCTATGACTCCTCTACACTGCCCGCTCCCGCTGTAACCACTCCTTCTCCAACCACTCCTACTCTCCCCCCCCCCAAAGCCGTGACCACTGCTGGAGATCCCTTCATCCCTGTCCCCACCCCAGAGCCAGCAATATTTATAGAGGAGGCAGAGGAGAATGGAATGTTAATGCATCTGGAGAGTGGGGAGGACTGTGTTTGCATGAAAGGCTTCTGTTTACTGGTATCTACATGTATGTAGGGTTTTTTCTTTACCATGTTCAGAGGTGGCCAGGAGAGTGTTGGAGAGTAAGTGTGGGTAGTGTATGGGAGAGGCACCCTGGTAGAGCACACAGGTGTGACAGAGGGAGAGGCACCCTGGTGGACTATGTGGGCTGGGCTATCTGGAAGCATAGGTACCCTACTGGACCACACGGGCTGGGGTGGCTGGGAGCATAGGTACAGTGGACCACATGGGCTGTGCTGGTCAGGAGGAGATGCATTCTGGGATAGCACATGGTCTGGTCTGGTCAGGGGGACGGGCACCCTGGTGGATCACGTGGGCTAGGTTAGCTAGGGGAAGGGACACCAATGGCAGAGTACACAGGCTGGACTGACAGGGAAAGAAACAATCTGGTGGACCATCGAGGCTGGAATGGTCAAGGTTCATATGAAGTGAAGGCTTTCCCTGATATCTTGCTACAAGTCTCCCACCATAACAGGTATGGATAGAAACCCACCCCCACCCCCCATCCTCAAGCACCCAGCATAACCAGGAAGTGCATGCTTGCAACTGGTGGTGAAGGGAAGATTTAGCTCAAGGAGACTGTGCGGCAGGTGGATAAGCTCCAGGATGAGATTCGGGACGTGGGTCAGAAGCACAATCAGCTTCTGTGCCAGAATGCCACAGAACACAAGGCCATGGCTGCTGAGGCCCACCTGGCCAGCCAGCAGGAGCACAGGCACTGGACCCACTTCTGGCAGCAGTTCAAGTGGTAGGACAGCGTGATCAAGCAGGCAAGCAAGGAGATACATGAGATGTGGGCACAGATGCAGTGCAACTTGCCCCAGTCCATGCAGCCCCAGACCTTTGTTCTCAATCACATAGGTACTGCAACTGCAAACATGGTTGCTCAGGGACAAGCACCATATCCTTCCTCCCGCTGGTCATTAATCCCCCCGCCCCTGGATCCCAGCCAACCACCATGGTCTCCACACCAGACAACCCTCCCCCGCCAAACCACCATGCACCCAGCCAAGTGAACCACATATGGTCCAGGCAGACCTCCTTCTCTACCAGCAGCAGCTCATTGAACCAGCCCTGGTGCAGGCATACCGCTCCCTCCACCAGCAAGTTTAGTATGTCCCTCCTCCTACTCCTCCACAACCTACACCAGTGGATCCATGGGAGGGGGAAGGGGAGGAGGAAGAGGAGAATGCCCCCCACCATTACTACCAGCCAAGTGAGACTGCCCAGCCAAAAGGGAAAGGTAGAGGAAGAAATGGAAAGGAAAAAAAAAAAGAAAGAAAAATTGACATTTTTATAGACTTTTCAGTATATAATGCAGTCAAATAAAAGTAAAATAGCAGTTGCACTCTAAAAGCATAATTTAAATTGTAAAGTGCAGTTAAATAAGTTAAACAAAAGTTTAATTCATGTTTTTATAGTTAAATACCATTGTTATATTTCCTTTCTATTCATGGTTTCTGTGTTTCTTCCAGCAAAGATAGGATGTTTGTGGAACTGGGATGGGTGGGGAGAATGGCTGTATGGCATACTGATAAGCTGCTTATGGGGCTGGGGCTGGAAGGGGAGTGAAGGGGGGTCTAGGAAATGGGGGCATGGAGAATGGCAGTATGGGATAGCAATCCCCTGCTTTGGGGGTTAGAGGTAGGAAGCAGGGATGCAGAGAAAGGGGGTGCAGAGTATGGAGGTATGGCATAACGATAACCCACTTTGGGTGCTGTGGGTTGGAAGCACGTGCCCTTCAGGGCAGGTTGGTGGGCATGTAGTAGCAGCTGTGCACTGCTCCACTCAGTTGTGCTGGTCACTGCACAGGGGCACTGGCTCGATGGAGCTAACTGGTGAGGGGGAGGGGTTCTCTGCCACTTGGAGCCACCACTTCTGGGCCTTCTCTCCACTCCTGCTCACTCCGACATGCATGTCACATCCACCTTAAAAGCCCAGCACACCAATTTCCAAGCAGGCATTGTCCCAGTTCGTCCTGATTGTCAGTACGCACTCGACAACACTTTTTTTCCATTGACGTTGCCATGACTCAGCCTGACAGTCAGGCAATATGCAGCACCAGTACCTCCACGGTGAAAGTGCAGGCACTCGCTGACTCCAAATCCTGCTGCTGCCAATGCTGCATTCAATGGACCAAGGAAGACACAAAAGCCTTCATCACACACAGGTGGCCAAGAGAGTGCTGGGGACCAGCAGAATATTTTCCAAGAAAACGAAGTACTGGAGGCGAACAGCATGCACAGGAAGTGGGTGGGATGGAACCATGGTGTGACCACAGGCTGGCAAGGAGGGGGAAGGAACCATGGTGGGATGGCGGGCTTGGATGGGGTGGAAGCCAACATGACAGGTGTGGAGGGAAAGAACAAGGGTGCTAAGGGCGGTGCTTGATTTCTCTGTTTTTTTACTCCTTTACCACTTGCTGCTATTGTCCCAGTGCAACAACATCCATAGCAGCAACCTAGCCCAGGTACTCATTCCCACTTTCCTTAGTGTGTGTGGCTGGAGGGCGGTTATGTTGGGCGGGAAGGGCAGGCGGGGCTTAAACACCGGTGCAGTGTGGCATGGTCTGAAGTGATGGCTTTCCTTGTTGCCTTGCTACAGATCTGCCACTGAGCTTCAGGCGTAGACAGACCTACTAGTCCCAAGGGCCCAGAAGAACCAAGACCTGCAGGGTAAGGGAGCAGGAAGAAATTCCTTAAAAAAAATAAATTATTTTTTTCTTTAAAGATGACACTTGATGGTAAAGTTAACGTGAAGTTGAATAAAAGTTAAATTAAAGTTTTCATTTTTTAATGAAGCTGTTATATTTTTCTCAATTCTATGTGTAGCAGGTTTCTGTGTGTAGAAGGGCAGAGGTTCCCACTTCTTCAACTGGCTCTCCCATCCCCTATGTCACACTCTCCACACAAGGTTTAGCTCACATTATCTTTATTCACCCACTCTCCAGGGTAGTGCTGGGCTCGTCTGGTGGGACACTGTCTCCCGCTACATCCAGCTTCAAGACCACAGTCAGTCTGGACAGGGGCTTACCCCGGCACCATTTCCCTGTTCTCCTCTCAAGTCTCTCTCTTTTCTCAGCACTCTTTCTGCGGTTGGACCCAGCTGTGTCTACTCCACATTCTAACAGCTGTTCTCGAGCTGTCTTCATCTCTAGCCCCAGAGCAAGTCCTCTCCAGCTCTAGCCTCGCCAGTTAGGTAAGCCTCGCCAGTTCCTGCTCCATCTCCACTCCACTCACCTGAGCTCCCTGCTTGCAGCTTGCCCTTGAGTGCCTTTGCTTCCGTCACCCAAATACTCACTCACACCTCCCAGGAGCTCAGCTTCATTCACCTGGGATTACCTTCCCCAAGCCCTTCCTTTAACCTCCTTCAAGAGGCCAACCCATGGATACTCCCCGTATCTCTTAAAGGGATCAGGTTTCAGTGGGGAGTAGAGTGGAAGACTCTTGTACAACCCATGAGCTAGAGAGATCATAGAGAGCAGTTTTTGGAAGTTTGCAATGCTTAATCCGAACCAAAGTTGTCGTATTCCTAGTAAAGCAGGGAGCTACCAATGAAACTCCAGCTTTGCCTTGCTTGTTATTTGAAGGAAGTAAGAACCTTCTAAACTGAAGGGAGAAGTTCTTCCACCTTGGCCTCCCCTAAGCCCTGCTCCCATAGTGGTTATGCTGCTCAGCATTCTACTGCTCCAGCAGGACAAATTTTCTCCATTGCATTGTATTTAACAAAACACTTGAATATTCCATAATCAAAAAACCTGTGATTTACAAGAGTTGAGACTCTTGCAAATTCAATCATTCACTAAAAAGCATGGAAATCTTCCGTGCCATGTTAGCAGTCTCACATATTGTGCTCACTTACAATTTAGGCCATTTTTACACGAGCGCGCAGTGCGCGCGTGCAGGGTTTCAAAAACCCTGCGAGGAGAGATTAGACGAGACGCTGCCGGCAATCGCACGCATGACATGGCGACACACATTCTTTTCAAGCCGCGAACTGATCGGGAGTCTGATCGAGGTAGGTCATTTGCGGCTGGAAAAGAATGTGCATCGCCATGTCATGCATGCGTGAGCGCAGCACATGCTCGTCTGAAAACGGGCTTAGGCTCTATGCACCCACACTTTGCCTTCGTCTTTCAGCCCCAATCCTCTTCCTCTTTGCAGGTTGGGGGCAACACTGAAGCTGGGGACAGGAGGGCGTGAGCTGGCCCCTCACCCCCTCCTTTCCTTCTATCCTTTCATTTTAGTTGGGGAAAATGGGACACCTAACTAATGGCTTACAACTGTCCCTCTTACCCACTAGTCTCCACTGCCCTCCCAGAGCACAGTGATGCTGGGTAGAATCGTATACAAATGTTTAATTTAAACTAAGTTAGGTATGCATTGAAATTCATAAAATGGAATGGCCATTGGAAGGAATGAAGGCAACAGCAGTGCCAATTTCTAAATAAATACTATTGTCATCCAACATCCAATTAAGTGATTGTGAAATTATACAACACAGCTGCATCTTTGGGAGTACATAGGGAAGGCAAGAGGGTGTGAAATGATGAGGAAGGCACCAGACACAGTAAGTGGAATGGTTGGAATGACAGGGA
>QEPC01015050.1:6403345-6414003 GCA_003113815.1 Sphenodon punctatus
CTGCATTGACTGGGGGTGCATGTACACGCCTGCCTAACATGCATTCACACTCACACACACACACCCTTGTCCCCACGCATGGAGCAACTGGGGAAAATGGAGATTACTCCGTGGGTGTGGATGAATGGGGGGTGAGTGGGGATGTGTGTGTGGCTGTGTGCACAACCCATCCACGCACCAGCGCGCCCATGGACCCCACACCCGCGGAGCTATGTAAAAAGGGCATGTGAGGAACTACTCAAAGAAGAACAGAAGGTTGCTGCCTTGTAAACAAGATTCTTTGAGATGGCTCCAAACATTCTCACAACACCCACCCTTCAGCCCTGCATGGAATTTTTTTCTTATATTCTTAGAAAGGGTTTGATGGAACTGTCATTCGGGGGGGAGGGGGAGAGAGTGCTTTTTATAGTAGAGGAGTTCAAGACCATCATGTGGTCTATTATTTGAATAGGGTGAGCATGCACAACAGTTGGAAGAATGTGGGGAGCTATCTTGAAGAACCTTCATTACAAGGCAACAACCTTTTGATCACTCACTGGGGAGGAGTTGTTTGTAAACAAACAACTTTATCTCCCAGTCCGATTGGTGCCGGTGTCCTGCTACTGCTGCTGTAGCACTACTACCAGGCAGACAGCAGAGGCAGGTGAGGGATGGAGACCCAGGCAGCAGACTTCAGCTGCGGGCAGCAGCCTCAGCTGTGCAGGGAGAAAAACAAAAACGGAGCGGGGCAGAGCCAGTGCCAGAATTGCCACCCCCCAGAAAATGCCGCCCAAGGCCCGGGTCTAGGGGGTCTGCCCCTAAGTCCGGGCCTGCCTGGGCGGGGGAGTTGTCCTGCTGATTGCACGGTCTGCATAGACCCAGGAGCACAATAAACATGTAGGAGGCTGGCCCTGCCTGTGCAGTGCTCCCAGCGCCCTGGCCCCACTATGACAGATAGCCATAGTGTCTAATTTTTCATGCCACAACATGAGGAATCTTGTGAGAATGACAACCAGGCTATGGTTCAGCTGGCTCTTGACAGCTGGTTTGAGATTTTGAGCCCAGGTCCCCCACACAAACATCTGCTTGGTGAGTGGGGAGCACACTTATTGGCAGCTCTCCTAGCCAATGCAGCCCCTTGCAAAGCCCTCAGGTGGCTGCCTGGTCAGTTTCAGGTTGAAATTAGCCAGGCAGCCACTTGCAGCTTTGCAAGGGGCCTCTCTGGCTAGAGCTGAGTAGCCCTTTGCAAAATCAACTTCCTGAGGGGGTGCCCTGGCAGGGGGAGTGGGGGGGGGCAGGTTCCTCCCCTCCCCCTGCCTGGGCAGCCCCCCCTCAGGAAGCATCCCCCAAGCCCCACTGGGTGGCTTGCAAAGAAGTGGATCTGCTTTTCTCTCCCCCCCAGCGCAGCACTTTGCAAGCTGCCCAGTGGGATCTGGGGGCACTTTCTGACAGGGGGAGTGAGGGAACCTGGGTCTCCCCACTCCCACTGCTAGGGAAGCCCCTGGGGAAGCACCCCAAGCCCCTTTGCAAAGTACTGCACCAGGGGGAGAAGGAACGGATCTGCTTCTCTCCCCCCCGGCCTCCAAACGCAGCACTTTGCAAACCACCCAGAGGGACTTGGGGGCGCTTCCTGGAAGGGATAATGGGGGAGAAGTGGAAGTGCAGGGAAGGTTTGGGGGAAAGTGAAGTGCAGGGGAGGAACGGCTGTCTCAAGTTTCTCACTTTTCTCCGCAAGAATCGGGGTTGTTTCTGGTTCATTCTTGTTTTCAAGAACGAACTGAGAATCCCAATTTTCACCAAAAAAAGAGAGAATCTGAGCATTGAGTTTTAGCCCTAATCCCGGGCCAACTTCCAGTGGCACCTACACATATGTGCAGGAGGATCCCGGGCTACAGCAGGTCAAGGTGGGTCACGGTCATGTCTGTTTTTATCCTCTGTGTGTATTGCTGAACTGGGAAGAGTAACCTTTTCCGCTTGGCTTGACTACTTAAGGAGCCTCAGTCTGCCCTGATAGTTGTACACTTCACTCAGGCACCACTCCCCTTACTAAGAGGAAAGGTTTGATATTTGGAATCTAATGCAAATCTCAGTGTACAATTTTCCAACAGTTATTACTTGGCTAAATAACATTCCATTTTTTTCAGGCTAAAGTAAGTCACCAGTCTCCTCACTATCACCTCACTGTTTCCTGATAGGGTCACCTGGGAAAACTACAATTCTTTTTAACTGAAATAAAACTGTGCTATTACTGAGGTAGTACTTTAACTTGCAGTATAAGAGTAAAGATTGGAGACTGTGGGTGAAAACAGACATGATGCTAACCAACCTTTAACCACCCTTGGTGGTTATTTATGCACGTTGCAGGGCTGTATTGGTGCCCTATGAAGCCCTGCAACATGCATAAATAGCCACCAAGGGTAGTTAAAGGGTGGTGGTTAGCATCATGTCTGTTTTCACCCTATATTGGGAATGTGTCCAAGTAGTGATTTTCAACAGTATTAAGGCTCTTTGTTTTTAACCTCACAGTACAGATACCAATGCAACTATGGGTGATTTCAGACGTTACAGGGCCCTTTGGCCCCGTACCGAAACCACCAGCTTCGTTCCCCGCCGGGGTCACCCCGTAACGCCACAACAGACGTGCCGGGGGTATCCCGGCAGGGAAACTGGGAGGGGCCGCGCGGCGCAACGTGCGACCGCACAGCCCCGCCCCCTCCACGCACCCCGCCGCCCGCCCTCCGAGGAGACGGGCGGGCGGCGGGGCCATTGCGGCTGCCGCGTCGGGCCGGAAGCGCCGTGGCCCGGGATCCCGCCGGGGATCCCGGGCCGTGGCGCGTGGCCAGACGTGACTTTTCGTTGGTCCCGGCCCGGGGTCCATTTGACCACGCTTCCCGGGACCTTCCCCCGGCTAGGCCGGGAAGCGTGGTTCAAACAGACCCCATGTGGGGATTCACCGTGGCGAACATCTGGTGCCCCGCAAACAGACGTTCGAGACACGGTGACCACAGGTGGGTATTCACCGTGGTTCACCGTGATCTCGTAACGTCTGAAGACACCCAATTACTCCACATAATACAATATATGGAATTCTAGGGAAATTTCAGAACCTTTTTGAGCCACTCAGTTTTTTAAGATATACTAACATCACATGAGCATTTCCCCTACAAGATAAAGCAAAATAAAAAAAGGAATTTTATGGACTTTGAATTAGCTGACCAAATCAAAAATTAATTCAGCTTGGATTATGGCAACTGGATGCTGATGTGATTTTAAGCTGTGACAGCAAACTTTTAAATGGTAAGAAATCAACTCCACTAAGTGTATAGCTTACTTATGAGCCAGATTCCTTGGTTTAAAATGAGGCTAAGATATACTTTTTTTTTTTATTTACTGAAAGCATTTAAATTGATTTAGGATGTGCAAATAATTCAGTACACAGCTGCTGGTCACACAGCACATGTGCTTGGTCTAGTACCACACACAGCAGCAGAGCTCACCACTAAAAATAGCTTGTAGGATTCCCTAACAAGACTGAGCCAATATTATTCCCACCCCCTCAAAAGTAAAAGAAAAGAGACAACTGTTTTCAATTGCAGACTGCTGTGGAACATTAGTAGAAGATAATCACTCGGGCTGGAATTCTGCCTTCATTGAAGTGAATGGCAAAATTCCCATGGAAATCAATAGGGCCAAGATAGCGCTCTCTCGCTCTCCCTCTCGCTCTCAAAAAAAAAATCTGTGTAGGACCAAATTCTGATCTAAAATTCTTTGTGTGTAAATCTTAGATTAGCACTAGTGCAACTGAGGCTAGAAGTTGACACCTGGAGAACAGAATAGTAACTCTACTGAAACCTATATCGATGCAGATTAGGAATCAACGAAATTTAATTTGTCCCAGCTTTCCCTATTCATAATTAAATAAACTCCTTGGATTCCAAAATCCTTTGTCTGCTCCCTGTGCTGGCCCTGACGTGCGATGATAGCGATTGACTGCCACGGTGTGCGTAGGGATCCAGCCCTCCACAGTTCCTGTGGAGGCACTCAGAGAAATATTGCTATCCTGTCTGAGCCACATCAAGCCCTGCCCCACCCCTCTTCCGCGGCTCACCTACTATCCCTCCCCCAGGCATGATGTGGCTGCACAGGACTGGAGCTAGTACTACCCACCATTCAAAGCCCCACAGTGCACCCCACCATGTGGCAGGGCAGACGGGGACCAGGCACACAAGTGGCAGCATACTACCGTGCCTTGGGCAGCCTTACCCCACTTTGGGTAAGGCTACTACACCATTGGGTAGGAAAAATTGTAAATAAATAAATAAATCAATAAATAAATATATGCTGCATCCTTGGCCTTTTTCCAAGGACACAGCACATAGCAGCCAACTGGCGGGGTGAACATCTGGTGGCTGCCAGGCACACAAGGCACTACATCATGTAGTTAGGCTGCCCAGAGTGGGGTAAGGCTGCCCAAGACACGGTAAGTGCATCACTGTGGCTGCATTCTGAGCGTTTTCAATGAAGCTGCAGCCATAAAATGTCATTGCCTGAAATTAACAACAAGAATAGCAAAAATCAAGGGAAGGGATTCTGGTAAATTGGACACTGTAAAAATCAGTATTCATTAGATTCATCTGTATTACTATAATTAATCTAATCTAATTAATGTAATCTAATCGATCTAATCTAATCTATAGTATCTAATTGATCTGTATTAGTTAGATTAACGGACTCCTCCAGTTTTAGTTAATTATGTTTTCTTAGGGATCTCACAGCAGTCCATCATGTGAGCACCTTAATGCATTTTTTCAGAAAGTGATCTTTCACAGTTTACAGAACAATGGGAATCCTAAAATCCATTCTGGTTGAATGTTACACTATCACATTTTTTCAGGCTTGTTTTATCCTTGGAAAAACATACCATGCCACCCAAACAGAAAAACAGTGCTCAAACTACTTTTCTTGGGATTAAATGCTTTCCTCATAACTCATAAGGGGTAATTTTAGATGTTACAAGACCATGGTCAACCACAGTGAACCCCCTGTAAACCACCACGCTCAATCACCCCCAGTCCATGATTGAGCATGGTGGGCCTCCGGGCCCGTCACTTCTAAAATTACCCAAGGTTGCAGTGTGATCAGTCCTTGCATGGACGTGCAGAAGTAGGGGTGGTGCAAGGACTATGTGTGATTTCAGATGTTACGGCCGGCAGCATTGACCCCGGGTCGTGGGGTGGTTCGGACCACAGGCGGGGGTGAAGGGATGCGCCAACAGACGTTCGCCTTTTTGTCCCCGGCCGTGGGGACTACCGAACCACGGCCCAGGGTCAATGCTGCTGGCCGTAATGTCTGTTCTGCAACCTCCCCCGGAAGGGGTGGGGCCGCATGATGCAGGGTGCGGCCGCACGGCCCGGCCCCCTGCACTCCCCGGCCGGCCGCCCTCCCCGAGACAGGCAGCTGCAGCGCCCTAACTGGCTGCTGCCATCGCCCACCACCCACCACCCACCACCAGGACTCAGTAACGCGGTGAAGGTAAGGTAACAGATGTTACTTTTCCTTCACCGTTAGGATTCCCCCTAACCATGCTTCGTTCGCCGCCGTGGTACGGGAGAACAAAGCGTGATTAGGTTCACGGCAGGGGGTGGTTGACTAAGGTGAACATCTGGATGCGCACAAACAGATGTTCACCTCCGTTCACACACACGCACACACCCCGCGGTTGACTGAGGTTGATTGTGGTGATTTCGGACAAACGTAACGTCTGAAATCACCCATGGGTGAAAACAGACATGACGCTAACCACTCTTTAACCACCCTTGGTGGTCATTTATGCCTGTTTCAGGGCTGCATAGGGCACCAATACAGCCCTGCCACATGCATAAATAACCACCAAGGGTGGTTAAAAGGTGGTTAGCGTCATGTCTGTTTTCACCCCATGTTTCTCACAAGGCTCACACAAGGGCAGCAGAGTACGCTATACATGTTCCTTTTGTGGATATGTTTGCTTATTCACCCTTTCTCCCCTAGAAAGCAAATTGTTCTAAAAAGATTTGGGAAGACTAGGCAAGCAGGGTTGTCAAGCCCTAATGTTCAAATGTCATGAGTCAAGAATCCCAAAATTATGAGGTTGGCTTTAAAATTATTATATTTCTTCTTTTTAATTTTTTTTTTTAATGGTAACCAAATCTTGTCTGTATTTTAATTAATCCAGAGCAATTACTCTACAGTAACTGCCTCCCTCCACCTCTGTTTCCATGACCAGAGAGAAGCACAGGTTAAATGGGAACCCAATCCCCAATGCCCCTCCTTCAGAACATGTACGGAACTTTGGGAAGAGGCTGGAATAACTGAAGCAGAGATGGTGTGTGAGGAGGTAGTGGTGAGCATTGCTGGAACAGTGGAGGACTGCATAAACAAAGGGAAGTTCCCCTGGAAGATTCACACAAGCATGATGCCTGGAGTAGGACTTTCCCTTCTCATTTTAACTCCCCTTATTGGGAGAGGTAAATATCCCCCCTCATTTATTCTCACTGTGCACGTAAAAATACAGAGCAGGTTAGAGTGAGCGAAGAACAGAACACATGTGCAGCTTCCTGTGCAGCCACCACATAGGCCCCAGGTCCCAGGATGGGCTGAGGAACCAAACACACAGGCAGAACTCGGGCCCAGGAGCAGCAGCTGCCAGCCAGCACAAGCAAAGATCAGGCCTGTGAAAAGTGGCCAGCAGAAGCAGATTGCTCCTAGACTCTGGGTCAGAGTGATCCATCCCTCCCAGGGCCTGTACATGGCCCCAGCCACTATCATGCCGGCCTGGTTCCCCCTTGCCGGTATCCAGGGTGCAGGGAAATCAGTGGCTCTGCCTGGGAAGAGCTGTACCCAGAGAAGGTCCTGTGGGACAGTCCCCCTGCTCAGAAGTAACGGGTCCAAACCTGGCACATGCGTGGAGGCAGAGCCAGTGCCACACACTGCGTGCCTATGCTTGCCACCACTGCTGCCCCAGGAGCTGGCCCTGCTGCCACACAGGGGTGAGAAATGAGGAGGGAGGGACTGCACAGGGCTGAGCATGGCTCTGAAACCCACCCCTCCTGTGTGAGGGTGCGTTCCCTTAGTCCCTCCCTCCTTCCCTGCCAGTGGCAGCTTCTCCTGGCTGCACCATCAGTCGGCTGGTGGGTCTGCTCACTCCCAGCCCACACCATCAACTGACAGGTGGCTGGCGACCACTGCTCTTTGGCCTGATCCTTGCTGACATCATGGCCTTGTCCACAGTGCTGGTAGACCTTGCCACATGGAGGGACTGCACGGGACCTAAGAGACAGGAGGGCACACATTAGCCTGGATTAGCTTGGCAGGACCAACCTTAACCCACACTGCATCATCGACCTTCTCTGGATGACATGTCCGTTAGCAGCCGGCCACCTGCACCATGACGGGAATGGGTGAACATCTGGCGGCCACCAACTGGTGGGCTACTGAGAGTTACTGTTTTAACCAATTGTTCTAGATACAAAGATACTGAGGAGTCAGGTTCCAAAAAATACTGCTACTAATTTAGGATAGGGATGTACAGAAGAGTATCTTTTTATTTTCATTTTATGGTTAATATTTTTCTGTTTTGTTTTTCATTTAGTTTTTATTTCATTTATGTCTAAAATTTCATTTTCCATTCATTTCAATGGGCAGAGGCATTCCCTATTCATTTCAATGGGCATTCACGTGTGTTGCTTCAATTTGCCAAAATAGCAGTTTTAAGTTGGCAGACTCTCTGACACTTTTCCATCCCCAAACTGTGGCTGTGAACTTTTAAGTGTCACATTCATTTAAAAAAAAAAAAAAAAGTCTTCAAAACTAACATTTAATATGTTTGTTTTTTTCTCCAATTTTGAACTATACTCATCTAAAAAATGTAATAAAATTCCTCATTTTGGAAAAAAAAAGTGTCCCATTCATTAGGTGACTCCCTCTGTGGGCACGGTGCCCGATGTCAATCTCTCTCGTGGAGGCGGACAACAGCAACAGGATGGGGGCATTCTCATTGGTGGCTATAATGCTTAAGTGACCCCCATCCATTAGAGAAGTGACTGGTGGGCAAAAGAGAAAGAGAATGGCCATTTTTAAATGAGCCAGTTTGGGGGGGTGGATCCATGCCCACTGAGTAGAACAACCATGGAGCTGGGAGCTTAGGTGGTGTGCATGGGGAAGGATTCTAACAGGCAGCTCTCTGGATGGGTACCATGGCAGCCCCCATGCACTCCCTCTGTCATGAGCCATGGGAAAGCAGGGGGAAGCAGGCAGAGCTGATCTTTGAAATCGACATGTCATGGGTGAGTGCTAGGAAACCTGGACTCCTCAGTGCTCATGGCCAGTTCCTGTGCCTTGCAAAGGCTGTTTCCTCACCCACAGTTCCTCTGAATGGAAGACCACTCAGCTGGCATGGCTGTATGTCGCCATTCATATGGGCTGAGGATGCATGGGTGTCGGCTCTCATACACTTTTTTGGCTGTCCCCCCCCACACACACACAGCGCACTCCAGGTTTTTCGCCAGTGCTCCATGACCGGTCAAGAATGGATGCTGCGTGGGTCACGAGAATGTGTACCCACTCACACCACCTACGCACAAACATTCGGGTGGGTGGTTGATGAGTGAATATGGGTGGTTGCATCTCATTTAAAAACAGCCAGTGTGGCAGGCAGTGGGTGGGCAGAAGAGCAGCAGGCTCTGGAGTGGGTTTGGGGGGGTATATATGTCTGACTTTTAAACAGAGGAGAAACAGAATCTGCAAAATACTCTGAAGCTAGCAGCAGTCAAAGCAGTTGCAGTGCAGTCTATGGTTTTCACAGTGCCCTCCAGTGCCAGGATGGGCAAGGATCCAATTCACAACTGGTTGCCCTCACAACCCCAAGGACTTCCCCCACATTGGTGCGTGACACCAATTGAAACTGATCCAAATAAACAGGACAAGACTGAGCTTCCACAGCCCCAAACTCTGATTCTGCAGATAAAATGGCAGCACCCAAGTCGTGGTGAATACTGCCAAGTAGTTAATACAAAATGTCACAGTGGGCATTAGATTCCATTTAGTGGGCATTAGATTCCTTTTACAGGCAGAGGCAGACCGTATTAACCAGGCCCCTCACCACCTGGAACAACTCCGCCAGATGAGGCTTTGCAGATGCTATGAGAGTGGAGAAGAAAGCTTTCTTTGCTGCCATCACAGCCATGGCATAGTCCTTTAATAACAATCAATGCCACAATCAGTCTGTAATTTTAAATTTGGTGTTTTAGTTTTGTATAATCTTTAATTGGAGGATTGTATTTCTTTTCTATTTCTTTGTAATTAATTTTTTCTGTTGTAGCCACTCTGAGTCCTTTGAGAAGCTCAGTCTAACTCGAGCACAACCTGTGCTCTAACCACCTACCCTCCTGCGTCAGCCTCCTCAGGCTATACCATATATCAGGGGGACCTGTGCTGCTGCAGCGGTAGGAGCGGATGCCTAAGTGCAACCGTGTCGATGGTCATGGTCAAGATGTCATTCCACAAAGTGACCCGGTCATCAACAGAGTGGCCGTTAAGGTCAGTAGGTAAATCCCCCAGAGAATTCTGGAAACCAAACGAATCCATTAGCTTCTGGGGGTGGACCAACCTAACCGGTCCACCACCCTAATGAGGGCATAAGGCTGGGATCTAGGCTCTCAGAAGGTAATGAAGCTCTGTCTGACCATGACAAGAGTGTTGCAACAACACCCCTGATAATCTGAACCCCTGTATCCAGGCTGGTGCAAAACATCAAGTCCAACATGTGCCCCACCTCATTTGTTGAGTCAGATATTATCTAGGATACACCTTTGGTTGTCATGGTGGCCATGAACTCCTGTTCCACCACTGAAAGACTAGCCTCAGCATGTATGTTGAAATCATTCAAGACAATAAGGGCTCATTCAGACGTGCGCTTAAATCGCACAGCTCCGGTGGCGGCATCATGCGATTTAAAGCACCACGCACTTCCGGGTTGGTGTGAATGCACCAATTCAGCCTAACGCGAACTGTTGGAGTGCGGTTTTAAAAGCTGCTCGGAGCAGCTTTCAAAACCGCACTCCAACAGTTCGCGTTAGGTTGAAATGTGCACAGTCGGTGCATTCACACCAACCCGGAAGTGCGCGGTGCTTTAAATCGCACGATGCCGCCGCCACGGCTGTGTGATTTAAACTCACGTCTGAATTGCCTCTTAGTCTGGGTGACTTCAACAACACCACCTCCAAGACCAGCTCAGCTAGAGAAGTTAGGAAATCTACTGCAGTGAGGTGGTCAGTACACAAAGAGGATTCCCAGTCTATCCCCATCCAAATCCAACACAAGGTGGACACACTCTAAATCAGACAAGTTATGTTCAAATACTTCCGAAAGACCAAGGTGTCTTTACAAATCACAGCCACTCCACCACCTCCAGCCCCTGAGCTGAGACTGATGCTGCACCGAGTACTCAGCTGGCAACATCTGGGACAATACTGGACCAGATGCTTCATCCAGCCACATCTCCATAATGCATATGAGGTCAGCGACTTCATTCTGAATCAAATCATGAATGATACCAAATTTATTTGCCACCGATCTAATATTAAGCAGCATTATGCGCTGATCCCTCTGTGAGAGGGAGGGGTTGGTTGCATGGAGGGTTAAGG
>QEPC01015050.1:6417845-6434140 GCA_003113815.1 Sphenodon punctatus
TGGCTGAACCCGAAGAGAAAAGAATCTCATTGATTTCAGTAGGTTTTGTTCTAGACCTTAATTGAATATATGTTTTAATAGGCTTCTTTTTCCTGTGGTTGCCTCCTCCTCTAGCTCTAAACAATAAAAGGATTGTATACAGTAAAAGGAGTGGATTTCAGGGAGAGGTTTAAAAGTGGAAGAACAAGAATTATGCCTCTCCTCATCCTCACAGCCCACCCCAATTTTCTTCTCCCCCTTTTGGTGTTGTATCCATTTTCATTCCAGAGGATGAAGGGTGGAGTTTGTGCATTTTTTACACCTGCATAGGAGAAAGGAAAATAATTCCCCCAACTCCTGTCTGTCAGGAACCATTTCAGACCAAAAGACTACTTGAAAGAGTCAGGGCCAGATTATAGGGTGTTGGGCCCATGCTAAGCCATACTTTCCAGGTCACTTGCCTACCTGCTGCACTGATTTGCAGCAGCCCCTCGCATTCAAAGCAGGTCCCTGACCACTACCTTCACTGTTGGTGCATAGAACGTCAATCAGAATCAGGGCTGGGAGGGGCAAAAGGAGAAGGCTGAGAAGAAGACAATGCTGATGCTGTGTTGGTTCTTCAGTTGAAAAGCACGTGCAAAGCAGCCGCAGTGCAAGCTCCAGAGTTCCACAGCAATGGCACCTAGGCTAGGCAGACACATTGGTATACTGCAGCACACACACTGACTGACCCTGAGGGGTGGCCCCAGCATCCATCTAGGGTTGCCACGTCTTGTGGTTTGACTCTGAGATTTCCATTTTGATCTATGGGAATCTCAGGGTCAAACTGTGAGAGGTGCAGCCCTAGGTACAGCATACTGATTAATCCAGTCCTGAAAAGATCAGTGTAGGACAGGGGTGGGTAACCTCAGGCCCAGGGGCCAAATGCGGTCCTCTGCAAGTTGTTATGTGGCCCCTTTCCACTGCCTGGATCTGGCCCCTGGATCCAATCTCTACCCCCAAGCACTGGAAAAATTAGTTCAGGATAAGGGAGCAGAGAAGAGGGCAGGCACACAAGGGTAGGGAACAGATCTGGGCCCTCCTTTGCTTTAATACACCCATTAAGCACCCCCAACCTCTACGTGGCCCTCGGAGCTCATACTAATTTTCAGTGTGGCCCTCGGGACAGAAAAGGTTCCTCACCCTGGTATAGGACATTCAGTTTCTTAGAGTGTTTATAAATGAGAAGATGGCCTGTTGGAGTCCTTGTTCAGTTCATCCAGCCTCTCATGCAGCCCCCAATCACATGTTTTAGTGTGTAGAGCTAAGAAACAGACAGCGCCCTGCATGTATATCAGGTGCTTGTGGCAACCGCCACCAGTGGCACCACACAGCGCTTTCCCTCTCCCCATCCCTGATGGAAAGGGGTGTCACAGCCAGAGAAGCCTTCTTCCCTGGCCATNACCCACCAACAGGGTTCAAGGGCCTACGTTACCAGCAGGGAGGGCTGTGGCCAATATGTATCTAGAAGCTGCCACTCTAGCCCCAGGACCCACCGTCATGGGTCTGGGGGCCGTCATTCTTCACACAGAGGCAATGTCATTCCACCGCATCAAGAAACAGCCACTCCAGCCCCAAGACCCGCCATCAGGGTTCTGGGGCCTACGTTACTGGCAGGGAGGGCTGTGGCTGGCCATTATCTAGAAGCTGCCACTCTAGCCCCAGGACCCACTGTCATGGGTCTGGGGCCATCATTCCTCGCACAGAGGCGATGTCATTCCACCATATCAAGAAACAGCCACTCCAGCCCCAGGACTCACCATCAGGGTTCTGGGGCCTACGTTACTGGTAGGGAGGGCTGTGGACAATATCTAGAAGCTGCCACTCTAGCCCCAGGACCCAACATCATGTGTCTGGGGCCATCATTCCTCTGTACAGAGGTGCTGTTGTTCCACCCTATCAAGAAACAGCCACTCCAGCCCCAGGACCCACCATCAGGGTTCTGGGGCAAAGTTACAGGCAGGGAGGGCTGTGGCCAATATCTAGAAGTTGCCACTCTAGCCCCAGGACCCACCATCATGGGTCTGGGGCCATCATTCCTCGCACAGAGAGCCTTTTTCTGAACGTCCGAACCGAACCGAACGTGGCTGAACCCGAAGAGAAAAGAATCTCATTGATTTCAGTAGGTTTTGTTCTAGACCTTAATTGAATATATGTTTTAATAGGCTTCTTTTTCCTGTGGTTGCCACCTCCTCTAGCTCTAAACAATAAAAGGATTGTATACAGTAAAAGGAGTGGATTTCAGGGAGAGGTTTAGAAGTGGAAGAACAAGAATTATGCCTCTCCTCATCCTCACAGCCCACCCCAATTTTCTTCTCCCCCTTTTGGTGTATCCATTTTCATTCCAGAGGATGAAGGGTGGAGTTTGTGCATTTTTTACACCTGCATAGGAGAAAGGAAAATAATTCCCCCAACTCCTGTCTGTCAGGAACCATTTCAGACCAAAAGACTACTTGAAAGAGTCAGGGCCAGATTATAGGGTGTTGGGCCCATGCTAAGCCATACTTTCCAGGTCACTTGCCTACCTGCTGCACTGATTTGCAGCAGCCCCTCGCATTCAAAGCAGGTCCCTGACCACTACCTTCACTGTTGGTGCATAGAGCGTCAATCAGAATCAGGGCTGGGAGGGGCAAAAGGAGAAGGCTGAGAAGAAGACAATGCTGATGCTGTGTTGGTTCTTCAGTTGAAAAGCACGTGCAAAGCAGCCGCAGTGCAAGCTCCAGAGTTCCACAGCAATGGCACCTAGGCTAGGCAGACACATTGGTATACTGCAGCACACACACTGACTGACCCTGAGGGGTGGCCCCAGCATCCATCTAGGGTTGCCACGTCTTGTGGTTTGACTCTGAGATTTCCATTTTGATCTATGGGAATCTCAGGGTCAAACTGTGAGAGGTGCAGCCCTAGGTACAGCATACTGATTAATCCAGTCCTGAAAAGATCAGTGTAGGACAGGGGTGGGTAACCTCAGGCCCAGGGGCCAAATGAGGTCCTCTGCAAGTTGTTATGTGGCCCCTTTCCACTGCCTGGATCTGGCCCCTGGATCCAATCTCTACCCCCAAGCACTGGAAAAATTAGCTCAGGATAAGGGAGCAGAGAAGAGGGCAGGCACACAAGGGTAGGGAACAGATCTGGGCCCTCCTTTGCTTTAATACACCCATTAAGCACCCCCAACCTCTACGTGGCCCTCGGAGCTCATACTAATTTTCAGTGTGGCCCTCGGGACAGAAAAGGTTCCTCACCCTGGTATAGGACATTCAGTTTCTTAGAGTGTTTATAAATGAGAAGATGGCCTGTTGGAGTCCTTGTTCAGTTCATCCAGCCTCTCATGCAGCCCCCAATCACATGTTTTAGTGTGTAGAGCTAAGAAACAGACAGCGCCCTGCATGTATATCAGGTGCTTGTGGCAACCGCCACCAGTGGCACCACACAGCGCTTTCCCTCTCCCCATCCCTGATGGAAAGGGGTGTCACAGCCAGAGAAGCCTTCTTCCCTGGCCATGACCCCACCCCCTTCCCATCAGAAGCAAGGCTCGCACACTCTCCCAGCTGAGAGGCAGGTGCAAGAGGAGAGAGCGTGAGGCAGGAGATGCAGGAAAGACCTACCCCAGAGGATCTGTGTCCACACTCCCTTCTTTATTTGGGAAAGGAACTGAGGGAAGCTACTGCAAGGGAGGGGAGAGGCTCCCCCAGAGGATCCATGAGGCTCCTGCACTCGTTTGGGAAAGGAACAAAGTACTACTGGTAAGTACAATAGCACCCAAATGTACGACTTTTCTTTTTAGCTTTTTAGCTTTTCTTTTTAGTATTTGGCAGGTGGAGATAGGGATTGGGCGGGGGGGGGGGCTTTTAGGTTTTTTTAAATATCTTCTATGGAATTCTATTTATATGGTTTTACTGTTGTAACTCACTTTGAGCCTTAAATACATAACATAACATAACTTTTATTACTTAACCATTGGCCATCATAAAGAAAACATGACAAAACATACATCAACAAACAGAAATAATAATAATAAAATAAATATATAACTATCTGGGTAGAGAGATTACAGATTACTCAAATGAATATCCTACCAAGATTTATGGACCGTTGTTAGTACTTTGCTCCACAAGTGTGTTTCAGTCTGTGGAACATGTCCATTTAGGGAAAGAACAACCTCAAAATTAAGACAAGCTTAAGCATAATAACTAAGATACCCAAGGACTGGCTATCCATCACTAAATATTGCCAGGCAATCTAGCTAAAATATCGGATCGATTTACAGTTAATCCAACATGAAGGGCTTGTAAGTACCTAAAAAAACCTTAGGTAGTACAGTTTTTCTAGCTCTGCCTGGCATATTTTTCTATATGTAATAGCAGTTGAAATGTAAGCCCCAGGGTCAAAACCAGCTTCACTTTAAAAGTGCACAAAAATAAATTGGGTCTCAAAGTGTCTCTGTTTCTGTTCTGACTAGCACCTATTTCCAGCATTCTGTAGATCTAGTCATCTGCATACGTATTTTAAATTCTGCTAAAATAGCTCATTTTCAGGTGCATTATTTTGCCAAAATGTTTAAGTTTACCTTAGAATCCAGAATTCTAGAATCCTAAATAGAGGTCCTCTTGTTATTATGATTGTTTCTATTTCAGATTTGATGGTTTCTGAGCCAGAGACAAGGTTACGTTCCTGAATTTGGTAAAAAAATTCCTTTCCCCAAGCTCTTCACTTTTGTGATAAATAGTAGGGCGTCATGCATGAATTAGCTTTTCATCCTTCTGTTTATGTATACACTGGGTGTTTTTACACACACATTTCTCCTGGATGTTTGCTGGTTCAACCTGAACTTTCTGTGTGTCTAAATCACTCACCCAGATCTTAAACATCTGGATCTTTGACCTTCTGTGTAGAGCTTCTTCCAGAACTTTTGTGTGTAAAAACTTCTCCTAGTAAACTGCTTTGCTCCAGGCAGCTGTGGTCACTTGGTTTCCATGGCAGCCTGTCACATCTACAGCTTCAGCTACTTTAGGCTGCCTCAGGGCAGTGTTTGTGTGAACAATGCATCCAGGAACTGCTTCAGGGCAGTGTGTGTGTGAAAAATGAATCCAGAACTTACTTGTGCACTTGTAAAGCCAGAAGACTGAAAAATCCAGAGCTTGAACGTGTGTGTAAAAATGCCCACCATATCAGGGAGTAGCTGTGTACCGTTCAAAGAAGGGGATAAACAATTAATGTATAAAGTAGTGGTATTAATGGGTATGATTGTCAGTTTCCCGACAGAAGCCCGTCTAGCTCCAGACCTCCCTTCTTTCCAAAGACAATGTAAGTCCTGACTGTTCCGCCAGGCCTTTGGGGAGGGAGACGGGGAGGGGAGTTGGCGATGGGGTGGGTGGGTGGAGGTATATGAGTTTAAGTTCTGCTCTTTTACAAAGTATATAAGTTTTAATAAGCTTTCAAGTTTTATAATTGTTTTAAGTGTTGTATTATATTTTACATTGTTGAAATGTATTTAAATATGTTGTGAGCCACCCCGAACTGCTATTGTGACTTGAGTAGGAGGGAGTGGGCTAAAAATGCATTTAAATAAATAAATAAATAAATTAAATGTCCACATGATTTAGAAAAGGGGGTCCATGCATAGGATTTATTGTAAATCCATCTTTAGTTCCCATGTGCTGCAGCACTGCAAGCCTGCTTCCTTTACATCTCATCAGAGCCTGTTTCTGTGTCCATTTAAGACAAGATGGCCATCTGAACATCTTCATGGTTTGTGGGTTGGATGAATATTTAGGTTACTTGAGCCTTGTATTCCCTACATGAAGCCTGTTTGTTCCAGGTGTATGAGATTAGTTAATTAGTGGAGTCAGGCAATTAGGGCCTGATCTAACCCTTACTGAAGCTAAAGGAAGTATTGCCATTGACTTCACTGGGCATTGGATCAAGTCCTTAGTGATTATTTTGAAGAGGGTTTTAGAATCAGTATGTAAAAGAGAGATGATCACTCTGAGGCATGCTACGTTCCAGCCTTTCTCGCCTTCTAACATTACCATCGTAATTGCTCTTTGGAGGAAGCTGAGTGAGATTCAGTGAAAGTGCTCCCTGCATAGACTTATGTATTTGTTCCAAGGAAGGTTTTGTAGAAATGTGGCTCATGCCCATCAGAGTCTAATGTTTAGAGTCCTTTAAGAAATGTAATGAGAGCTATTTTCTTTGTTTCTAGGGATTCTGAGAGAGGCTAACTAACGTTCGGCAAGATTAATCAATTTGGCCATTGTCAGGAAGTTATCATTTTCATGATGCGAACAAGGGGTTCCGCCTGTTCACTGTAAAGTTACTATAATATTTTTATTTAGTGCTACCTGCAGGTATTTCTTCTGCTGTGTTTGTTATTTTATTCGATGCATGGAAGAATGTTTGGTGACTGCTTGGGATGATCACTGTTTTCTTATCTGAAATCTGACTAGCCTACTTTCTTTCTTCTCACTTACTAACAATTTTGTTGTTTCCATATCCTTTCGTAAATGTGCAAACTAACATGATATTCCATTTTATTCTGTTCTGTCCCAGAGATATTAACACCCGCTCTCTGAATAATTCTTTTGCTAAGAATTGGGATACAGTGTAATATAAGTCCAAATAAATAAATGACAGCCTCAAAGAATATAACTCTCTGTCTTTATTTCTTTTCCTTTTGTAAACTGAAGGCAATTATTTTACCCCAAATGACTGCTTTCAGGTTTTCCCACAAGGTTACTTCTCCATTGTTAATAATTTGGGGAGAAATGTCTTATTTGCATGCTTTACATGTGCTCAAAATTGATTTTCCCAAGTGATATTAATGATAAATATACTGTTCTAGGCTTTCATACAGTCTAATAGGTCGATAGGCTGCTTATGCCTATGACGTAGGATTCCATCCTGTACACAACTCTAGCAAATTCTATTGATGTGATCATAACTATGGCCATTTTTACACGGACAGGGGTGGGTGGGAGGAAGTGTGTGCTCGCGAGGTGGGTGGCTGTCCTTTCACATGGATACACACCCACACCCACCCACGGGGCCTCCTCCAGTTTTCCGGATGGCCCCATGGGTGGAGGTGGGTGTGCGCCAGGAGCATACATGCTCTAACGTGGTGTTTACACAGGCTCACACCCAGCACACACCCATCCCTGCACCCACCGCCAACCCATTTGCACAGATGTGCCCCCCCACCGCACACCCGCCGGAACACCCAGCAGCGGGTGGGGCCGCCCATGTAAAAACGGCCTATCTGTAGCACATCCCCCACACCCCTCAGACAGGTTTATGCTAGAGCTGAAACAAATCTCCATTATGAACTTTGAATATGATGCATTTTGCAAATTTGGACGTGCAAATTTGAATGACTGTCCACATTTGCAAAGTTTGTATGTAAAGTTTGCATTAGTTAATTCATTATTTGGTAATTTATTATACATTAAGGGTGCAATCCATCTCTTCTTGTAGTCAATGGGAGATTAGCCATTGACTTCAATAGGAGCTGGATTGCATCTTAAATCAGTATCTGCAAAGTTGTATGCTGATTAACAAATTTAAGCCAGTGATGTTTGTGATTGCCACTGGAGACTATTGCTTTGATTGGCTTAGCTCAAAACAACAAAAATTGAATTTTGAACTAAGTGAGCTGGGCAAAGCCAAACTAACCAAAGACACACTAGCCAAAGTAATCAAATGAACTTAACTAACTGAAACTGAAATAATCGGTTTTGAGTACTAGTATTTGTTAAATGAGAACCACAGTCATTTCAGCTCTATTTTATATTATTTATTAACCTTTTATTATCCCTTTATTTTTGTTATTACCAATAGTCACACTTTACCCTGAGAGTACATTTATAAAGGGGAATGAACCAGGATAAATAAGAGGTATGTGTTAGGAATAAGAGAGACCATTTGAAGCAATGTGCAATGAAGAGAAGATTCCTTGTTAATACCTATACTTATGACAGCACTGTTCTCTCTCATCTGTGGCCTAGTTCTTTCATTAGCTAGTTCAGTGTTTTGAATTTTCATACTGCCGTAGTTTAGTGGCTTGATCTATTTAATGTAGTTAGAATCAACTAATCAGATATATAGGGATTCATATGAGTCGTGTCATTCAAAAGAATGAAAGAGATCTTTGTTTGGTGTGATGTGTATTTAGTAAGGAGAGCTTTCTCTCTCTGCTTTCCCTAAATTCCCCTGCCAAGTTTCGAAGTGAGTGATGGCTGACTGGGGGAATATTGGAGAGATGTAGTTTTGCAAATGACAGTGGCAACTTCTTGCTCTTGAATTCAGGGTGAGAGGGAAAAGAAAGATGTCCTGTACTTCACATTTTGAAAAGGGGCGGGGGGGGTTAGTCTCCAAGTCTGGCAACTGTCCCCATTACCTACAATGGGCTAAACCAAATTCCTGGGATCTATCATCATTGAACTAAGTGTATAAACAACCGAACAATATCTACACATATCTGAACATAAGGAAATTTTGGGTGAAAATAGACATAACACTAACTCCACTTATGCATGTTGCAGGACTGCATAGGGCACCAATACAGCCCTGAAACATGCATAAGAAATATTAAAGTAGTGTTGTGTCTGTTTTCACCCTTTGTGTGTAAATGTGAGTGCACAAAAATTCTGTACACTGGTGACTTGTATATGCAATGTTTTATACCCTCAGCCAATGTGATGAGCCTTTCAAAATACTGGGCCATAAGGTTACGTTTACATTTTCCCTGTTATTTAGGAAACCGTTTCAGTGACGGCTGATGGACTTTCAGACATGGGGGGCAGTTGGTGTGGTGGTATGGGTAGGCACTGGGAGGAGGGGTAGAAACGTGGGGTGGATGGGATGGGGGGAAGGCAGGGAGGGAGAGAGGAAGAAATGGGAGAGTGGCTGGGAGATGGGGAGTGGTAGAAGAAATGGGTGGAGGAGGGAAGGGAGAAGTAGAAATGGGGATGAATGGGGAAGACTGGAGTGAGAAGAGGAGGAATAGAAATGGGGAAAGGGGGGAAGAGGAGGAGTAGAAATGGAGCGGGTGGGTTGGGGGAAGGCAGGGAGGGGGGGGTACAAATTGAGGGTGAGGAGGAAGGCAGGGAGGAGGGGGTAGAACCCTGGAGGGGTAAACTAGAGGGTGGGGAGAATTCAGGGAGGAGACCAGGGAAGGCAGGAAGGAGAGGGAAGCAGAGGGTGCGGGAAAGGCAGCAAAGGGTAAAGGGGGAGGAGGAGAGGGGTACTCACTGACAGCAGCCATGTTGGATCTCTGGGCACAGGAGCAGCCAGGGAGACACCATAATCGCACCCATCCTGGGGCTGCTATTGGCCAGGAGCAGTCTGCATCACTGCACAAATGCCCGAGGGGGGCCAGGAGAGCCACCCCGGGCATTTAAAGGCCCAACCACCGCCTCTCCCACTATCCCCTTCTCTTACTGACTCACAGATGAGGGTGTACATGTGCTGCCAACTCAGCTGTGAGTCGGGTGGAGGGGAATGAGGGAGAGGTGGGGGTGACTCTGTTGGAGGCAGGGCAGAGCATCACAGTCCCTTCCACACCAACCACTCCCGAACCACTTGTAAAACTGAAAAAAAAAACTGCAGTGTCATTTTAAATAAAATCACATATAAATCAGCATATTTCCAGTAGTTAAATAAAACCTAAAACAAAATTCATGGTTACTATTTTTTAGACATTATAAATATAAAGCCGTATAAACCAAGAGTCATAATAAACACTGAAAAGACTGAGGAAGGGAACAGAATTGAGGCCTGGGATAGTGAAGTGGCAGGTAGGAAGACAGGGAGGAATTGAGATTTCTGTTTGAATCTGCAGGAGCGTGTGAAAGGGTTAAAGAGCAGGTACTTCAACCCAGGAGAGGCAAACAGCAGGTGGATATAGAGGAGACTTTACTGTGGGTGGGAAAGTTCTGTGTTCTGTACAGCACCAGGTCATACGACTGGCACTATATAAATGTCTAATAATAATAATAATAATTAATAATAAAGTAGATCACATTGGTGGGGATAGCAGTGAGAGTTCAACCTACTTCACCATTGCCTCAAGAGGGTGCCTGGAATAATGGGATCCTAGCTTAAAATTCACTGACAGGCACTAATTTAAGGGGGAAATGCAAAAGCAAAAATAGGAAGGAACATCTTTAACTTAGTTACACCAAAAAAAAAAAAGCCTACAAAGAAAATGAATGAACAGAGTCCACTACATTTACCAGCCAATTAGCACAAACCACATTTTTAGCAACAAGGATAGCAGAGTCAGTCTTGAGGCCCTCATTTACCACAAAGATTCTCTAACTGAGCTTTCTAGGCCACCACACCAAACTTCTGGCAGTGAGCTCTCTTAGCTGCCACATCAAACCTCTGCCAGGGAGTTTTCCAGCTGCAACTCTGAATTTCTGGCAGCAAGCTTCCTCACAATGCTGAACTCCAGAACCTTCCAGCAGTGAGCTACCTCACAATCCTGATACTGCACCCCAACATCTATGAAACGTGTCTGTAAAGTTCCAACTTCAATTCTAGCCTACTTTGGGTGGCATAGCCTATGGACACTGATATCTGATTTCTTCATCTTTACCAGAGTGCCAGTTCCACACAGTCTGAACACCTATCATAGTCAAGATGGTACAATGGGGTTAGTTTCAGAGTGGCCACTAGAGGGCATATACTAAGGAGGGAGTAATAAAATCATCCTAACATTTCCCCTCAGCAACAGACTCTCTCTAAACACAACAGGTACTGCTTCTAACATCTAGATACTTGACTGTGTTTAATACTAACTCTCTAACAGGCATGACGGTGGCCCGCTGTGGTCTGGGACCCATCGGCATGTATGTTTATGTGCTGCCAGATGTTAGCCAAAGACTGCCCCGGGGTGGGTAGCTGGCTAGCCCACGCTGCATCCTCGGAAAATCTCAGAGGATGCAGCCCGGGCTAAGAGCTGTCCACCTGGGCCAATGTGTTCATACCCACCATATCCACCTCAGGGCAGGGGCTACCATGACTGAGCACCATGGCTCGTTGCCATGCCTGTCTGTCATGGCAGGGTGAGGGGTGCTCCCTGCCGTACTCAGTCTGTGAAGGCAGCAGGATGGCTCTACGGTCACAGCTGCAGTTTCCAGGAGTGGGCCGGGGAGCTGCCATGCCACCTGCACATCCATTTTGACCCTAAATCTTATGGAAATTAAAAGCATTTCAACTTGAACATTTCACACATAAATTCAGGAACTTTCTGTTCCCACTAAGTCTATAAGAACTACACGGTTAGTGTATCTCCTGTGAGGATGATATCCCTTTAAGAGCTATGTTTGTTTATTAGCTCTGGCTAGCCTCACAGATATACAAGTTATGCATTTACCTTGCAAGGGCACTATCCATACAGTGCTGCCAATTTGAGTGAAATTTCTCTCAGTGTAGGGAAATTGTGTGTGAAAAGTGTTGCCCATGGCACAGGTCTATCTGGTCCTGTACGTATGCCATACATACTTAATTACTGATTATATACTTATTTGTTCATTCACATATATACTCAATTCACGTATATACTTAGAATAAGCTAATACTTCTACTCGGAGGAAAAGTAGAAGTACAGTAACACTGTTGGGTCTTACCTCACTTTGGAATTGATTTATTTATTTATATATTTATACGTATATTTATAATCCACACCCTCCTGTACAACGGCAGCTCGGGGCAGCATACATCACAAACATATAATAATAATAATAATAATAATAAAATCATCTAAAATACTACAAAACAATTAAGATACAATATAAAATAATAAAATGGACACAGCGATTTTCAAGGCAATAAAACAATAGAACAATTGCATGGAGTTTAGACCTTAAAAACCCGTGCAACCCAAGAAGAGATGCTCTTGAATGCCATCTTAAATCTGTCTTCCTGAACTGGTAGTGAGGTTCGAACAGAGAACCGGTCAAACAGGGAGCTGGTTCGAACCAGAGAGCTGGTCTCTCTGGTAATCAGTGCAAAGGAAGGGTAACAATTTCTTTAGGCCTAGAACTAGAATTAGATTTGACAATCCTTTTGACTACTTCCAATATTTAATCACTATCCTGTTATGACTGCTTTGCTTTCTTGCCTGTTTGGTCATTATTGGTGTGATTGTGTATGTGTATGCTGATTTTTCATGAGGAATGTATCTTTCAATAAAGGAAAACAACTCTCATGCTACTTTTGCACAGCACTGCTAATATTGCCTCTTAGCTGGGTGCCAATTTCACAGCTTAAGAGTTCTTTGCACCAAAGTGTGCCATAGCTAAGGCAGTTAAGGCTGCTTGAGTTTAAAGTTTATCAATAATTTGTAACTAATAGTCATGGCTCAAAGCCAGTTGTCTTTGACTGTGGGAGAGAAGATAGAAAAGGCTCAGGGTATTGTAGTTCAGTGATAGCTTAAAAGGGTCCTTATTTTTTGGAAATGGACAGATTGGAAGACCAGGAAGATCCACATGGAATAGCTAGTGCTGTGTTTGCAGCTGCAGTAAAGGGTCAGGATGAGAAAGCAAAAGCATAAATGGCAGTTGAGTGTTTGCAGTGAGTGGGCAGAGCTACCAGGCGGAGGTTAGTTCAGAAGATGGTTCAGATCCAGAAGCTGTTTGATTAATTGGAAATGAGTAAGCAGGATAAACTATTTTGGTAGCTTAAGGAAGTTAGTCCGCTTTTAGATGAGCGGCCAGGAAAGTGCGTTCTGCAATGCGCCTCTAGGACAAGCCATGTGGGGTGCATTTACACACACAGGAAGTGTCCGCCAGCCGAAGGAATCGGCAGCGTGCGCGGCCTCCCATGGCCTCTTTGAAGACGCATTCTGGAAACCCTGATATTGAGGTTTCCAGAATGCATCTTTAAAGAGGCCGTGGGAGGCCACGCGCGCACACCACTGATTCCTATGATAGGTGGCCACTTCCAGTGTGTGTAAACGCACCCCGCGTGTCTTTTCCTTGAAGAACGCTCTTCCCTGGCCACTCATCTAAAAGCGGCCTTAGACAGAAGGAAGAGATCAAAGGGTTACATAATTAGTTGGAAATTCTGGAGAGAAGCATTACAGAGTCCAGGCAGAGAGAATCAGAGGCTAGGGATGATGGTGAGTTTGCAAGGAGAGAAATGACTTGCTGGATACAGTGGGCATATGAGTTTCCGTCTGGCTGTAACCTATGTGGCTAGGAGTAGGTTGTCAAAGGCAGTGGATAAGGTTAGAAGGGTGATGTATGGAATCACCCAGCTTGAGGAGATACTTGGCTGGGAGCCAGACTCTAGTACTTCTGAGGTTCCCATAGAAGAGCTTGAGGTGGATGTATCCACTCTTTATCAGGGGTTGGGGTTAGAAAAGGGGGATCTCTCACAGGAAGAGAGTCCACTTTTTAGAGGAAGTCGTCCTTTGATAGGTGCTTCACCAACCCAAGAAAATGAGGGGCCAGATTTTCAGGTAGCTGTAATAGACCCAGCTCCACTCCATCCACCTGAAAGGAGGCAAAATCCACCGTGTGGATGTAAAATCTCCACCAGGGCTCCAAAAAGACACCCCAGTCACTCCCAGAATTACACCAAAGAGTTCTGTAGGAGAACTTAGGGTACAGCAGCTGCCACATCTGAATCTGCCCAGATAACTGTTCCTGATCCAACTAGAGAACAGCTTGCAGAAGGGCTCCAAGCCTATACTGGGGGAGCTCAGTCAAAACTGAGGGGATAACATCCAAGGTGCTTAGAAAATACAGCCTGGACATTGAGAGAGTCTCCACACTCTCATTTGGTATCTGGCTTTGCTACCACAACAACCAAGAAAGCCGAGGACATCTCAGAGGACATCTCTTAGTCCTCTACTTCTTTATTCTGTGTCTCCAGTTAGAGAGCGTTCCTTGATACTGGATGTTACAGTGCTGCAGACTAATGATGATAATGATGAGGAGAAGGATAGTGATAGTGTGTTAGGGTGGGTATGGGGAAATAGGTCACCAAGGGGAACCCGTGGACACCGCAGCAGACTCACACAACACCGAGGCCCTAGGGGAACATGCACACCCCTGGGAACCCACTCATCAAACAATGGATAACGACTCCTCAAGTTGTAAGTTGGCCCTATAAGTCCCTTCCGGGATGAGGCCTTGTCATCACAGGGATGGAGAGGCAACGCACTGAGAGTGGGCACCACCCACCCACAACGCCTGCTCCACACCACACAAAACCCTGTGCACGGGGGGACAAGGAAGGGGGTGTAGGGCCCATGAGGGAAGCACGGGGAAGGGGATACCCAGGTACAGGGGGGGTAGGGGAGAGGGCGTACAAGGATCAAGGGACAGGGAACAAGTTCCAAGGCAACGAAGGGAAAACACGCAGGGACCAGGGGAAGTGATTTCACACAATCCACACACACGTGCACTCGCCCTAGCTCTCTACCACCCTCAAACTACCACACGCCCACACACTCGTTCAACCAAGCACCCACACACTCACCTTTCACTCCCCCAGGCCACTCACTCGTTCTAGACTCACAGACTATGATACTTAGCTTCACAAATCACAAGGGGGCCGGTCTCACAGCGCTGCTGATCTCCGGCAGTGTGTGAGTGTTACCAAGCCCCTTAAATATCAGAAGTCCCGCCCTGCTTCGCCCGCAGCCACTCAGAGCGGCACAGTGACAGCGTCCTATCCCCTGACGGTGTGAGGGACGTGGCCCCTGCATCAGTTCCCTCAGCTGTCCTCATGACACCTTCCTTTGCGGCCCCGCCCTCACTACCTTCCGCCGCCGCTTGCCAGCCCGAAATGCCCCGGCACAGCACCCAAAGCCGCTGCGCACGGGCCCTGGCCCTTACATAGTGAGGAGAATGCATCTAGTCTATACAGCCTCTCAGACAAGAATCAGGTAGCTGTTATTTCTGACAGCAGTTCTCAGTTTCGATGCAAAGCTAATAGGCTAGATGGACAAGGGAGAGTGAGTTGTGGTCCATGCAGACAAGGTTAAAATGACTATGTTACTATTCAAAGCTAAGGAGGAAGATATTTTGCCAGTGCTGCTGTATACTTTAGACCTTGCTTTATTACAAGAATTAGAGACAGAAAATATCCTAGGGGACCAAAAACAAGATTGAAATAGAACAACAATTTATCTAGAACACCCTACTGCAAAACCATACAAATTATCATCATAAATATGAAAATAGGAGAAAAGCACTCCAAAATTACAACAATATTGGAATACAAGGAAATTAGTCAAGTCCAAGTGATGATTAATAAGGGGAAGGTCAATCACAAAACCCACAAACAATAGTGGTAGAGGAAGTCAGTCCCATGAAAAGTTCAAACAATGGTAGTGACAATGGTAGTTACGAGTCCGCAGATTTTATCCTTGTTTCGTCCAACTTCATCAAAACTTCAATGTCACCTTCCTCAAGCTGGGTGTTAAGGTATGGGTCTCAAACAATTGTCTCCCTCATTCACAGCATGCTATAATCTCAGTGGTCATCCCTTCTTCATAATCTTTGTGCTGGAATCTTGTATCTCTCTATCCTAGTATCCTGTTGCCAATTCACTAATAGGCACCCTGCCTACTGAGACAAGAATTGCCAAGAAATGTATGACTGTAGTGTCAAAGTTACAGACTTATGGCAGGGTAGGAATTCCTTCCCTGGCTAGGTGCCATTAGCAGCCTACTCAGACTCCAGAGAGTTCCATCAGCAGTTGTATGCTAGATGGAAGGCAGTTAACATGGCTCCAGAGCATATGTATGTTACTTGTTAACAGTTCACTCCCTCATGACTAAGAAGCTGGCACCATGCATATCAGATATAACATCAGTATTGCTGAAGCCCTAGAATTGCTAAGAAAAACTTATTACACTCCATGACAACTAGGAGCACTAAAACCCAAGTCACAGGGAGAGTATCTACCCTCCAAGGGGCAATAACTCACAGATTGGTTCCCCCAAGTCACCAGTGTGGAGGGTGCCCCCATTAAGGGAAGTCAGAATCAAGGAGCCCCCAGGAGAAGGTTTAAGTCATGGAGTTGAGGCAGAGAGGTTAATGACAGATCTGGAAATTGGTGACAGCAAGACTATGGCCAGGGCTTGGCTCTCAGCCAGACAAACAGGGACTTTGACTTTCACCACAACTCCTGGGTGGAGGTTCCACCAACTCCATCTACTGGAGCAAATAGACACATCCCATGTGATTTCCAGACACTCCTTTGGGAGATTAGGAGGTTGGGTTATGTTTTGCATACTTCCATTTGGGGAGAAAGTTCCCATT
>QEPC01015050.1:6469909-6510507 GCA_003113815.1 Sphenodon punctatus
GTTTTTGTTTCCAAAATCCCATTTATTTTCAGGGGGGTTATAAAGGGTTGTTTATCTTTTTGTTTTATTTTATTAAAAATAATTTTTTAAAAATCACTGTGTATGTTCAAAATGGACGTCAGGGCCATGCTGTGCATGCGCACGTGCGACCCTTTACTAAAATGGCACCGACAGAATTGGTACCATTTTGGCAAAGGTCGTACATGCATAGAACAGCCATTTGTGCATGAACAATAATATTTTTTAAATTATTTTTAATAAAATAAAAAAGAATATGAAAATGAATGAAATCAAACAAATGTTATTTGCATATTCTTTCATTTTTGTTACCTTGGTTACGAAAATGAATGGGGCTCCAAAACATTATGAAAGTTTACATGCCTATTGACTGGGACCTAATTTTGACCCAATTCGGGTATCCAATGTCCCGGAATGTCAACTTCTGGAACCAATTTTTTTACTTCCAATACTTTTTGTTTGTTTGTTTTGTTCTTCATCCTGGAAAGTTTGTTTGTTTGTTTGTTTACACGTACTACCCCAACCTTCTCACCTAATGATGACTCTGGGCGGATTCCAATATATATAAAACAATAAAATTTTAAAATACAGTAATAATAATACAATTAATACTGACAGGAACTATAGAGCTGCATGCCTTCTGGGGAAAGTCAGCTGCATTGGAGCCAGGAGCCATCCAGGGCTCACCTCACCTGACAGAGAGTGGGGGCTGGGAGCCACCCAGGACTCACCCCATCCCAGATCAGTGGCCGGGAGCCACCCAGGGCTTGCCCCATTTTAGAGTCGGGGCTGGGAGAAACCTAAGGCTCACCCCATCCTAGAATGGGGGCTAGGAGCCACCCAGGGTTAACCCCTTAGTTGGCCAGACCGGGCCTCGCCAGCGCTCACGCCCCCCCCTACTCCCAGTGGCAGAGGGAGAGGGGGCGGGGTCACGGATACAGACCGGCTTCCAGCAGGGTGTCAGCCCTGACAGGGGCTATAAAGCTGCGTGCCTGCTGGCAGCGCATCAAGCATGTGCTGCAGGCGCATGCCACAGGCATGTGCCTAAGGGCCACACCGAAGGGCCCTTGGGCGTGGCTCTTAGGTGGAACATGGGAGGGCTGGGCCAGGGGACTGGACTGTGTATCATATCCCCGACTGGCAGAAGATTTTGTGGGAGGACATGGGTGGATAGGGAGGTGAGGAGTGTGGTAGGGGGAGGGTATGCTATATGTTATTTGGGGGGATATTGGGGTACTTGGGGGAAGAGCTGTTGGGAAGGGAGGAGAGGGGTAGAGTTAGTGGGAGGACTAGGGTGGGGGGGAGAGTATTGGGGTATATTTGGATATATAGGGATGTTTGGGATTGCTGAAAGGGTTACGGAGGAGGAGAGGGTGGGGGTGGTGATCTCCCCTGCTGCCAGGGTGGGGCATCCAGAGGGGGCTGGGGGTCCTGCCGGGGGGAGGGTCACAGCCATTGGGGTTGTGACAGGCCATGGAAGATATGGCCCCGGGTGGAGGGGTGTAAGATCACTGAGGTAGGACAGGTGCTTAGTACAGGTCCTGCTTACTAGTCCCCACACAGTTGGGCAAATTGGTCATGATTAGAGAGCCTCTGCCCCTGTGCTGCTGCTGTTGAATGCGAGGTCAGTAGTGAATAAAGCAACATCTGTCCAGGAGTTGATCCTGGACTCAGCCACCGATCTCGTATGTATTACGGAAACCTGGCTGGACCTCGAGTTGGAGCCTATTCTGGCTGACCTTGTCCCGGACAGGTATTCCGTGGAGCATCAGCCACGGTCAGAGGGACCGGGAGGGTGGGGGGAGGAAGCGGTGTGGCCATGATTTTTAAAGAGGGATGGTCTGTGAAGATGTATCCGGTGTAAACCATGGTAGGTATGGCGGTCCTTTACCTTGTGTTTGATTTGGCGGGGGACAGTTTAGGGGTGCTGCTTGTATACTATGCACCTACCTGTACAACAGCCTCTCTGCATCCTTGGATGGAGGTGGTATTGGGGGTGGTGTTGTAGTCCCCGAAGACATTAGTCTTGGGGGACTTCAACATTCACGCCGACGTCACCCTTGGGGGCACGGAGCATTAGTTCATGGCTGCCATGGCAAGCATGGGCCTGTCCCAGGTGGTTAGTGGCCCAACACATCAGTGGACGGGGGGCATACTCTGGATCTCATGTTTTGCACCAGCCTTGAGGCAGTGCCCTTGTCATGGATGGACCATTACCTCTTGCAGACCTCTCTTCTGGCACATGTCTGCCCCCGGATGGATGCGGGACCAATTCGTATGATTTGCCCCCTGAGATTGATGGAACCAGAGTGGTTCCAGAGGGCACTAGGGGAGATACCCTCTGATTTTGATGACCGTTTCATTGATGACCACGTCGCTTTCTGGAACACCTTGCTAACTGAGACTACTGATCGGACGGCTCCTAGACGTCCACTTCCCAGGCGACAGCACCACAGACCTCCTTGGTATTTGGAGGACCTGCGGGTGCTGAAGTGGAATGGGTGGCAGTTGGAGCGATGGCAGCGCCGCTCTCACACTGAAGCCGACAGATTGCAGCATAAAGCTAGTTTACGAGCCTATGCTGTGGCTATGAGGACAGCAAAAAAAGAGTTTCTTGCTTCCCTCATAGCATCCGCTAAGTCCCATCCAGCAGAGCTTTTCTGGGAGGTGCAGGTGGTGGTCAGTCAGGCCTCTCTCCACCTAGGAATGGAGTAATCTACGGCTTGCTGTGACATGTTTGTGGACTATTTTGTGGATAAAATCTCTCGTATTCATCGCAACTTCGATGCTACACTTATTACATTAGGAGAACCGGAGGTTAAGGAAGCCCCATCTTGTCCAGTTTTGTGGGATCAATTCCAATTGTTGGTGCCCATCAATGTGATTGGGGAGGTTAGGGCCACTTCTTGTGAGTTAGACCCATGCCCGTCCTGGCTAGTGAAATCTTGCAGGGAGATAATGGGGCCCTGGCTGGTGGGGGTGGTCAATGCCTCCCTTTGGCAGAGCAGAGTGCCGGGCTGTCTCAAGGAGGTGGTGGTGTGGCCTCTGCTCAAGTAACCATCACTTGACATTGACTCCCTTGCCAGCTATTGACCTGTCTCTAACCTACCCTTTTTAGGGAAGGTTATCAAACGGGTAGTGGCCCAGCAGCTGCAGGGGCATCTGGATCGCATCGGTTTTCCTGATCCTTCACAGTCAGGATTCCGTCCGGGACATGGCACCGAGACTGTGCTCATGGCCTTGGTGGATGGCCTGCACTGAGAGTTAGACCGGGGTCGGTTGACCCTGTTGGTGTTGTTAGATCTTTTGGCTGCGTTTGATACCGCTGACCATGAGATGTTGGTGACGTGCCTGCGGCACTGTGAAGGAGTGGGCAGGACTGTTCTTGAATGGTTCTGCTCATTCCTAGCAGGAAGAACTCAGTGAGTAGTACTCAGAGAATGTGTTTTACTGTACCGAGACCTCTCATATGATGTCCTGCAGGGTTCTGTCTTGTCCCCTCTCCTGTTCAACGTGTATATGCAGCCACTCGGTGAGGTGATTAGGTGGTTTGATGTGCGGTGTCATCAATATGCGGATGACACCCAGCTGTACCTCTCTTTTACAACAGACCCAGGCCCTGCAGTCTCGGTGCTTACCTGGTGTCTGACGGCTGTGGGGGACTGGATGAGGGCCAACTGACTGAGGTTGAATCCTGACAAGATGGAGGTGATGCTGGTGGGTAAGGTGATGGGGGTAACGGCCCCCATTGTGGATGGGGTCTGTGCCGCGTTGGTTCCCCAGGTGCGGAGTCTGGGGGTACTCCTCAATGTGCAGCTCCACCTGGATGCTCAGGTGGAGGCAGTGGCGAGGAGTGCCTTTCCTCAATTACATCTGGTGTGACGGCTTTGGCCGTATGTTTCAGAATCTGACCTGGCCACCCTCATCCATTCTTTCATCACTTCTAGACTAGACTATGGTAATGTGCTCTGCATGGGGCTACCCATGACAATGGCTCAGAGACTGTAGCTAGTGCAGAATGAGGCAGCCCATCTCTTGGTGGGATTGGGCCACTAGGAGCACATAACACCAGTGCTCCATGCTCTGCACTGGCTGCCAATAACGTTCTAGGTCTGCTTCAAGTTGTTGGCTTTGACTTATAAAGCCCTAAATGATCTAGGACCTGTCTACCTGTGGGACCGCCTCACCCCCCAAGTGCTGGATCAACCCCTGTGGTTGTCTGGGGGTGCCCTGCTCAAGGTCCCCTGAGTCTTCTGGGGGGCCATGCAGGAGAGGGCATTCTCGGTGGCCACGCTGCGGTTGTGGAACTCCCTTCCATTGGAGGAGTGTGGCTGGCCCCAGACCTCCCTTCTTTTCGGAAAAGTTGTAAGACCTGGCTTTTCCATCAGGCGTTTGGTGGGGGAGATGGGTGAAAGGGTGGAGGGGGAGGAGGGGAGGAGGTGGTGGTGGTGGTGTTAAATTTTGCCCTCCTTTTGACAGTTTTAAAAATGTTTTATATTGGATTTTATTCATGTTTTTATATTGTAAGCTGCCCCGGGCTGCCAGATGGCCGGAGGGGTGGGGTATTAAATTGAAAAATAAATAAATAAATAAATAAATATGTGCAAAAATATATCTCCCACTCCAACCCATTAACCCATACCCATTCCCCCCTTGCCAAACGCCTGATGGAAGAGCCAAGTTTTGCATTGCTGATGGAAGGTGAGAAGATTCGGGTGGAGATGAATCTCTGCTGGGAGGGTGTTCCACAGCAACAGAACAGTGACGAGAACTCCCGCCTGTCCATACATACCCACCTATAGTGCTGGACTTCTAGGAGGGCACTTCCAGATGATCGCAGGGGCCACCCACAGGTCCAGGGAGTGAGGCAATCCTTCAGATAAGCAGGGCCCAGGCTATGTGGGGCTTTACAAGTCAAAACTAGCACCCTGAATTGGGCCCGGAAAACAATAGGCAGCCAGGGCAATGCCTGGAGCACAGGTTTTACATGCTTCCTGTGGCCTGTCCCTGTAAGCAGGTATGTCGCTGTATTTTGCACTAGCTATAGCTTTTGAACTGTCACCATGGGCAGCCCCACACAGAGCATATTGCAATACTCTAGCCTCAAATGCATGGATGACAGTGGCGAGGTTGGAGTCCGAGACATATGGGCGGCACCTCTTCACCAGATGTAATTGGTGAAAGGCACCCTTGGCCACAGCTGACACCTGCAAATCCAGGGGCAGTTGCGCCTCCACGAGCACCCCCAGGCTCCGCACAAATGGAACCAATGGAGGATGGGCCTCCCCTCCTATACAAGGGGTGTCCCCCTACCCCAGATCCCCAATGCCTCCCACTAGCATCACCTCTGTCAATCAATCAATCAATCAATCAATCAAATCAATCAATCAAATGTATTTGTCTTAAACACTGGTTATAACAAAATGCAAACAAACACGTTTTAACAATATAGATAAAAACAAAACAAATCAATAAGCTACAAAGAATAAAAAGTGACAAACGCTGCCAAATAAGTCATAAACATATAAAAATATCAAAGGCACAATAATTAAAATAGCGTGCAACTGAACTATGAACTTCACCAAACCCTAAACCTTTAATTACACTTAGCAGTATTATTACACCTCTGGGCTGCTAGGGCATGGGCTAGGTTAGCTACTTTCAACATAATGTGATCATGGGGATTTGCCAGCAAATAAGACAATTTTAGATGAATATCCCAATAAGATTTCCCTGCTAAGAGAGGGGACAACAAATTATAACGTATACCAGTTGTAAGTGGGTAGTCAAACAAGTAATGGGGGAGATCCTCAACTCATGCAAGCCACAAGGGCAAAAACCCAGCTCGTATAGAATTTTGTTATATCTGCCCTCGACTACCGCCGAGGGCATCAGCTGAAATCTTAGCAAGGTCAATGCTCTATGAATAGTAAAATTGCTGATTGTGGATAGGTAGCATTTGAGTTGGTGTCATGTCTTATACTTGCAAAACCAAGGAGTCACTTTAACAAGAGAGAGAGCAGCTCAGTCTCTTTGTGTATAAATGTCTTTCAGAAGGGTTTTGATCATAACTGTAGCTGTATCATTAGAAAAGCCATTTAGAAAATGAATAGAGAAACCAGCTGTCCTGGATATTTTATCCAAACTGTTCCTCCATATTGAGCTAAAGTTGGGCATTTGTTGTTCAGCCCAGTAAAGTCTAAGCAACTGATGGTCAGACATAGGATATTTTCAGACGTTATGATCCCACGCTCAACCACGGTGAATATTCATAAGGTGAGCAAGGGACCATAACATCTGTTGGGACAAAACGTGATTCCCACCAGATGTTCACCCCCGTGAATCACGGGCGGGAATCTCTTTGACTATGCAAATGGCCCTCCTGCCTGGACCATGGCCGTTTGCGTGGTCAATGAGATTCCCGCCCATGATCAATGAGATTGTCACGTCTGTCCCCTGACCACTGCCTGGAATCAGCGGCTGTGCCCGCCACTGATTCCGGGTCATGGTCAATGCCCCGGGGGGTGGGCGGGCGGCCTCTGGAGCGTTGGGGGTGGAGAATCACGGGCGAGAATCTCTTTGACTATGCAAATGGCCCTCCTGCCTGGACCAAGGCCGTTTGCGTGGTCAATGAGATTCCTGCCTGTGATTCACGGGGTCGTCATGTCTGTCCCCTGAACACGGCCCAGAATCAGCGGCTGTGCCCGCCACTGATTTCCGGTCGTGGTCAATGCCCCGAGGGGGTGGGCGGGTGCTGCGCCCGCATTGGCCGCAGCGCCCGCCCATCTCCCAGAGGGCGGGCGGCCTAGGGAGCATGGGGGGTGGGGCTGTGCGGCCACATGTTGAGCCGTGCAGTCCTGCCCCCTCCCCCAATTCCCCGCCGGGATCAGCCGGCACGTCTGTTGGCCATGCCAATTTGATCCTGGCAGGGGATCAATAGGTGATTCCATGACAGGGCCAATACTGACCCCGTCACGTCTGAAAATACCCATAGATGCTAAGCATAACCAATAAGAAAAGGTGCTTAGCCAGGCCTTCATTTCTACTGGTAGCGCACCCATCTCCACCCTAACCATACAGGATGGAGTGTTGGTAGGCACACCCAGAATGGCCCTTAGGAATCTGTTTTGGAAGGTCTCTAGTCTAGGTCTCAGAATAACCCCAGAATTCTGCATCATGTAGCACTTGTGGGCACATTTTCTGGGCTAAGAGCTTTAGAGCTGGCAACATCAGCCTCCCCCCAGCGGTCCTCCAAACTTTTACTGTCCCATTAACTGATTGAGCCATCTTTAATTTTATCATATTCAGATGCTCCTGCCAAGAGCCCAAAGAGGGGGGCAAAGGCCCAAATATCTATAATGCTTGCCTTGTTCTAAACAGACAGTGGCCCCAATACTATTCCCTGTGGAACCTGGGCAGAGCGATACGCAAACTGTACAGAGCTTCATAGTGGGTGCATTGAGCCCAAAAACCCCCGCGGGTACCACTCTGTCTGGGTTCTGCGAGGAATAGGATCGGGGCCAGTGTCTATTTGTGGACAACTTTTCTTTTTTCAAAATTCATGACCTTAGTTTTTTTCGTAATTCATAGTTAGATGGTTTCTTCCGCAATATGAGCTTAATGCCAACAATAATCTTCTCATGCCAATTTGATTCAGACTTTGATAGTAGCACCATATTGTCAGCATAAAGAAATATAGACAATTGTTTCCCCTGAATTCACAGTGGGAAGAAAATGTCTCCCTGTAACTCAGAGACTATATCATTAATAAAAATTAAACAAAAATGGGGCAAGCGCACAGCCCTGCCTTACACCATAGGCGGAGGCAATAGACATAGGGTAATTTCAGACGTGAGAGGCCTTTTGGCCCGCCACGCTGAACCCTGGACTGGGATCTGACTCGGTTGTGATCAGACCAGCCGTCCATCAGATATGCCGGCCTGATCACAGAGGGGAATCTCGGAGGGGGCGGGGCTGTGTGGCGCAACGTGCGGCTGCTCAGCCCTGCCCCCCACACATCCATGGATGCCCGCCCGCCCTCGGGGAGACCAGCAAGCACAGCAGCCAATCAGGCCACTGCGCCCGATCCCGTCCCATGGTTGGGACCTTATTCCGGGATGGGGCTGGCAAACAATAGTTCATTGTGGCCATTGCCAGCCCTGTCCCGGATCGTGGCCAACCTAACTATGGTTCTGGAGGCGAGGCCGGTCTCACCTCCAGAACTGTGGTCAATTTGATCCCGGCCGGGTGTTCATTGTGGTGAACATCTTGCCAGGAGCAAATAGACGTTCATGGGATCACAGCCACCACCCTGAATCCACTGTGATTCAGGGTGGTTGACTGCGATCCCATAACATCTGAAATTACCCTCAGACAAGTGGCCAGCCTGAGATAACATAACTTTTAAAGATGTGTTATGGTAAAGCATTTGGATGAGCAAGAAACCTTCTGTCTATATTAGTCGCTGAGGGTTTTGCCTGTAGCAGGCTTCTATAGTATCAAAAGTCGATTTCAACTCAACAAATGTAGGAAATGGTTTACCTTTCCGTACCTTGACATATTTATTGACTAGATGGGCGAGACCACCTCTGTCTTGTTGGGACAGTTGACCTCCAGTCTCGGAATGTCAACTTCTGGTCCCAATTTTTTTGTTTTCCATCCTGATATACTAATTGGTAATTGGAAACTCAAAAAATCAGTGCTGGAGGTTACTGATTTTTTCAAGTTTCAAGGTACCTGATTGGTAATCAGGCAGCCTGATGATGTGAGTATTACCTACGGGTAGCAAATCAGCTTCAAGTTTCAGCTCTACTAGTGACCTATTACTCACTGTGTTTTCCCCATTGGTGGCAGCATAGGCCTCTGGGAATAGCTGACTGCTCTTTTTAATTTGGCCACTAGACTTGCATTTTGTTCAGTATACCTGTTTGTAGGATGCTGCAGTAGTAGTAGCAGAGTGGCTGGGTAGTTAAGTTTACTAATTAAGTCTACTAATAAACAAAATAATAGTTTATTAAGGAATGAGGGAGCAGATACTAAGTCCTTATCTTGGAAAGCAGGGTGTGGATGAGGTGTATTCAGCCAGTATACAGCCAGTAAAAGTGAGATTCATACTAACAACCATCTATGCATCAGCTTGTGGGAAACATTCCTCAAATAGGGTTATCAGTTCTCTGGGTTTGATTCAGAGTGTCTGGGTTTTGCTGCATCATCTCCAGAATCTGGGGGAAGGCCCTATTTCTGTGGGGCACTGACAGATATTTTTTTTCATGCAGAGGGGGCACATTGGAAACGAGGTGGAGCAAAGAGGCTCCTTCACTCCCTTCCTGATGTGGCCCCACCCTCTGGAGAGCATTGTGATGTCACAATGCACTGAAGAAGGTATTGTCACATCAGAAAGGGGCAGGAGAATCATTGTGCCCCGATACCATTTGGCACAGTCACACCCATTCCTGACTAAAACATCTGGGAAAGTGGCAACCATATTCTCAAAGCTATAGGAGATCTTATCATTTTCTGGTGTTGTGGTTCATCTTACCAATCTTTCTTCCAGAACTGTGACAAGACCTCCCCTTATTACAGTGGTTAGTGGTAGGCCAGAATCCTGTGTGGAGAAGGAGTCTATTCAAAAGTAATGGGGAGAAATCAGTGAGACTGGAACCAGAGGCCTGATTTAACAGAGAATGTGCAAAACACATTTCACTTTCCCAAAAGCTTTCAGGCTTGTTGCCTCTCCCTGGTGGTTTTGCCTTCTGAGATCCTTTATAAGTGGAGGCTCTGCAGCCTTACTCAACCACCCCCAGGTAGAACCACTCAGATGACCTTAATAGCTGACTCTGCCCTTGGTCCCTTAAAGGCCACACCAGTCACTTGCCCAAGTCCAGCTCGCTCCTAGGGCTGCGCCTTGTAGTAACTTACCCTGGCCTCACGGGCCTGGTACTGCAAGGACTTGCATGACCCTGTCACTAGGGATGTGCGAACGTGGTTTGGAAGTTCGGAGTTCGGACCGAACTCGAATAGTTCGGTCGATCGAACTGAACTTTCAAACTGAACTCAAATTCGACCAAACTGTTCGGTCGAATCCAAACCAGTTCAGAAGGCCAAAAACCCCGGTTTTGAATATACGAACTCGGTTTGGAAGTTTGGAATTCGACCTAACTCGAATAGTTCGAACTTTCAAACCGAACTCGATTTTCAAACCGAACCAAATTTCCGAACTCAGTTCTGTTCGCACATCCCTACCTGTCACAGGGGTGGAGCTGCTTCAAGAATTTTTTCCACCCAGCTCAAGTAATTCTGTCTGAGTCAGCTCCCATTCTTGTTGAGGATCTTATATAAAATTAAACCTCTCTTCTCCCCATTCTGCCTAGCTCTTGTATTCAGGACAGTGTCTTGACACAAACAATGACACAGATATTTGGTTCAGTATAAACACCTAAATTTTGTAGAGCAATTTTAAGCAATTGATGAGGTATTTTAAATTTCCATTTTTCCATCTTTATAACTCAAACTTGGTTGACCTTATAGCTAATTATACCAGAATTCTTTGAGATATGTCAAGATTCTTGATTACAATCCTTGGGCACTTGCCGCCCCAAATTAAGGGAACAAAAGTAGATCAGACTAATTATCCAGGGTCTATTATCAATGTGGATGACCAAGGCATGCAGTACTATCAAATTCCTGCATGAAGAGAGTGTCAGTTAATAGGAGTAATTACCCAGAGAGGACCTTTTTGGTTGTATGAATGGATGAAACTTAATGGTCCTCCATGACAGCTCACATAATGTGAAGCAGTGCATCTCATGGTTCAGTAGGAAATAGCACGGGGTGGTTTGAAAAAACAGTTCTGTTTTCACAGACACTTAAGCAAAAACAGAACAGGTGTCCAATATTTTGACTGGAATTCCAACTGGAATCCTGATCAAAATAAATACATAAAAAAGGCCATTTGTGCATACACAAAATGGCATTGCCCGTACCCAAAATGGCAGTGGCATTTTGTAAATGCGCAAATGATTGTTTTAAAATATGTTATTTCATTGGTCCGATCAGAAAATGTAATGAATGACTAGACTTATTATTAGTTCTGATTTCAACTGGATCAGATGAAATGTCTGGTTCAAATCGAACTTGGCTGTGGGCCATGAATGTTTGGTATCTGGCTCTGTAATTTGACCCTGATCCTGCAAAGTACTTAGTATATGCTTAATTTCAAGTTTGTCATTAGACATGATGATGTTAATAAAACTTCTTAAGAATGGTGGGGGATTAGAAGGGGGTTCCGTTCAATATCCAAAGATAGATTTCCAAAAGAGCATATGCTGTGTCACCAAAACAGGAGTGAGATTTTCAAGAGTCATATGCCAGTGACTCCCATCATGTTACCTAGGCCTTTTCAATTGAGCTTGGCAGGCTGGGTAAATGGGAGCTGAAAATGTGGCCCCAATGTGGGACTTAGAGTTGACTTTTTCTGAGATTTGAGCCTTTTTGAAAATCTGTCCCTAAGCATCTGTTATGTATATGGCACCAACCATGTGCCTGACACATAACAGTTGAAATTAGAGACATGTCTCTTCTCCAGGGGGCTTACAATCTACGCTGGACAAGGAAAGGGAGACAAGGGAAGGAGACAGATACATATGTTCTTTTTTTTCCTTTTTTTTTTTACAGATGAGGAGCTGAGGCTGGGAGACCATGTCTTGCTCAAGGCCACCCAACAAGATGATGGCTAAGCTAAGATTTGAACCTCGGTTTCCCAGGGCCAAGTCCATTTTTAGCTACCTTAGAAAGTGACATGTTCGTTTCCTCTTCCCTTCTGGGTATTGGGATAATGGGTCTTGGAATGCTGTCCCTTGGTAGATTTCTATGGGTTGGGATGTGATGTGGTGTGCAGGCTTTGAGAAAACTGAGGCCTTTTTTACACAGGCGGCAAACACCCATGAACACCTAGAAATCTGGGTGTTTGCTGCCCGTGTGAACCATGCTGCGGCTAGGGTATGTGTGTGCGTGTGTGGTGCCGTGCACACCCATGCACACCCATCACCCACCCATGGAGTCATCTGAAAAAACAGAGGAGACTCCATGGGTGGTGGTGGAGGTCGGTTAGTGTGTGCTGTTGAGCGCCTGTCAGAACCTCCTGCCCACCCAGCGCACACTGACCATGGCATACATTGAACCCCCTCGCCGCGGCCCATGTAAAAAGGGTCAAAGTGTGCAATCTTCTAATGTTAAAATCAGTGGGAGTTTTGCCATTGACTTCAGGGGGTGGAGGAGTTGCAACATGTGTGTCCTAAGAGTGGAGTTATTCTGGGACCAAAAGCAAACTGTCCTTTGTGAATTAGGATAGTGGAGATTTGGGTTTTACTCCTAGCTGCCCTGATCTGCTTTTTGACTTAGAATGAGTAACTTCTCTCTCCTATGCCACTGGTTCTCCCTCCCAGTCACCCTTCTTGTCTATTTAGACTGTAAACTCTTTAAAGCATGGACTGTCTCTCATAATGTCCTTGCACAGTGCCTAGCACAGCTGGAGTTGGATATCAGTTGCCGCCCCTAATGATTTAAAAAATAACTTATTTTTGTTGTAAAACACACCCTTCTCTAAATTTGTGTCAGCACAAACCTCAAGCCTCTTACAGGAACTACCTGGGTTTATTTGGATTTAGCTACAAGGAAATTTAATAAATGCTTAAAGTAGTTCTGATGAAAAGACATTAAGAAAAGCAGTGACAGTGGCAGAGGAATGGACAAAAGGTGTTTTCAGATGAGATGCTACCCCGCATGGCAACCCAGAAGCCATGGATCCGACCACCTCTCTGAACGTGGAGTGGCCAGATGCACGCTCCTGTGAGCCACAGAGCACTCACTCATACCCTCTCACAGAGCACTGCCAGGAAATCCAGAGAGGGGTAGCACGCCACACCAGCAGAGAGGTCTGCCAGTATCTTGGAGGGTCACAACGCCAAAGGCCAGAGCGACCCCGTGACCATTCGGGCCCAGGCCAGATTGCCTGCTTGGACTTTGTTGTAATTTCCTTCCCCCCTTCCCTTTCCCTGCTCATTACTGGTGCTCTGCTTATTGTGAACTTTGCTCCCTGCTGTCAGCATTCTGTGAGTGGTGTGTTGGGTTTCCTGTGTGTCCTGTCCGGTATGCACCTCTGCGGTTGCCAGGACTTGCAGGGGTTGCACTGTTTCCTTGGCAGGATAGGGTTAATGGCAGCGGTGGCTTCTTGTTTCCATTGTTTCTGAATCATAGCAGGGGGCGAGCTACAGGGTGGAGATTGGGGTGGTGGGGAGGGGGAATGACTGCCGATGTGATGTTTTTTCCAGGGCAGGTGGAAGTGCATGGTGGCTGCCTGAGTGGCCATGTTAACCACACTGGGATCCACCTGTTGAATTGCTCCCCACTAGGGATGGGTGAACAGATCCGAGTTCGGAAATTCAGTTCGGTTTGAAAATCGAGTTCGGTTTGGAAGTTCGGTTCTGTCAACCAAACTATTTGAGTTCGGTCTGAACTCCGAACTTCCGAACAGAGTTCGGAAATTCAAACCCCATTGAACTAAATAGAATATTATCTATAGGGATGAGCGAACAGAACCAAGTTCAGAAATTTGGTTCAGTTTGGTTCGGTTCAAAAATTGAGTTCGGTTCGGAAGTTCGGTTCGGTCGACTGAACTGGTCGAGTTTGGTCCTAACTCCTAACTGCGTTCTCCCATCCCTACTCCCCACGCACTCCACCTGTGTGGGTGCTCTGCAGCAGAGACACTCGAAAGCTACAGAACCCTCTGCCCATCACCACCTTGCTTGTTTGAAAACACCCAAAGACATGAAGGGGAAATCAAGATAATGTTTTTAACAAGACTGACTGAAAAATTTGTAGAACAATCTAAGGCCGCTTTTACACATGACAAAAATGGGTTCTTGTAAGTGCTTGAGATAACACTGGGTGTTATAAATGATGGAGTTTTGTAAAGTATGAATGCACTATTCCAGATGTGGTTCTTACAAGGCTGCAAGATCTCGCTACATAAAAGGGGAATAGTGTGTGCACACATTACAAAATCCCAGCATTTATAACATCTGGTGTTATCTCGAACACTTACAAAAACCCATTTTTGTCATGTGTAAAAGCAGCGTAAGTTATATCACTGAGTCTAAACTAACTGTTTCATCAAATTTAGAATTTTTCCTATAACTGCATGTTGATGGGAAGGCTCCTCATTATCCAGAGGTTTTCTTTCACTATATTATTGTGAAACATTTCACTTCCTGGACAGGAGAACTATTTAAAGGGTTTTTGTTTTGTTTTGAATTGTCTTGTTCCCATTTGCCTTTCCCCCTTCTATACCATACACACAAAAAGTCAATGCGCATCTGTTTATCACTGCAAGATTTTAGGCTGCTTTGTATTACATAAAGTGATCTCAAGAATAGCCGCTTAGGCTTTGCATCATCAACTACTACCAAAAAAATTAATCTTCTGACCTAGACACTGTATAGTTGTTGCACGCACATGAAAGGAGACTACAGACACAGAATTTGGATTAAATTGGCCGCAACTCTTTATTCACCATAAAAGTTGGCAGTCTGGGAAACACCCATTAGGGGTAAGCAAACCAAACCAGAACAAACCCCAGCACCATACACCTTTATAAACCTTGTCCAGTGCCTCAGCTCCCTTATCCCAAATGGAGTCGCTGGTCCATTCTCAGTCAAGCCACCTGGACCACCTATGTTGGGTTCCTGAAGAAAGAGTGACAGTTCTTGCATCAGTTAGGGACAGCATGTATCCTGTTTAGTAGCACAGTCCCCAGCCCCCACCCCCAGGGTTGGGCGAGGCCATGTGTTGCATATCCCCATATCAGCTCATTCTTCCCTCACGTCATAAGGAGGTGCCGCAGTCTTCATAAGTTCCGTTCTGTTCCATGTTCCATTCCCATTTCATGAGCTCTCGTTTCTGTTGGCACTGGACTACCACAACTAGAGTTGCGACAATGAACAAAAAGAAGAACCACACAACTTGAATGCCCCTTCAAGTTCACGACCTGCACATTGTTGGGGGGACAGCACTACAAGGAAGGTGAATACACCCCTTGGGGCTCTGTCCACTTTTCCCAATCCTAGGGGGAAATTCCTTCCCAGAACCAATTAAGGCAACCAGCTGAGCCCATTGTGCCAGTCCAAGAAGGTGGGTGGGTTTCACGTCCCAGAGGTAGATTGAAACACCTGACACCTCTCTGCCAAGCAGAGTCTATATACCCCACACGGGGCCAGGCCCCATCCTCCAATTTTCCTGCCAAAACCTTCTAAACAGAGCAATAGCCCCCTTGTTTTACATCTTGACAACTCCCCTCCCTTTCTCACCATGATTGTTAGCCAAAGAGGGGGAGGGGAACAAGGCCTCTGCCAGCACCTTCCGTAGCCTCCTATCTTTGAAGTGGCATGGACAATCACTCTCCCCACTCATAGCGTGGGGGAGGGGAGAGAAGTTCAGCCTATTGAAACTTGAAATTTCAGAGATTTTTTCAAATGGCTACTTCCTGACATACTTCAGCTACAAGATGGTGAATATCAATTGTGTCTGTAAAGAAAACTAAAATCTACTATTTAAACTTTACTATAAACATGATGCCATGACAATGAACAGTCAAAGAGAATCATTTGAGTTAGCAGGACTGATTCCCTAGTAAATATAGCATCCACCTCTTGCTAACCACAACAACCTTCTTGAAAAAGGACGCTTCTAACAGATAGGCCACTACAGGGCACTGGCCGCAAGGCAGCAAAACACTCATTGGAATAATTTTTTACAGATGCCAGGAACTGGAAGTTTCAGGGGAAAAATGAAAGCCATTCACTCTTCCAATGACACAATCCTTTGATACTACGTAGTCATTTGGGCAGAGAGCAGCAAGGTCAGGAAGGCACATAAAGATTGGTGATTAGAGAAATACTATATCAGCAAAGTGTGGCAAGCTATTAAAAGAAACTGTAGCTTTTATGATTGTGTTGCTGAAGCTTCCCCAGGGCTATTTGCATTAGATATTGAGTTAAGCATAACTTATTTAGTCCCAGCATTCCAGAAAACATTTTGATGTCAGCTACTGCAGGAAAGTAAACAGAAAGAAAAGGAGGAAGCAAGGCTGATCCCAGGCAGATAAAATTATTGTAATTTAATTTTGTGAAGCCATGCATTTTAGAGCTTTAAGAATGAGGAATTTTTTAAAAGGCCCTTTTAACTTAGTTTCTTAAATAAAAAAAGGATTTAGCACTTTGGGTGTGTAGAAGGAGAAGGGCTATAAAATATATAAATAATTCACTAACCTGGCATAAAAAAAATGCTAGCCAAGCTGGACTTGCAGTGGGGGAGGAAGCCCAGGGTTTAAAAATCCACTTGCCAGCTCAAATGTTATACTTGCCAGAGATTAACGGATGAGTAGATTGTTACAACACTGGCAATAACTATTAATCCCCCTGTATCCTTAATGAAGATTACTGTTGGAAATGCAAGGACTGTGAGATCATTGCATCAATTTGCCCAATGCAGAGTTTACAGAGGAGTGTGAGTATCTAATCATCAATAAGCAGGCAGGAAGCATACTTAAGCTTAAGTAGCTTTATTAGGAAATACATGTAGGATAGGAAAGGCCTACATCTATGCTAAGTCCTAAGACTAGGTGTGTTCAAGAGGGAGGAAGGAAGCTCTCTGAGACACAAAGAGATGAGAAATCTCCTGGGGGAGGAGATTGACCAATCAGGTCCTGACAGGAGTAGGACAGATAGGATGGGGGAAGGGTTCCCTGATCTGTCTGTCTACTCCTGGTGTTTCTAGCAAACAAACAGGATGAGGTGCTTAGGGGGGATGCAACCAAAGGAATGTATTTCCAACAATTACATGGGTAAAGAAGGTGGAGACAAAGTAGTTTGAATGGTATCTTTTATTGGACCAACTATTGTTGGTGGAAATTTGCAGGTTTTTATATCTCACAGGGTCCTTCGTCAGGGAAGTAGGAGTTAGAACTACTTTGTTTCCACCTCTATCACTCGGAACCAACACAGCAACCACACACTCTGGATGGGTAAAAAAAATGAGATTTATGTTTAAAAAAAAAAATCGGGGGAGGGAGTTTATGTAATTTATTTGGCTGTATTCTAATTATATATAGCTTTGTACACATATTTTTTGTCCAATGGCTCTTCTGCAGGCCTCTTGATGTCAGTTTGTCTGCACCGTAATCCGTAAGTGGGCAAACTCTGGCTATAGAGTCACAGGCAGCTCTGTGGCCCAATGTGGTAAATGGATGTGGCTTTTGGGATTAGAAAACATTGCCCACCCCCACTATAATCTAATCAGTAAGAAAACCAAAAAACCAAACAAAGCAAAGAAACAAAGAAGAAGAGCTGGGCAAACTCACTTGAACACGGTGCATAATACAGTTTTCTCACATGCTTATATTCAAAATGGTGTCACTACAGGGTTTGAACTAGGTTTTTAAGTTTCTAGTTTGCAAATCATTAAGGCTCAAATATTGCCAAGTCTTATGTATTCCTAACTGCACATGCCAAGTACTCCCATTGTGCACATGCCTAAGTGTTTGCAGGACTGAAACCTAGAATGAGAATTAACCTCTTCATCTAAAAGATTAGACTACCAACATCACAGCTTGTTCCCCTGCATGTTACCTGCTATTTTATGGCACCAAAGGAGTTTATAAAGGAGAAGTCAATAAAATTAGTAAGGAAGTTTCTACTGGGATACTCTATTGTTGACCCATTGTTCTGGATTATCGCATAAAGGACATGATGAAACCACAAATGTAAAGGAAGGGTTAAAGTTTCCTTGTTTGGGCCACAACCTTCATTCATACAAGGGAAAGAAATAACTTCCTACATAAAAACTAACATTCACACGAGGTCAGTAGCAAATAAAACATCTGTGATCCATGATGCTATCTTGGATTGGGCGGCTGACCTCATGTGTGTGACAGAGAGATGACTGGATGAGTGTTTGGGGCCTATTCTAGCTGACCTCATTCCAGCTGGGTACTCTCTGTCTCTTATACACATCTAGATGTGTATAAGAGACAGCAGTATAGTTGTTGCACGCACATGAAAGGAGACTACAGACACAGAATTTGGATTAAATTGGCCGCAACTCTTTATTCACCATAAAAGTTGGCAGTCTNCGCAGGTGGAAGGGGCTCCAGGGAGCACCTCTCTTCCTGCCCAGCCTCGTGATTTTTTTTTAATCCCCTCACCCCAGGGATCGCCCTACCTGGTGGTGCCGGGGCTCCGAACCCAGGTCCAGCGGCGGGTCCAGTGGCAGCAGTGCTCTGGAGGGCTTCAGGCTGCTACTAGGTCTTTCTGGTCAAACCAGAAGGCCTAGTAGCGGACTTGAAGCGCTCCGGAGCACCACCGGTGGTGGACCCGCTGCTGCTGCCACTGCCGCCACCAGACCCAGGGCCAGAGCCCCGGCACCGCAAGGAAGGTTGGGCTCTGGGTCTGGCAGCGGCGGCTGCAGGTCCGGCGGGTCTGGCGGCAGCGGCGCCCCGGAGCACTTCAGGCTGCTACTAAGCCTTCTGGTTTGACCTGAAAGGCCTAGTAGGAGCCTGAAGCGCTCCAGAGCACTGCCGGACCTGCTGCTGGTGGACCAGGGGCCGGAGCCTCGGCACCACCAGGTAGGGCGATCCCTGGGCTTAAAAATAAAATAAAACTTTTATGAGGCTGGGCAGGGTGGGGCTGGAGGTGCGCCCTGGTGCCCTTCCACCCACGCAGCCTGGAGGGGGGAGGAAAAATTGGGCCGAACACCGAACCCCCCAGTGTTCACACATCCCTAGTGTTTGGGCCCGATTTTGACTGACTTAATTCCAGCTGGGTACTCTGTTAAGCACGAGCGCCAGTCAGAGGGTTGGGGGGAGGGGTAGCTATTATTTTTAGGGATGGAGTGGTCACTCTGAGGTTTTCAGTGCAGAATGAGTCTGGATTGGAGGGCCTCCACCTTGTGTTTGATTTGGCTGGAGACATACCAGAGGGTCCGGCCAGGGACAGCTTGGGGATCCTGCTAGTGTACCATGTGCCTCACTGCACGGCAGCACCACTGTCTGTTCTAGAAGCTCTGGTCTTGGACCTGGCCTTGAGGTCCCCTAAGCTTATTGTTTTGGGTGACTTCAACATCCATGCTGAGACTGGATTGCATGGGGTGGAGTAGGAATTCATGGCCACCATAGCAACAATGGGCCTGTCTCAGGTGGTGAGGGGCCTGACACATAAGTGGGAGCATACTCTGGATTTGGTTTTCTGCAATGACCTTGAGGTGGGGCCCCTGATGATTAGGGGTGTGGTGTGTTCACCCTAACCATGGTCAGACCATTACCTTCTGAGAACTTCCATTCCAGAATGCCCACCTGACTGGAGAGGTGCAGGACTGGTTTGGATGGTCTGCCCCAGGATATTTATGGAACCAGAGGGGTTCCAGAATGCTCTTGAGGAGATACCTGTTGATCTCAATGGCCACTCCATCGATGACCTGGTGGGCTTCTGGAATGGTTGGGTGGCTGGGGCCATTGATCGGGTGACTCCCAGGCATCCATTTCCAGTGTTTTGGCTCTAGAGGTCCCCATTGTTCACGGAGGACCTGGGGTGGCTGAAGTGCAAAGGGAGGCAGTTGGAGCGATGGTGGCGCCATACTCGTGCCCAAGATGATCGATTGCGGTATAGAGCATTTTTAAGGTCCTATGCCATGGCAGTGAGGGCAGCAAAGAAGCAATTCTTTGCTGCACTCATTGCATCTGCTCAGTCACGTGCAGCAGAGTTGTTCTGGGTGATGTCTGGTCAGTCCAGCCTGACTCCACCTGGAACCGGATTCATCCACGGCCCACTGTAACATGTTTGTAAAGTACTTTGTGGACAAAATTGCTTGCATTGAGTATGACTTCGACTCCACCATTTCAGAAGCAGTGGCAGAACCAGAGATTAGAATGCCCTGTCTGATCAGATTTGGTGGGATTAATTTCAATTGGTGACACCTGCCAATGCAGCCAATGTACTGGGGTTTGTTCAAGCCATGACATGTCAACTAGATCCATGCCCATCCTGGTTGGCGAGAGCTACCAGGGAGATGCTAGGGCCAGTGCTGGCGGGGGTTATCAACGCTTCTCTTTGGGAGGGAAGGGTGGCGGACTGCCTCAAGGAAGATGCGGTCCGACCTCTCTTCAAAAAAACATCACTTGACACGGATGCCCTGGGAAGTTACTGGCCTATCTCTAACCTTCCCTTTTTAGGGAAGGTTATTGAATGGGTAGTGGCTCGTCAGCTGCAGGTGCATCTGGATGACATCTGTTTCCTTGATTCCACACAGTCTGGCTTTCATCCGGGTTACAGTACAGAGATAGCACTTGTGGCATTGGTCAACGACCTCCTGGTAGAACTAGATAGGGTCGTATGACCCTGCTGGTTTTATTAGATCTATCAGCCGCTTTCAATACTGTGAACCATGAGATTTTGGTGACACACCTGCGGGACCTGGTGGAGGTGGACAGGACCGTCTTGCTATGGCTCCTTTCCTACCTTGCAGATAGATCTCAGTGGGTGGTGGTAGGGGACTGTACTTTGTCCCCATGGGGCCTCCTGTGTGGGGTCCCGCAGGGTTCCATTCTGTCCCCTCTCTTATTTAACATGTGTATGAAGCCGCTTGGAGAGGCTGCTTGGAGAAGTTGTACGCAGCTGGGGAATGCGCTGCTATTAGTACGCTGATGACACCCAGCTTTATCTGTCATTTTCATCTAACCCAGGCCCTGCTGTCTCATTGCTGTTTCAATGCTTTGCCACTGGAGAATTGGATGAGGTCGAGCCAACTGAAACTCAATCCCGATAAGACAGAGGTGATGTCAGTGGGAGGCGTTGGGGGTCTGAGGGAGCGGGTTGCCCCTGTTATTGGGGGCATCCATCCTCCATTGGTTCTATCTGTGCGGCGCCTGTGGGTGCTCCTGGATTCACAGCTGCACCTGGATTCCCTGGTGTTGGCTGTGGGCAGCAGTGCCTTTCGCCAATTACATCTGGTGAAGAGGTTCTGCCTATATGCTTCGGACTCAGACTTCGCCACTGTCATCCATGCATTCATCACCTCAAGGCTAGAGTATTGAAATATGTTCTATGTGGGGCTGCCCATGGTGACAGTTTAGAAGCTGCAGCTAGTGCAGAATGCGATGGCCTGCCTACTTACTGGGGCGGGCTGCAGGGAGCACATGACACTACAGTGTTCCGGGCATTGCACTGGCTGCCTATTTCCAGGCCCGGTTCAAGGTGCTGTTTTTGACCTTTAAAGTCCTACACAATGTGGTCCCTGCCTATCTGAGTGATTGCCTCACTCCCTGGGCCCCTGAGCAGCAGACCCTACGGTTGTCCGGGAGTGCCCTCCTAGAAATTCTGTGTTTTTGGCTGGTTCAGACTGACAGGAGGGTATTCTCGGCAGCTGCATCGTCACTCTGGAATTCCCTCCCAGTGGAGGTTTGCCTCAGCCTGGATCTTCTTACCTTCCGATGAAACTGTAAGACCTGGCTCTTCTGCCAGGCTAGGGGAAGGAGGTGGGTGGGCTGGGTTAGTTGGGGTAACTAACTAAATCTATGCACAGACTAGATTGTATTATTTTATATGTTATGTATGTTGTTTTATATTTATATTTTTAATGTTTGATATTGTGTTTTATATTCATATTGTAAGCTGCCCCGAATCGCTTTTGCAAGAGCGGTGGGGTAAAAATAAATAAATAAATAAATAAATACTCTATAGTTTTGGTCTGTGTGCATGTGCATACATGGACGTTGGACTGAGGCCATATCACAATGAAAAAGTACACAAATGTTAGCAGCTGCAGCGTTAGAGTCAATTGTTGTGGAAAGTGTAATCCAATTGGGTTGGGACTCGGAGGGACCAGTTTTTAAATTATCTTAAGGGAAGAAATCAAGAGTCAGTTTTGCTTTGTTTTTGAGTTTGGAAAGGCAACAGTGAGTAACTTCGAGTGTGAGCACAGAAAAATGTTTCTCTCTAACAACGACTCACTTTAGCTTCAATCCCTCTATTTTGGGTTAGAACTGAATAAATGGACAAAACCTTGGCAGAACTTCTGTGAATTTGAAATTAGTGACGCTAACTTACAGTTTGTTTCTTGTCTGCAGAAAATAACCTGGCCTCAGTTCATGATTCTGCTCTCCATCTTCTTGTATAGCTAGCATTCTGGCTGTGGCCTCTGGGCCATCCTGCTGAGAACAACTAGAGTGCAGTTTACTCTGACCTGTACTTCTGGTTACCCAGTTTGTCCCTGCTCTGGGGTCTAGAATGAACCTGGCAGACAGCCTTTGTAGGGGAGCCCAATAAAAGGCATACCCATATCTAATAAGCTGGAGGTTTTTTTCTGGGATACATGTTAGTTTGATTTAAATCTTCAGGTTCTTCAGGTTCTGTTGGTTCATTAAACCATTATGTTTTGTTTGAAGCTTAGTATTTAAGTGCCAAAGCAGACTGAAGTCAATAGAAAGACTTAAATCCATTTAATTAGGCTTCAGACTGTTGAGATCTCTATGAACAACAGTTTGTGTTCTATCCAAACAGTACTCTTCTTGAATCTCTTAAATTTTTCAAGAATCCTTACCTTATTTCTTTTCCTTTCTATCCTTTCCCCTTTGTCATTCTTGCCTCAAAATCAACTTATTTTCCTTTACTTGCTCTCTGACTGTCCATTTGAGACCCCTTTTTTTGCATCTCGCCTACCATCCCTATGGGTTTCCTTCCTCCCATCACTTCATAGAAGCTCCCTCAATTCCCATTGAGTAAGTGAGTACTATCTTGCAACTATAACATAAGTCAACTCAAACAGTTCCACTGCCTCTTCCTACTGTATATTTGGCTGCTTTTAGACATGCACGGCAAACACGCTGCATGAAATCACGCTTCGTGTAAATATGCCGCGTGTGGGATTTAGACGTGACATTTTGCGCGTTAAAGCCAGTCGCGCATTCTTTTAAAGTTGTGAATTAAATACCTCGACATTTAGGTATTTAATTTGTGGCTTTAAAAGAATGCTCGACTGGCTTTAACGCGCAAAATGTCACGTCTAAATCCCACACGCGACATATTTACACGCAGCATGATTTTATGCAGCGTGTTAGCTGTGCACGTCTAAAAGCAGCCCACGTTTCATGTGATAATTTTTCCAGTGCTGATAAAAAGTGAAGCAAATATTGGCCACCTTAAGGATTCACATTCTGGGAAAAGTTAAATTGGTAGGTTACTCCACGTGGACTACTGATCCAGACTGCATACAGTTGTGTTCAATATGGTGTAAAAAAAAACCTCAAGATAATACTCCATGTTTCGCAAATGTTGGTATAGCGACAAAGGTAACATTTGAAGGAAAAATTAGCTCCCAAAAGTTGTAGGTGCAGTGGGAAATACAGTGATATGTAAGCTCTCCTTTGTTTTTGAAAATTGCTTGCCTTTGAAGATAAAATGTCATTTACATAAAATGTAATGCCCTCTCTAAAGTAGCTTTCATTATCTTGCATTTTCCCCCTCCATCTGAGAACCAAATAACTAGTGTCAAGATCAAGGGAGTCAATCAAAGTAGATACAGTCCAGGAGCTAGCTAGGAAAAAAAAATCATCCTCACCCTTTACAAGGTAGATACCTTAGTAAAGAGAATTCATGTCCTCTCTGTCATGCTGGGGGAGGCCAAGTTTCCCATTCACTCACCCCTGGAGGATCCCCTCATTCATTAAACCAATTGGGGTCCCTAGTATCACTTATCAAATAGCCTCATCAAGGTTTGAGATAAACCAGCTCTTGACCACTTCTTGCCCTTTGAACACTCCAGGATCACCTCCCACCCTCCGACTTTTATCTCATTAAAGAGGGAAAATTAATCCATGGAAGAAAATGAGATAGCAGCCACTGTGGCAGACCATCCTACAGACTGTTTGGCTTTCATCTATTACTACATGACAATTAACTCTTCAGCGACACAGGAACCCCACTTAATTGGAGATGGATCTGTCCCTTTAATGCATTTACCCCAAAAAAATATTCTTCGAGTTGTTTAATTTACTGCTCCAGGCTGCAGTTCTCACTAGTAATGGGTGCGGGTGAATTAAAAAGGTCATAATTTAGTCTCTGTTTCTCAAGCTTGACTTAGTGCTGTTTTCACTTGCAAAATACAAAAGTGAAAACTGTAATTTATTACAGTACTAGCAATTCAAGCTGTTTTCCTTGGATTCTGTGCTCGCTATTGGTTACCAACATTCCAACCTCTCTTGCTTTTGTTGGCTAGTAGCACATTACCCTCAATTTCATTCTCTAAATCTGCATTTAAAAACAATTTAACAACACTTTGATTTTGTTGGGAAAACACAGTGGTGTGTGTCCACTTTCCCTAAGGTGCTGAAAATTTTGGAGTCGGTTGTGTTATCTTAACTAGGTCTCTAGGATGCCTATGATTTTAAAACCAAAAGGATCTTCCTTTGTGATCAGTTTAGCTTTTTATGCGCTGAAGTCTTTGGCACACTGAAGATCAGAAGTGGGGTCACTCCAGTAGCACAGCAGTAGCCTCTCACATTGCCAAGTGAGAGGCCTGCATTTTATAGTGGACTTGGGAGTCCCAGGCTGCAACTGTATTTGATTCTCTTGGAAGACAGCGTAAACCATGCTGCTCTTACAGCAACACCTGCTGGACACTACATGGTGTTGTGCTGGGGCTGAGTGAAGGGAGCGGCTTTCCCATTTGGAATTTATGCAAAACTGGAGAAAAAAGGAGGGACGTTTAATATTAGGTTTTTTTAGAGAAAACTGTTTTGCTCCTCAGGCTACAGAGAATTTAAAAAAAAAAAAAATTAAAAAATTATTTACAACCTCCTTAGTTTAATGGGATAGATTATTTTACACAGTCTCTGAGGTTTAAATTAGTCTAAATTCAGAAGAGATTAATAACTTTCCCTTACATTTGGACACCTGCTCTCCTCTTGTGACATGCTGCGCCCATAGCACCCATAGGTGCTATGGTAGTAGGGATGGGAGCTATAGGTAGTAGGAATGGGATAGGCAAGCTATAGTTGGGAGCTATAGGTAGTAGGGATGGGAATTTCGGTTTCAGATAAAACTGAAAGTACTCAAAAATGGCCATTTCGGATTAATCTGAAATTTCTGTTCTTTTTCGGTTTTGGTATTATCGGACCTTTTGCACTGAATTTTGTACCAGATTTTTAACATTGCGGTTTGTCCCCCATTGAAAAAAACGCGATGTTAAAAATCCAGTACAAAAATCAATGCAAAAGATCCGATAGCACCGAAACCGAAAAAAGAACCAAAATACATGAGAACTAAAACTGAAATTGACTGAAACTGAATTTTTGCCCAGAGTCCCATCCCTAATAGGTAGGTAGGGTTGCCACCTCTTGTGGTTTGACTCGGAGACTCCCATTTTGGTCTCTGGGAGTCTAAGGGTCTAACCATGAGAGGTGACTGACAACCCTTACTATAAGTGGGGACCTTAAATGGGGTCACACACCTTTGGCTGGGGTCTCAATCCCAAATCAATATTTGAGATAGTTTGCCTGTCTTTCTTGCTGTCGGGCGTTGGGGGTGGGGAGGGTCAATTATCACACAGACAAAAAGTTTAGAAATCACCACAGCAGCTCTCATGCTACTTTCACTTGCTTCTGGTTCATTATTGTGTGACACCCACTTAACCCCATTTTCTCGGCACTGGGGTTGGGAGTGTAACTTACGTCACTGTATGCATTACTTTTGAATTTGGCCCTTTGGCATTTTGACTTTCTAACCTGTAAAAAGAAAGCCAGCTATTGCACTCTTTACAATTTAACTATCTATAACACTGCTGTGTTAAAAAAAACAAGCCAAATTAGTATGAAAAGAATCACTCTAAATTTGCAGACATTTGTAGGTGTGAAGGCAAAGGGGAGACAGTTTAAGAAATCCATGTCACTTTTGTATCTATGTGCAGAAGCCAGATGCAATTATGGGGTGTAAACAGATGAGATGTCCCCCCACTTTCGCCCCCATTAGCCCCGTTCATCTGTCAGGTGACTGCCAGATGTTCGCCCCGGAGCCACTACTCATGGTGTTAACCCAGGGAAGGCCGATGACGCTGTGCGGATGAATCCGGGGAAAGGCAGGACAACATGCTGCTCCATGGCTGCCTCGTGTGTTGGGGGGACCATGGAGCACCCCCACAGCTATCCCTGTTTCTTCGGTATGCAGCTGTCGTGCTTTTTAATTATCACAACTTGGGAGGGGGGTCCCACCCAAGTGGGATGAGTGGAGAGGGATTCAAATGGGCCAGGGATACGTGTGCACCCCTACCCACACACATTTTCCAAGTGCATAATCTGTGATTTTGACTTGCTTTGAGTGAGGGAAATCTGTCGCTTGGTTAATTGGAGAAGGCAGTCTCTGCCGCTTCTTTTTCTCCATAGCTAGAAAAGGCTCTGAAGACAGAACTTAGCACACAAGAGAGTGAGTTCCACACCGTGTAGCACAGTTAATGACTACCTCCTGATTCTATCACAGAATTTGTTATCACCCTTCCAAAGCACTCGCGCAGTAACTCACAAATTCGAACAACAATAAGCCGGCATGTAACAGAGGTGTAGTAGCTGGACTGATGATAGTAACACAGCCCAGCTCCTGGCCAGCACACAAGGCCGCGTGCACAAGGCCGCGCCCTTGCACGTGCAGGCCTTAGGCGTGCGGACCACGGCACGCACCTCCAGTGCCACCTCGTCAGCGCGGCGTCTTTGTAGGTCTAGCCCGGAAGCCTCAGTCAGCTGTCAGCACTGCGTTCAATGTCCTGCTGCTGTCTCCACACCCCTCTGTGCCCACACATATTTTTTACAATGCCAAAGTTCGTGCTCAGGTCATGTATGGGGCCGAACTTTGGGCTCCCTTCTGTGCCCATATTCTAAATCCAGCCCAGGCGAGGTTTCTTCGGGACCTCCTGCATGCACCTAGGGGTACGCCATATGCTGCACTAAAAATAGAATGTGGCCAGCTTAGCTGGCAGCAAATTTCCATGGAGTGGGCCGTTGGGTTGTGGTGCAAGAGGGCAGATCCCCATTCCCCTGAGCTGCTCCGTGCTATTGGAGCAGATGCCTATTAAAATCCCTAGCAGGATAGTATCCAGGTATCCCTGGTACGTATGGGGCTGTCACTAGAATATCTGGCCCACAAACCCATGGCAGCACTTGGTAAGGAAGTTATAACTAGGTCGCGGGATATAAATAGGCAAGTGGAAATGGGCACTATTGCTGCTTCACATATGTTGTTGTACCTTCCCTTTGTTCCTGATCCAGGGAAGATGGTCCATTATCTTCAGACACAAATTTCTGCCTGGGGGAAAAAATTAATTTTGGCCGCTCACTGCAATGCACTACCATTCCAGGTTATGGAGGAGTGCTTGGCGGGCACTCCCTTTGGCAATAGGCTTTGTCTGTTTGACAAGGAATCAGTGGAAAGTGTGGAGCACATGTTGCTCTACTGCCATCTTTATGACCACTGGAGGCAGCAGTTCCTGGGAGAATACTTAGCCAAACTCCTAGGTCGGTCGGAAGAAGTGATTCTTTCCTTTTTGTTGGATAGTTCCGATAGGAGCGTTATTAAAAATATGGCCAGTTTTTTTGGTCCATATGATCCACAGCAGGGAAAATTTTCTGACATTTAAACCTGCTTAAGTTTAATTAGTTTTTAACCTTCAGGGGCTGTAAGACCGCTAATTTTACTTTTCCAATAGACCCCTTGTTGTAAATTTATTTTATGTAAATGTTTTGATTTATAACCCATACAGTTTCCTATGGACCTGTCCTGTGGGTGGATGTTTTATTTTCTGTGGACTTCTACTTTCGTTGCTCTTTGTATTGCATCGAGTCTTATTGAGTAATGAAATTGATGTTTTTGATATTTTGTAATCGGTTATATGCTATGGCCTAATGCTATGCATAATAATAAATATTCATTAATTCATTCATGTCCCGCTGCTGTCTCCACACCCCTTTGTGCCCACACACATTTTAACCTTCCCCCGCATAGAGCAGTACGGATTTTTCTCAAATGCTCCGTGAGTGGCCATGTGTGGGTGGTGTGTGGGTCACAGGAGTGTGTACCCAATGCCTTCAGATGGGCATTTAGATGTGTGTGGGATGGGTGGACCTGCGTGGTTGCATCTCATTTTAAAATGGCCATAGACTCTGCACAACTCTTCCATCTGAGTGCCCCTCACTGTACAAAGTTGGCACAGAGGAGATGGGGTCATGGTCCCTCAATGCTATTCTCCATCCTCACTCCCCCTAATGTAGCAACAGAGATATTTCCTCTGGGTGCAGAGCTCCTGATAAAGCTCTCTCTGGGTAATGCAAGCACCTCTACTCTCTGTGCAAGCCCGTGCCTGGAAGGCACCCTGGAGCCTTAGAGGCCTGTCAGTGCCATGTTGCTATGGATGACTGTTGATTACGAAATGAACAGCTACCAAATATATCACAGGGAACAATCCTGCACAGGCAGAAGAATAGACAGCTTTTTTACTTCTTACATTTCTCTGAGCTAATTGTGTATAGTCCACTGTAGGGCTGGATGGTAGTCACTGCCCACAAGAGACAGATTTGAACAAACAACCCCATAGTGAATGGCTCTGTATCCCATTAGCATGCTTCTCAGACATGCAGTCCCGGGTTTACTTTTATTTTAAGTTTGTTAATATATTCACAGGCACTCACCACTGTTCTCAGAAAGAGACGATCTCCCGATTCCAAGTCAGATCACAAGTATAGTGAAATTTGATCTTGTATTTGACTAAAAATGGAGCTTCATTGAGCTTTAATAATACCATTGTTTTTTATTTTAAAACCCCATAAAAATCAGAAGACAAGGGCTAGATTATGATGAAAGGGACTTAGAAATGTCTTGGGAGGAGAGGTGCTGTACTAGTAGAACACACTTGGCACCATGCCTCCACTGCTGCTCCTTCTGTCTCATGTGACTGCTCTTTGGAGAGAGCACTCTGTCTTCCTTGCTGGCAATCCTACATGCTCTGCTATATTGCCACATAGCACATACTGTTCAAATTGGAATCTCACTCAGCATCCAACAGTTAATGCACACTTGATCATATTAGTAACATAATTGGTAAACACGATTAATGTAAAGTATTCCAATATAGGTTTACATAGAGTATGGCTGAGAAGACATAAAAATTCAACTTCTACTGAAAGGTAAATCTGGAAATAACCAAGAATAATTTATGTTAAATAGCAGTTGGAGTTCAGTATTCATGTTGGAGGTGGTCTAGGTTGTTTTTTTTCCTTTACCTATAAGCCAAATACCACTAAGCCAGAAACCACCAACCAGCACAGTCTCACAGTAACAAGATATTAATAGCCCATGGAAAAAACAACATATAATTTTATATTATGCTGCTTACTACAGCCCCTGTGTTTTTCAGTTTTGAACTGACTGTAATACTAGAAAAAGCAACTAAGTGATATACAAAAACCTAAGCACATTTTTGCCTATATTGAAAATACTTGGCACAGTAGTTTCTTGTATAGGTTTTTAAAGGGATACTTTTTTTATTGTTCAGAATTAAAGAAGGTGGTGGAGTTTATGATTAAGAAGCCACCTTATCCTTCAACATGCACAGAATATTAAATAAGTCTGAGTATGTAAAAAATTATGAGAGTTCCTGCAATCTCTTATACCTCCTGAGGTGACTGTCTATGGTCTCTCTCTCTCACTCTCTCTCTCTCAACCATTAATTATATGGGCCCTATTCACACATAAAACAGAGCTTATGCATGTGTAAGTATTAAGTAAATACACATGCGGCCACATGTTTTTATTTCATGGCAGAGAACATTTGCATTTTACTATGGATCCTCTAACAAGTGACCTGCATATGTACAGGCGTGTAGACAGGTCTGTAATAGATACCTAAAACACATTTGTGGTTTTACTTTAACCATAAAATGATCATTCAGAGAAATGGTGAACAACTTAAACTTGGTTGTAAAAACACAGCACACATACAATACCTGTCTTTCCCCCTTCCTCTCTATAGTAAGTGTTCTAACAGTTTTCAGGAATATTCTCCCTGTCACTATTCTTCCTATTGTCACTAACAGTTATGGGAAGGCTAGGTGGCTAAATTTTTAAACATGAGATTGAATATTCACCAGTGTACTACAGAAAGTTACAAAGAAACCCCACAATCCTCTAGTTGAAGGGGAGCAAGCACTTGTTGATCATGAAACACAGATGAAATTAAAGCATAGCTAAAGAATGATGGAATTCAATCAATTCAGGGGTAAATACTAGTGACTTTACACTTCAGGCTGTCACTCGTAAAAAACAAAGTATCAGTTATAATTGATGACTTTGAAGTATTTGTACTTTACAAAAAAGTTAAGGTTAAAAACAAAGGTGTTTCCAAGTTTCAAAGATGTGTTGGAGAATTATAGGCCATTTTTACACGGACACGCACCCACCCCGCTCGGTGTTCGGGCAGGTGTGTGGTGGTGGGGCAGTCCGTGTATACGTCTGCTGGTGAGTGGGGGAATGGGTATTCAGCAGGTGTGCACCCATGTAAACACCACGGGCGGTGGGTGTTTGTGCATGAGCACTCCCGCCGCACACTCACAAACACCCACCGCACACCCACCTCCACCCACGGAGCCCTCCGACAGAACGGAGGATGCTCCATGGGTGGAGGTGGATGGAGATGGGTGCAGGTGGGTGTGTCTCCGTGTAAATGGGCACACACCCACCTACACCCGCTGTGCCAGAAAACACCCACCCCACCCCCATCCATGTAAAAACAGCCACAGTGTGCAAAGCGAGAGAGAGGACAGACACATTGTCAGGCAGTACATCCCAAAATGAGACAAGGACAAATCATGTGGGTTTTAACAGACACACTTTTTATTACAAATTCCATTGAGATAGGTGGGGTAATTGCCCAAAGGCAACTGGGTCCAATACAACAAGTATTAACCATAACTCTCAAGGGAAATGACCTTGATGTAACCTCAAGTATCAGCCCCAATTGCTTAACGAAACTGCCTCTTCCCCTTCAGTCTGCACCACTAGATGCATGCGGGCAAGGGGAGATGAGGTCCTCTGCAGACCAGAGTAAGGAGTACCTATCCTGTGCCACTCTCTCATTTCACCACTCTCAGGGATGCGACCCCAGCACTCGCCGTGCCCTGCTTCTGTGCCAGGCTTCATTTCCCCATCTCTTAAGGAGATGACCCTGATTTCTAACATAAATCTATCACAACAACATTGTAACAGTACTGGACCCCCGCAAAGAGTGCGACTAAGATTTAAAGACACCCTGGCCAAAAAACAGGCCTGTATTTTTATCCAGTTCACTAGGGATGGGCGAACGCGATTTGGAAGTTCGGACCGAACTCTACCAGTTCATTCGACGAACTGAACTTCTGCACTGAACTTGATTTTTGAACCAAACCGAATTTCTAAACTCGGTTCTGTTGGCCCATCCCTAAAAGATAATATTCCATGTAGTTCAATGGGGTTTGAATTTCCGAACTCTGTTCAGAAGTTTGGACCAAACTTGAATAGTTCAGTCGACTGAACGGAACGTCTGAACCGAACTTGATTTTCGAACTCGGGTCTCTTTGCCCATCCCTACAGTTCACTTGACACTGTACGGAAGGTGAAAACTGAGAATCCCGTAGCCAATCTGGGGTTCCTGTAAAAATTCCTTCCTGGTCCCAAACAAAATGGGGTGGGTGGATGAGTGAGTGCTGCTTTCCCTGGCTCCAATCTGCAACTGGTCTTGGAGTATGGGCCTGCCTTAAAAATCGCCCCCAGAAGTCTCACCTCGCAAGACCTAGTTTTGTGCCCTTCAGCCTGGTTGCCCTGGCAACCCTGGCTGGGTGCTTTCTTTTTCTGCCTGCGTGGCCACCGGTCCTGCAACCAGCCACAGCTGATTTGCAGATGTAGCTGTGTTGGAGCACCCTCCTCCTTGCTCCTCCCTTTTAAAGGGGGAGCATGATAATTGGCCTGTTGGCTGCCAGTGGCAGGTGGAGGGCTGTTATCTCCCCATAGCTATAAGGAAGAGCATAAGAAAGGAGAAGTCCATTAAACAAATGGTTTACAGGACAAAATGCTAAATGTATAATTCCATTCTCACAGGGAAGTTCAAATATACAGCTTTAGGCAGAGCTAATATGTCTGTTCTTTCTAAGAACTTTAAGCATTTTAGTTACACTATGGAATCACATGATATGAGGACAAGCACATTGTAACAAAAGTTCTGAGTGGCATTGGCTGGTTTTTAATGTGATGGACAATTTGAGAAGACAGACAGCTCAAGGTACTGTTACAGCTACATTAAACTGAATTGCAGCCTTAATCCTTGATCTGATGAAATATTTTGCTTCTGTTTAGATTCTGACTCTAAAAAATTCACATCAAAACCAGGTTAGGCACTTGGGAAAATACTCCAGAGTGACTCATGCTGGTCATCCAAATGAAGTGAGGCCCATCTGAAAGGATTTAAGGGTAGGCAACAATCTTGGAAGTGGAGCCAAACCAGCAGGGCTGTTTCTAAAGCTCAGGGCCCTGTTCCAAACTTACTGTCTCCTCTCTTCAGGCAGGTTTTCTTTTTAGAAAAGGTCCAGTTAATACTATAAACTGCTATGATTTTGTGTCAGTAAATCTTTTTTTTTTTAAGGTGATAAACCACATAAGTGCCCTATGAATTGATCTACTTCACATCACCATGAAATTTGTCGTCTTGTTGGTTTTTTCCACATACCCAAGTATTTCATTCTGTTCTCTCACTAAAACTTGGAGGATTTGGATTTCTCCCTTTCCCCAGATCGTTATCCTTGGCCAGTGCATCAAAAGGCTACTTTTAGTGAACTTTAGCCACAGAACGAATACACCACCTACCAAACCAAAGGCGCCCTATTTAAATTGCAACCCTATTTGGCAGCCAGTTCCTTTCATACCATTATACCCAGTGCAAGCTATAAATCTTTCATCTTGGACATCACTTGCTACCTTAAATGCATAAAACTAGCTGTTATAATGATTTTAGTAAAACGATTGGCTGCTAGACAAGGAATGTGCTGTAGGTGTAATCTATTTCATAAGGCTGACCTCATATGGTAAAAACAGATGTGATGGTGGCCCGCTTTGGCCCGGGACCCACTGTCAGATGTGTTTACGTGCTGCCAGATATTGGCCTGGGACTACCCCAGGGCAGGTAGGCAGCTAGTCTGGGCTGTGTCTTTGGAAAAGCTCAGAGGATGCAGTCTGGGTCAAGAGAGAGATGCTAACATGGACCAACATGGGCTAGCAAATGTGTTTGGCCGCACCATCCCTGCCTCAGGCAGGGGCCACCATAGCTGGGTGGAGGGTTACTAGGAGCAGGGCAGGGCTGTCTGCCCACGTGTTAGTTGAGCTCCCCATCCTACCCAGGGCGTGCAGGCAGTGGGACCACTTTCTGGCCATGGGCACATTAGTTCAGTACCCCTCCCCGACCTGGAGAGGAGTGGCCACTTTTTCTCACCCTGGGCTGGGCTAGGCTAGGTCAGGGAGCTGCTGCACCACCCGCACTTCTGGTTTACCCCTAGTCCCATTTCCTTCCCAATCCATAGGATTGTATTTTCCAACATTTCTTCATTCTACACATTTCAGGCTTATGATTTTGTAGATCTACTGCTGAGATGATTTCTTTCATTAAACCCCTTTTCTCCAGTCCTCCTTCCTTTCTTCAGACAGCCTGACATTTCCTCTAGGACTTCTAACTTTTGTCAGTAACAAATATGACTGATCTCTATGAGAGAGGTTATTATCTGCACATAACCAGGAATTGCAAGTTAAGTTTCTACTTTTGAAAAATACAGCACTGTCATTGTCATGGATTAGACCAAATTTGGGGAGATAAGAAAAAATTAATGTCAAATTCCTGCTGAACTCTATAAACTCATGCCCTGAATGTGTTTCCTCAGGATAACCAAGCCTCAATTTTTCATGGTTTTGGAGGGAAGGAACAGAAGTCTGTCTTGTAAACCAAAAAGTACTATCTTTGGAGATGCATACAGATAGGGGTGGGACTCTGGGCAAAATTTTTGTTTTGGTTACTTTCACTTTCAGTTCTCATGTATATTTCAGTTCTCATAATGGTATTGGTTGGATCGGATTTTTTGCATTGATTTTTGTATTGGATTTTTAACATTGTTGGTTTCCCATTGAAATCAATGTTAAAAATCCAATACAAAAATCAATGCAAAAGATCCAACACAACCAATACTGAAAAAGAACCAAAATTTTGGATTAATCTGAAATGGCCATTATTGGGTACTTTCAGTTCTTTCTGAAACCCAAAGTCAGAGCTTCCACTGCGTTCTGCCAGAGTTGTGCATGTATATTCCTAACATAACCCTATGAGTACAGTCCTTGAGTTTCTGAAATGTGGTAGCCAGAAGAATTTCATATCTCAGCCTGCTGTTTACCGTATGGTTATGGGCCAAAATTAAAAAGTCAGCACATTTTGAGTATAATCACCTATCTCTCTTGAACTGTTGTATAACCAGAATTGGTCTTACCACAGGGTCACCTCAGGTGACTGGCCCAGGCCTTGCTCTGTCTGGGAGCCCTGTAGTAGCCAGCTTTCACCAGCGCAGGGTATGGGGGCCCTAAACATGACCATATTTAGGGTTCCATGTTGGAGGCCCCAATGGGATAGGGGTCACCAGGGGTCCCATATTTTATCTTTGCCCTGGGCCCTACAAATTCTCAGGTCAGCCATGTGTAAAAGCTGACTTGTTAATGCTAACCACCATGTATATGAAAAGAGTTTTCCTAGTCCTTTGAAAATATTTGTATTACATCTTTTGCTCATTTTTCAGTGTTGTATGTCATGTAGTTGCTTTTCATACTGAGTCTTCTTCAAATACTTTATATGGTGTGAGGTAAGTTCAGTTGTCATTCTTTGGAGAAAATCAGGAATAACTAATTTCTCCACAGGAAGTCTTTTGAGAGGGATTTTCCCTCCCTTGTAAAGTTTCAGATTCCCAGGAGAGGATTCCTTCTGTACAGGAATGGCATAAGACAGGTGCAGGCTGTTTTATCTATGATGGTTGCTGCAGCAGCAACTATAATTGGGTAAGAATGGGGGTTTTCTTGCATAAAGGAAATCATACAAATTTGCCTTCATATTTCTCTGTATTTGATTGGAAACATCTAAAAACTATTTTTGGTCTCTCAATGAAAAATGAGGTATTTCTCACAGAAATTTCTGTAGTGATAGAAGTCATTATCTGTTGACAAAAGTTTGAGAGAAAATCTCTAATCTTTAACCCATAACATAACCCTATGAGTGGTGCCCCGATTGTTCTTGCCCTCCCTTTTTGACTGCCGCATTTTAAAATGTTTAATGATTGTTTAAAATTGTTCTAAATCGTTTCATATGGATTTACTTTTGTGCAGTGCTCCAAGTACCATGTAAGGTAGGGGGAACTATAAAAATAAAATGTATTAATTATTAATTAGTAATTATTGATCAAATTATTAATCATTGATTAAATTATTAATTATTAATTAGTAATTATTACATTTTGGGTGGCACCCAGCTTGGGACACAACCAGATAGGTTACATTGGAAGCTGGGATTTTCCTCCTGTAGAAGCTTGGAATAAGGAAGGCTTTCTATAAGGTACGGGGCACCATTGGCCAGTAGCTGGTTTTTTCTTGGCCCCTTTACAATTCCTGGATCTATTCCTCAGATCCAGCCCTGACACACAAGCTCTGAAGTAGCTTGTTCAGGGGGAGGCAACAGAGATGAGACTGTATGTTCAAGGTCAGAGGCTGGACCATAGGCCATATCCTGGATCTGGAACCTTGCCACCCTTTCCACCCAACTAGCATGTCTGCCCTTCACTGCATTTTTGCTACACCCTGCAGCACCTTATCCATGCCCTTCAAACGATTCATCATTGCTGTCTCGGTTAATGCTTTTATTTTGGCATTGAAATTACTTATACTCTATAGATTGAGTATGACTATGCAATAGGTGAATTTGGGGTGATATAATTCAACATGTTCCCATACATTTTGCTGTTCCCAATATTATCATTGTTGTTTTTATTATAATGCAGAGGGAGGAGAGATTCATGAAGCTGACACATTACAGGGGAAAAGGAGACCCCAAATGAAAGGACAATAAGAAGCATCCATTATCAGTCTGTGGGACCATTTTAAAATTGTCAATACAGTTCCCAGATACAAACAGGTTCCCCATTTCTACTTTAAGACAACTTAATTCCTTCCTTCTGTGCTGTATTTCAGAGACAGAGGACAAAACTTTGCATTTTGCAGTTGCACTATGACTGAGTGTGTTCATCTTTCTCTTGAGTATGTAGAACTGATATGCACACAGAGAGAGGACACTTTCACTGAAATGCATGCCAGCAGATTCCAAGTCTGGGGGTTTGCAGCTTGCCATGACTATTATTTTAGTGTACTCTAGCTAACCTTTCCAGAGGTTGTGGTGAACCACAATGAGGGTGGAGATCTACTTCCTCCATAAATTATCTTCAAAGGGAGCTTCAAACACATTTCATTTTTTTTTTTTTAAGAATATAGGAACTAAAATTAAAATGCTACTCCTCTACTCCCCTTCTGCATAAAGCAAATTACATGAATAATACCTTACAGTAATAACAACATTTGGAATAATATTACCACTATTTTAGATTAAATATGTGAGAGAGTTTGAATAAAATGTAAGAACCAGCGGTTCATTTTCAGTTCTTCATCTTTCAGGCCTAATTTAAGTTCCAATTTTGTCTGCTCAAATGTTTCTCTCAGATAACACAACTCCCATGAACTTGCTTTACTCCATCCTGCCCTGACCCACCCCTGCACTGTGCCCAGTGCCCTGTTTCCCCCACCATAATGGGCAGCCATGATGGTTTATGACAGCCGCCATGGTGGCCAGCCATGGCAGACCTGAGACGGATTCAGCCATGGTGGGCTACGCCACATGTGAGTAGCCTGCTGTCACCTACTCTGGCCCGGTCGGGCAGACCATAGCCCGGACTGTGAACCTTGAGGTCTCTGGGATCACAGCCCAGGCTCACCACAGCCACACCCAGGAGCAATCGCAGGCAACATCTGGAGGCTTGGCCAACAAGCATACCAGTAGCCCGCAACCCTAAACAGGCCACTGTCACGTTTGTCAATACCCAAAATAAATGAAAAATGTCTTCCATGTATAGTAGCTTCCTTAAAACATGGTCTTTATCATGTTTAAAAGGGTCTACATAGAACCCATATTCTGCATAATTTTTTACATTCTCTTCTCATGAAATGAAGAGTCCAAAGTATCTATTATAAATGGTTTTTCTATTTAAAGAATTAATTGCATGTACAGTTAACGGTCCCAATTCCAGAAACCTTTCCTATTCAGGACATCACTCCAAGCATCTGCTTTTAAATATAGACAGGAAAATTGAAGTCAATGGGTCTTAAAAGCATGCCCACGTGTATGACTTATGTGCTGTCCAGAATAGGGATGAATTTAAGCATGTGTTCAAGCATGAACTGGGATCAGGACATGAACCGGGACCGTATTAACAGTGTAAAAGGCAACGACAACTTGCTCTGAGGCCTAAATAAATTAATCAGATAAAGGCTCAATCTGATAAATTATCACATTTGGGGTTTCTATCAAAGAATGTGTCAAACCTAACTTTTCTGACTCCTTAAAGGATTTTTTAAAACTTTGCCCTTATACCATGAATTGCCATATTACTTGTGAGGTTCTTTGCAGCTGAGACAATTTAGCTGTAATGTCTTTACTTATTATTTCTAATGGCTGAAATTTTTAAAAAACCCTGAAACCTCCAAAATAGCTAAGACAAAACCTAAGCACAATATAATAGAATGATTATAAATAGACCTTTTTCAGCTGCCCATGCTAATAACCAAGTCTCATATAACACAACGATACACGTCTTAAGTTTCTACTAACAAAGCTTGTTTCTGACCAAATCCCTTTCACATTCTTTCTCATCTAGTAAACCTCAGAAAATGACAGTCCTTCTTCATCTCCCTAATATTTCCTTTTCAGCTCACCAAGGCCAAAATGTCATCTTTTTTGTAAAGCAAAAAAATCAAAGCCAAATGGTAAAAATGAAAAGTTTTGGTTAAACAAACAGTATTTTAGTGGTTTTATCTGCAGCATGCAGAGCAACTAAACAAAGCCAAGATATTGTCCATCTCTTTGACAGACAAAGAGGCTCACAGGTCCAGAATGACATGCCCGGGGCTGGCACGTGATTGGAGTAATTAAATTAAATAGCAGGAAACATGTTTTCCATATGCCATTGCCTGGCCACACACAAACTGTAACAGTAAATCTTTTATACTATATTGGTTCAGGGAAAAAGTGTAACCATTTAAAAGATGCATGGTGCCCAAAAAATAAAGTTAATGCAAGAATTATAGAATGCTCTGCAGGCTCGTTGTCATTGTCTTCAAGTGTCAAGCAAGGATTATTTTTTTCCCTAATGGCATAGCACAAATTACCATTGCAGTTTAAATAATCAGCAAGGTTAATTCAATCTTAAATTTGATATGCATTTTAAGGAATAATCTCTACACTGAAGTTATTGCAAACTCTAGGTATTCTCTGAGTTGAAGATCTGAGACATCTCTGCCAGCTTTTTACCCCAATCCGAAACCGCTTTGGAGCAGAAACGAAAGCCTTTTTGTTTTCTTTATTTTTTGTTTTACTTTTACAGAATGATGCCAATTTAACTGGATCTTTCTTTGTTTCAGAACAAGTTGTCTTAAGCAAACAGCACGCTCATCTACACCTTGATTCTTTCCAGAGGAATTGCCAGTTGGGTGAAATCATTTGTCACTCTTAGTTTGTCTTGGCAGCAGATTATAAACATCAACTAGAATGCTTGTTTGTAACTAATATCTAGACTAGCTGTTCAATGGATGAGGATGCCAGATTAGATCACTGGTACAGTTTTTTTGAACAATAGTGCCAACATTGGAAGCCTGGCTGGAAGGAGCTATTAATCAGTGATTGTCACTGTGGTTTAAATGTCCAATCCACAAAGATTTTTTATGAGCTGACTAATGACACAGAACCCATTTCTCATAGATTATAAATCTGAAAGATTACAAACATAACATTAAAAGGATTAAGAACTGGGAAAAGCCTACTTGGCTCCTTAAAACTCATCTTTTAAAATAATTTAATAAAACAAGATAAAAAATGTATCCAATAGCTTTTTTGGCTAAGCATTTAAGAGGTAATTTTACCATCATTTTAATATCATTCTTTCTACCATGTCTTTAAAAAATAATAATCCAGGCTTTATATGTGTTCTTTGCTCCCAACATCATCAGATATTCAGCGAGGTTTAGATTTCAGCATGGTCACTGCATTAAAGTAGTAGACTGAATAACTGATACAACTATATGGAAATCACAGTACAATCTTCCAGCTGCAAAATAATGTTATGCATTTCTATTTCAAAAATGGAGTAACAGATGAGAAAGGACAATGAAGCACTTGGACAGGCTTTAATTATTATAATAATACCACTAAGTTTATCAAAATGAGATTTAAGGTATAATAAGCAGAAAGTGAAACCCTGTTCTCAGATTTGCCATTGACTTCAGTGGAGCCAGGACTGGAGGGATTTTCAGTCTGGTTGTGAGTATGGTTTCTTTCTCCTCTGTTCTCTTCTGTTTATCTTCTGGTAACCTGGATTACTACACAGGGAGGATGTTGTGTAAGAATAAATCCAGAACCATTTTTTACAGGGTCACACATCATAGGAAAATTACAGTCAACTTGGTTTCCATGAGGCCAATGGCAAAACTCCCATTGACTACAGTTAGATTAGATTTAAGCAAGGATTGCTGCTGCCTAAAATCAAAATTTGATGATTCCCTATATGCAGATATAAAACTAAAAAAAAATAATCAATTTTGAAAATAGTCTGAAACAGTTTCTTTATTTTTCATTTTTCTGACCACCTGTAATAAATAGGGTTGCATTCACATCCGCAGTGGCGGTAGTGGCAGAGAGAGCGGCGAGGGAAGACGCAGCAGCGGGGAGGAGCCCAATGATAGAAAAAGAGCCAGTGTAAATGGGGATTTGCCATGGCTTCTCTCATGCATGTCAGGGCATGATTTTGATCCCTGACATGCGTGATAGAAGCCGTGGCAGATCCCCGTTCGCACCGGCTCTTTTCCTGTCATCCAGCTCCTCACCACTGCCGCGTCTTCCCTTGCCACTCTCTCTGCCGCCACTACCACCACATATGTGAATGCAGCCTAGCTCTCTCCAGTATTGTGTCCATTAGATGAAACTCAGTGGCTTCAGTCTTAATCTATTTAGTATTAATTATTAATTTATTATTATTATTATTATTATTTATAATAATAGATGTACCTGGCACTTTACAAAAAACAAGATAGACACAGTCCCTTCCCGAGAGCTTACAATCTAAAGACGGGGGGGGG
>QEPC01015050.1:6512023-6528459 GCA_003113815.1 Sphenodon punctatus
GAGGGATCCAGAGTGGACTTTTTGAGAATTGGGGAGACAGTGGTGTATTTAAAGGCAGAGGGGAAGGAGCCGGTAGAGAGGGAGAGGTTGATGACGTGCAGGAGGGGAGGGGCAATGGTAGAAACCATGGAGGTCAGGAGATGGGAAGGAATGGGGTCCAGGGGGCAAGTGCAAGGGATGGAGGAGGAGAGCAGGGAGGAAATTTCCTCAAGGGAGGTGGGAGGGAAGGAGGACAGGAGACAGGTGGGGGGAGGAGGGAGAGGGGGTGGTAGGGGGAGAGTACTTGGAAGCAATTTCCAGGTGGATCTTGTCAATCTTAGAGGTGAAAAAGAGAGCAAGATCCTGGGCAGAGAGAGAAGAGGGAGGGGGAGGACAAGGGGGTTTGAGAAGGCAGTCAAAGGTGGAAAAGAGGCGGTGAGGGTCCCAGGAGCAGGACTCAATGTGGGAGGCATAGTGCTGCTATCTAGCAAGGGAGATAGCGGAATTGAGCGACGAGAGGCAGAATTTGAAGTGGAGGAAGTCAGCTTGGTAGTGGGATTTGCGCCAGATGCGTTCAGCAGCCCGGGTGCAGAAGCAGAGAAGGTGAATGGTGGGGCTGAGCCAAGGGCGAGGGTTACGGGAGAAAGCTGGGTGGGAGGAAAGGGGGGCAAGGGAGTCAAGGGTGGAGGTGAGAGAGGAGTTGAAGGTGGAGATGGCAGAATCAGGGGAGGAGGAGGAGAAGACTGAGGGGAGAAGAGGAGAGAGGGAGGAGGCAAAGTCCTGGGTCACAATGGCCTGTAGATCGCGGAATGGACGGGGAGATGGGGAAGAGGAGAGGGAGAAGTGGGAGAGGTTGAAGGAGGCAAGGAAATGGTCAGATATGGGATGGGGCTTGAAGAAGAGATCGGAGACAGAACAATTCCTAGAGAACATGAGATCAAGAGAGTGACCATCAGTGTGGGTGGGGAAGCTAGTCCAGAGGTGGAGATTAAAGGAGGAGGCTAAGGAGAGGAAGTGAGCGATGCAAGGTTGAGAGGGTGCATCAACATAAATTTTGAAGTCACCAAGGATGAGTGTGGGGATGTTATCAGAGAGGAATAGGGTGAGCCAGGACTCGAACCCGGAGAGAAAAGAGGAGAATGGAGCCCGGGGGGGGGGGGCGTAGATGACAGCAACACATAGGTGTAGAGGGGAGTAGTGGCGTACGGAGTGAGCCTGAAAGGAGGGGAAGGAGAGAGAGGGGGAGGGGTTGAAACTGGTAGGAAGAAGCGAGGAGGAGGCCTACGCCACCACCCTGGCCTTCGGAGCGGGGCTGGTGGGAGAAGGAAAGACCTCCGAAGGAGAGGGTGGCAGGGGTGAGAAAGTCAGTGGGGGAGATCCAGGTTTCAGTAAGGGCAACAAGGTGAAGGGAGTGAGAGAAGAAAAGTTCATGGATATAGGGGGCTTTATGAGCAGAAGAACGACAGTTCCAGGGGGAACAGGAGAAGGGGAATTGATCAGGGGGGAGACAGGGAATGGGGATAAAATTAGGGGAAGGGGGTGATGGGATGGGCAGGGGATGGGCAATGGGGCAGACGGGCAGGTGAAAAGGGGTGGGGGGGAGGAGGAGGAGGTGTGGGGATGTTGGGGAGAGATGACAGGCTTAGTGGGAGGCCGGAGCAGAGGGGAGAGAAGTAGAGGGAGGAGCAGGTGAGAGGGAAGGAGGAGAGGGGAGAAGAGGGGTTGAGAGATAAGGACAGGCATCTTGGTGGTTTGGTTACAGGGGATGCATGGGGAGATGGGATGGATCTTGCAGTTGTGATGATAGCCGCCTCCACTGCCTCCGCCCGCAAATGCCCCGCCAACGGCTCTTTGCCCTTCGGCCACCACCCAGAGGTGTTACCTGGGGGGAGACACAGAGTCAAAACAGTTGCAGGAGATCCCAGCAGCTTGTGCAGCCAGCTCTCTCCTGCCCAACTCCCTCCAGCATCCCTCAGGGCATCCCTCTCCTTATGGTGTTACCTGGGGGGAGGAGACACAGAGTCAACACAGTTGCAGGAGATCCCAGCAGCGTGTGCAGCCAGCTCTCTCCTGCCCAGCTCCCTCCAGCATCTGTTTACGAACGTTTCTCACTGCGGGTGGGGGAAACAGAGAGCAAAGGAGTAAAATCCTCCCCTTCACCTTCGTCTTGCTGACATGAGAATATTTTGGGAGATAAGTACCTGCTAACTAGGGCCGAAACTCGCCCTCGCATTCTCACTAAATCTTAGTGAGAATCAGCTTCTCGCTGAGATTTGCGAGAATGAGAAGGGGCTGAGAATTGACCAATTCTTGACCTGTTCTTGTGTGAAACTTGTGCAGTCAAAGACCGCCACTGTGCATACGCAAAATGGCAGTCACGGCCATTTCTGGACATGCGCAGCCTCTGGTGGCCATTTTGTGCATGCAAAAAGCATTTTTAGGGTTTCGAGAATCTTGTGAGATTCTTGAGAACCCTCACAATATGCTCTTCACATGCACAAAATGGCTGTCGGGGCACTGCATTAACAGAAATTGACACGACAACCATTTGCACATGCGCAGAGTGTATCCAAGATTTTTTAGACTCTCATGAGATTCTTGAAAAACTCTTTTGAGCGATCTTGTGAGGGGTTGTGAGAATCTCAGAACACGTGGAATTCTCGTTTCAGCCCTAATTTTAACTCACTTAAATCTCCTCTGTCTTCTCACAAGAAGGAGGCTAAACGGAGGATAAAGCAAAAGTACTTGTCTTTCCAAATGTAAGGGGGTTGTCTGTCCTGGAGGGTGGGTAATTACCTTCATCCCCATCCCAGAGGCCCTCATACCTTTCTCCTTTTATGTTTCCTACAGTATGGGTGTTTTCAGACATGACCCCTGCACTGCATGGAACAGCCTGCTCTCTGGCTGACAGGAAGCCATGGTGGCCATTTGGCCAATAGCTGCCCGGAACCAGCGGGGACCCATTAATCTGTAACGGCATATTTTACATCTGGTCGGGTGGTGTTGGCACTTAGCCCGGGCTGTGACCTGATGATGATCCTGAGTCACAGCGCAGAGAATGGCCCTGGTGAACATCTGGCAGTGCATTCAACCATGATGGTAGCCCACAATTCCACATGGGGCAAAGCACTGAATTGCGAGCTACTGTCATGTCTGAAAACACCCGATGTTGCCCCTGACTGCTTGCAATTCCAGCCCCCCCTGCTGGCAGCTCTCTGCAAGTTCTCAAGCAAGGAGATTAACAGATGTAAAGAGCTATCTAATTTAAGGCCCCTTGCTTGTGAGAAATCAGTTATGGCAAGAAGAGGACTGCTGGTTATGCCAATGCTTTACATTCTCCTTATAAAAACTCTTAAGTGGGTCCAACCTGGAGACTGTTTATTCAAAGTTTGTGGGTGGTTTAGGGGGTTTGGTTGGAAACACTTTCTTCAGTATATTTTCTCACAGTCATGGTGGCTCTCCAGCCAAAAGAGTTTGTTGTTTGTGTTGTTGTTTGAATCAGTTTGAATTAGTTTCTGTGCTTGCAGAGACCTTTTGCAGAGGGACTCCTTTCTCCTGCCATCAGATGCCAGGATGGTAATGACCAAAGGAACATTTTGGAGGGTTTGACTTTCATGCAATGAGGGCTTGTAGGTCTGTGTTAAACAACTCATTAGAAACCAGTCAGCAATGAGCTGGAAATATTTCCAAGCAAAAACTCTTTGATGAAACAGAGCATGACAGATTAGATTTATGGATTATACTGTTTTCCTGATTAAATATGGTGTTTAGAATGCAATGCTTCTTGTCATTCTTTGCCACTGCCCTTACTGCCTGCCTCCTGTGGGGAACAGCAAAACTATCTGAGAATATGCTTCTAAAGATATCCAGAGAGATATTTTAAAGTAAATGCAAGGGAGAGTCCTCACTCTTTTAAATCGCTCTTGAGAGCTTTGCTCTTCCAAATTCCTCGCATGTACAATTTGGCCCACTGAAGTATCTCTGCCAGCATTTTAACAATGGGTAAAAAAAGAAGTGATGGCTGCGCAGTGGTGACCCAACCTGGCCTGGAAATCTGCGGTGGATACGGTCCAGACCGGGGCACCGAACAGACATGCCTGCAGCCAGGGCACTGAGAAGGGTGGGGAGTATGCAAAACATGCAGTTAGCCACTCCCGCTTCTGTGCTGCACCCACACCCGCCATGATGGGAAGCCATGGTGGCCAATGATAGCCTGCCAAAGCAGCCAGCCATGGCAGACCTGACCTGGCCGGTATGCCATCCTGGGAACAGATGTGATAGCCAGCTGTGGCCTGCTTTGGCTCAGACCAGGCCTTAGACCTCAGTGGCCCTTAGACCTCAGAGGTTTTCCTTAGACCTTTTGGTCTTAGAACCTCAGAGGTTTTTCGAGGTCAGAGCCCAGGCTAGCCACCGACATGGCTTGGGGCAATCGTGGACCAATATCTGGGAGTGCCTTCACAGACATGCAGGTGAGGTCTGGTCCAAAGCATGACAAAGCGGGCCACAGTGAGCCACTGTCAAGTCTGTTTTTACCCAATGAGGGTTTTTCATACTTTTGGCCTTGTTCTATAATGCATGTGAAACTCCCTGTGTACATCCTGCCCCCCACTCCACTCCAGATGCATGAGGTGGGGCAGACACTGGATTTGATGTTTTGCACCAGCCTGGAGACAGGGATTTTGATTATCGGGGGAGTTGTTACAACACCATTGTCATGCTTAGATCATTACCTCCTGAAGGCCTATACCCCAGCCCTCCTATGCCCTCAGGGTGGTGGACCAGTTAGGTTGGTCCGCCCCCAGAGACTGATGGTTCCAATTGGGTTATAGGAATCTCCAGGGACTATATCCCACTGACCTTGACAGTTGCTCTGTCAATGATCTGGTCGCTTTGTGGAATGACATCTTGACCATGGCCATTGACATGGTAGCATGCAGGGGTTTGCTGCCACCGCTTTGTCAGCACAGGTCCCTTTGGTTTACTGAGGACCTGATGTGGCTGAAGTAGGAGGGTATGTGGTTAGAGTGCAGGTGGAGCTCGACTTGCGATGAAGCCGACCAATTAAGGCACAGAACTTTTTGATGGACTATGCCGTGGCTGTGTTGGGGCGGAGAAAGCTTTCTTCTTTCCTATCATAGCATCTGCAAAGTCTCCTCCAGCAGAGCTGTTTCAGGTGCTATGCGGCCTGGTTAACCCAGCCTGTCTCTTCTTCACCAGGAAATGGACCATCTAATGCCTCCTGTGACATTATTATTAATTACTTTGCAGACAAAACACTCATATTCACCATGACTTGGGTGCTACAATTTTAGCTGCAGAGTCAGAGTTTGGGGTTATGGAAGCTCAGTCTCTTCTTGTTTATTTGAACCAGTTTCAATTGGTATCACCCACCGATGCAAGGGAGGTGCTTTGGGCGATGAGGGAAACCAGTTGTGAATGAGATCCTTGCCCACCCAGGTTGGTGAAAGCCAGCCATGAGATATTGGGGCTGTTGTTGACTGGGTTTGTCAACACCTCCCTTCCCTGGCGGGGGTGCACAGGACTGCTCTTGAGTGGTTCCGCTCTTTCTTGTTAGGGAAGTCCTCGTAGGTGGTGATGAACGATTACTCATCGTCTCCTCGGGTCCTTCCCTGTGGTGTTCTGCAGGGTTCTATTCTGTCTCCCCTCTTGTTCAATGTGTATCAGAGGCCTCTGGGTGAGGTTTTTCAGAGGTTTGGGGTGAGGTGTCATCAATATGCTGATGACACTCAGCTCTGCCTCTCTTTTACATCCAACCCAGCTCCCGTAGTCTCGGTGCTTACCCGATGCCTGGCTGCTGTTGGGGACTGGATGAGGGTGAGCCGATTGAAGCTGAATCTTGACAAGACTGAAGTGATGATGGCTGGCTAGTCTTGTGTCTTGGAGGGGATTGAGACATCTGTCATTCATGGGGTCTGGCCCCCTCTGGTCACTCGGGTTTGCAGGCTCTGAGTGCTCTTGGATCCCTCGCTGCACCTGGATTGTCAGGTGGCGGCGGTGGCCAGGAGTACTTTTCACCAGCTCCATCTGGTGAGGAGGCTGCTGTCTTTTTTTTCTGTTTCAGATCTGGCCACTGTCATCCATGATTTCATCACCTCAAGGCTAGATTATTGCAATCTGCTCTATGTGGGGCTGCCCTTGAAGACTGTTCGGAAGCTGCAGCTGGTGCAGAATGACTATAGCTTTCCAGACACAATTCAAGGTGCTGGTTTTGACCTTTAAAGCCTTAAATGGTCTGAGTCCTCTATATTTGAAAGACCGCCTGTCCTACCATATCGCTTTGTGGCACCTATGGTTGGCTGGGGGTGCCCTCCTGTGCATTGTGTCTGTTACTCTCGTCCGCACACAGAAGAGCAATCTCGGTTGCTACCACCATGTACTCCCTACCCCAGGAGGTTCACTTGAACCCCAGCCTGGTTGTCTTCTGGAGGTGGTGCAAAACTTTTTTATTTGGGAAAGAATTTGTTAGTAAGAGATAGGTGATGTTTGTTTGGGGGTTTGGGTGGGATTGCATAGGAGGATGGGGGCTTGAGGGGGATTTAATTGTTGTTTATTTTTGTTTGTAGGTTTAAGTCGCCCTGAGCCTTGTGGGAAGAGTTGCATGGAAATTTAATAAATAAATAATATATCAACTTTCATACTTTCTCCTCCGCAAAGATTGCATCACCCTCTCTGCCCAAACAACCTCCTCCCAATCCCATGTTATCCATCTCTGTCTCTGGGTTAAGTATTTTTTATATCTCCATGTTTTCTTTACCCTTGAACTTTCCCAAGGTTCATCTTGGTGGCTTTCCTGACAGCAGAAGGGCTGTCCTATGGCCTCTTTTTGCAATGTTTGAGGTAGGTGGGGTGTACTGCTGCCTCTCTGCAGGATGGGTACAAAGAGGAATTCTGGTTCAGTTCTGGAATTGGCCTGATAGGGAGTTTTAGTTTTCTGTAGATGGTAACAAGAAATTTCCACAGATACCTGCCAATTTTCAGTGTCCTGGATCTCTAGCAACTAGACATCAGGTCAGACCTTGGTAACAAGACAGCACTTGTTTTCCTGAATGATCCTATCCTACCTTCAGAGACCCATGTTCACTGCATTTTCTTCATTGGCAGCATTGCTAGTGCTCCCAATGGCTATGTTAAAGACACCAGTGTATTGTTTTGTGTCTTTCCTTTCAACTACATCCAGAGACCTGTAATAGAACTGCTCTTCCCTCTTCGCAATTTAATGAGGTTCAATCCTTTTGTCCATATTATTGAATATTTATTTATATCACACTGTTCAGAGAATGAGTGCAACAACATGGGCTGTAGTATCAGCAATGCATTGGTAGGAGCTGGATCTATATCTTGCCATCTAATGCATCTCTCGGGTTTCTCCATGCATGGTTGAAATAAACACCTGATCTAAGACAGTCTGCCTAGAGATGAAACTGCTTTGTGACATCCCCAATGATTGAGGGCCTTGAGGATCTGAGCCACTGTATCTGCACAGCAGCCTCTGAGATATTGGATATCAAATAGTCAAGACAGCAAAAATGCCTCACCTATTTCCATCTGTGACTATCCAGATTTCACTTTCCATACTCTGATCTAAATACAGTGATCTACTTCTTCATTACTTTCAGGCATGATTATTACAATTCAGATCTAGGATGGAAATAATATGTTCTGAAAATATTGTAGCTGCTAACAAAATACAGCAGTATGTCTACTTAGCAATACAGTCTGTGAACATGTCACCACTGTTCTTGGGTGCCTCATTGAAGACATTGCAACTCAAGTTCTCCTCCCAACAAAAGACATTCATGGGACTTGTCCGAGCTGCCCAAGAAATTAAATTCACTTTCTCTTTCTAAATACGACTTCCTATGACAGCTACATTTCCATTGGAACACTGAAGGTGTCATCACCCAGGGGCAAGAGATTCATGAGTGCAACAGACAGCTTTCACAATGGCTGCCTCTAACACTGTGGCATATGCTGCAAGATGGGATAGGAGTGTGTATTGGACTCCTCATATTTCCCTCCCTAACTCACCTCTTACAAATTGTTCATTCAGTTGCTTCCACAAGCTACCAACAAAACGAATAAAACAGTTTTTTTAAAGGGCAGTGATCAGCAGCCCGGCGTCACCCCATGCCTTGTAGAGGGCCAATCATAACACTTCTAGCCTGTACTGAAAAATCCTTTCCCCTCTCCCACCTCCAAACACATCCAGTTCCTGTTCAGCTTCATTGTGCCTCTAAGCATTTGATGTAACCCAAATTTAACACACTTTACCTTTAACAAGTGGCTCTATGCTGACGGGTTGCCCTCTGCCTCCTTTTTCCTTCCGCAGAAATGGAGTCCAACTGCTTTTCAGGCTTAAAGTGTTTTTACACAAACTTAAGACAATAAGAAATGCCCTGCTGGGTCAGCCCAATAGTCCATCCAGGCCAGCATCCTGTCTCTGACAGTGGCCACTTTCAATTGCTTTGGAGAAGTATCCCACAGGTCAGAATGGAGTGATCCATTTCCTGCTGTTCACTCCCATCTCCCAACAGTCAGGGGTTGCATTCCATGACCTACTTGACTAACAGCTATTTTTGCACTATTAGTCGAACTTGGATTTACCTCAGTCTCCAAGTTGCATTCTGAAATGATATCCCCAGAATGCACGACTATTACAAAAATGAACAATCAGGGGTAGATGCAGAAGATGATCCCTACTGGAGCACTTTCGTTGTGGACTCACTGGTTATTTGCAAACTGGAAATTACCACTTGCTATTTGATTCTCCTACGTGGAATAGTGGACGCTGGACAGCTTGTCAAGTAGTCTGTTGGTCCTGTTTAAGAAGCAGCCACTAGCTATTTGTGAAGCAAACGTTTGACACGACTGTAGTAGCCAACCATCAAAAAAGGAGCAATTGGCCAATCTGACCAATATCTGGGTTAAAATAGCCTTGCTAACCTGTTCGTGTTCTCAGGGGTAGTTTTGCAATGAAAAAGAGAGAAAGATATGCAAAACCAGTGCTGGAGCTGTTGTCCAGGAATGACGACGTTCTGTCAAGTTGTTCCCCCAACTCTATGATACTTAGCAGCAGGGATTGAAGAACAGCAGGTTCTGTTGCTTCCTCTACTCACTATAGCTTTTGTTGTGGCGAGAAGGGGATGAGATAAGTCTGTCATAGTGCTTCTAGTGTTCACTCTTCCGGGGTTATCGCAAGAGTGAAACTACACTCAAGATACTGCAGGTATATGCCACAGATGACTTTCTTGCCCTTCTTGGCCAATACTGTTACAAACCTTAGCATGACCACTGAACCACTCTGAAGTTCTGTGGCATCCAATCCACCCATAGCACTGTGGGTGGATTGGATGCCACTCTAGACTGCTGTCCATGGCTCTATGGCATTGCCCAAGGCAACCCCTGGTCAGGAGCGGAGCTGCAAGTGGCTGTCTGTGAGTAGGCAGACAGATGGAGCCTCAGGTTTGGGTGGCCTGCTCCGCTGGCACTGCTAGTGGGGCTGGAGCAGAGCAGGCACCTTGGATGGGCCTCCTGGATGGGAGGCAGAGATGAGCCGTGGGTGCTATTCATGTAAAAGCACCCAGTGAGGCAAAGTTAATTTTATTAGATACATTTGTTCTCAAATTGTGGAGAACACAAAGAAGAGAGCAACTAACACACCTGGAACCTTTTAACCTGGAACTTGAGAGTAATGTGGTTTTTTTTTTTTTTTTTTAAAGAAATTACCTCAGAATGCCAGTGAAGATAAAACAGGGTACATAAGCTTGATTAATTTGCATGGGTACACAGAATAAATAAATATGATGAAGCTTGAAGAAGGGAGAAATCCAGCTTCACTGATATCAATGGAAATTTTACCATTGACTGCAATGAAGCCAAGATATCAGCCAATGATGGGAATTATGAAAGTGCATGAATGAATGACCAAATGAGAGGTGAATACATCACAACAGTGTCAAGAATATTTCTGGTCGGTTGAGTATCAGCTTTTAATACTGGTCTAATTTGTTAAGAATACAAGATGAATAACAACAAAAGTCTAAACTAGATTTTTGCAATATGTTATCTTAATGAATTAAGTGGAAGATTCTTGCTATAGGAAGCATATTTCCTAGTTTAGGAGTACTCAATTTCAAATTGAGAAATATTTATACATACACATTATTTCATTGATAACAGGACTGAATAGGTTTCTGTTGTTCCAAAGCAGAAATTGACACAACATTTTTTATTTGATTTTGACTTTTTAAATTTCATTATAACTTGCTTGGATACATGGCCAGTGTACTCTAAAAAATTTCCTTCCACCACATCCTCAAAGAGTATGTAAAATAAATTCTGGGATATAAATTTTGAAGGTTGCTATTCTAACCCTCACAAGTATATCATAACAAACCTTTTTCAGCAAAAACCTGACCCCTTTGAAATGAATGAGCCTTGCCACTGACTTTAATAGGGGTGGAACTAACTTCTTTGCACTTACATTGGGAAAAATATCCAGATTGACATATCAATTTTTTATAGGCTTGCTTCATTTTATGCAGTTGTGAAAAGCGATGTTGATGCTAATTAATCTATTCATTATAAAATGTTTAATATATGGTTGTAATAAAACATCCATTTTGTAGTACTGTAATAGTTCCATAACACAAAGCAGTACATAGAGTGTATTTATGGAAACATGTTTAATTCATGCCTATTCGTTTAGTAGAAACAGTTGTTTTAATGAGAAAGCCATTAGAACTGAAAGATAAGAAACCACATCAAATGTAAAAGTTGGAATAGAAGAGGTGAGGTGTGATGTCTTTGATAGTTCTGGAGGCTTCCTCTTTCCCACTATTTCTTATTCTAGATACTTTTTTTAAAAAATGGAAGATATAATTTAGATTTATGATAAGGAAGGTAGTTACATATATCTGCGTGATAGGGAACTTGGTAAAAGCTGAAACAAAGTCAGGCTCCCAATCAGCTAAACTCATATTTTACTTTAAATGCTTTCCTAATTCAGGATCTTAAAAAAATCTAACTCATGGAATTCAAACTAGTTAGTTTGGATTCCATGAAATCGGTAGAATACATTTACAAGGTAAACCCCAGTAGTGCAAAGGTCTTCACTGAGATCCAAACTTTCCTAAAGTCTCAGGTTCAGATAAATACATTTGGGGGTTCACAAATTTTATATGAATTTTGGAAACTCAGGGGAGAAATGAGTTTTCAACCAGCTGAAATCTTGGATAATCAGGATTCTGAAAACTGGGGCTACCTGTATTTATTTATTTTTTGTATGATACCATAGGTGATCACATGTTCAAGACAAAATGATGATAAAATGAGCATGCATAGATACTATTTCCATTTTTGTACATTTTGGCTGAAATAGGACCAAATAACACAGACCAAAAATAGACTTTGTGTAATTATTGTAAAAATAGTGTAATAAAAATCTTTCTTCTAAAGGTTTTAATGGATTGTTTCAGCAATGCATAGCAAACACATTTGATCATATGAAAGAAAAAGTACCAACTAAAATTATAAACTTTACAGAAAGCCAAGTATATGAAAGGGGATCTTTTAAAAAAAAAACTTTATTTGAGAAAGGAATAGTGAGACTTATATCAGAAGGCAAAATAGAGAACATACAAACAGAATATATTTACAGCACAAGACAAGAGATCACCGCCAGGGGTGCAAATTGTAATAAATACAATAGATTTAAAAAGTTAGAGACATTTAATAATTAAAACTATGGTTATTCAGACCCAGTTTTCTTTTTCACTGGTTTCAGGTAGTTTCTTGATTTGAATTCAGAAGCTATCAAATTTGGATAAAATAAAAGGCCACTGGCTATACTTGGGTAGCTCTCGTGAATGACATTTAATGTATTTATTTATTTATTTATTTTGCAGGTGGTTGCATGTCAATGATATTGTACAAAATTCTGCCCATTTGTAGGTTCCTCCCCAAATAAAATTTATTTTAAAAGATGCACTATCCCTTTTTGGAGTCTGAGATCACACTTTGTAAGAAATGAAATATGTGCACAATGGGCCCATACATACTTGGATCTTTATATGCTTCATATTTTTTAATGTATATAATATTTTTTCCTCTTTCTGTCCAAGAAAGAAGGGAGTCTTTCTCTTAGGATTATATTTAGGCAAGTGTTTGGGGGACAGCTGATTTTGACATCTTTTCTATTCAAGCAAAGGAAATATTTCTGGAGGAGGCCTGTCTTTTATAGGGACTACTTAGCCATTTAATTTGTTTAGAGACTTTTAAGAAAAAGGATAATGTATCTTTTGGATTTGCAACATTTTATGAGACTTAAAATATTAGAGCAAAATGTAAACAACATATGCTAACAACACATTAGAACAACTTCTACATTTGGCAAAACAGCTATCTCTTTTGAAACAGGATACTGCACCTTAAAATACTTTAGCTTTAGAAATATAAATATTTTTAATAGAAAAAAAAACTGACAAAAATTCCAGGTCAGTTTTAGATTATCCATATTACAGGGGTCTTAATACAATGGATCTTTAACTAGCTTAACAAAAGTAAACCTATAAAACAAGGTAAACATATCAAAAGGGAATATGAAGGAAATGTTTCACTGGAAAGCTTCCTTAACAATTTCCCTACTTGCTTTGTTATTTTCTTTGACAATAAATCAATTCATAGAGTGCCCTTTAAAAACAGAGAGTAAAACACTATCCTTCCCCCACCCCTTTCCCCCCTTAAATTCTTTAGTACATGAATCACTCGGACTTCCTGTTTCCATAAGGCATTTCCTGTTCACCCTCACAGAATCACTTTTCTGCAGGAGAACAGCAGGGACCTGACAAAGTATTGACTTAAGTAAACAGTGCCTTCTATTGCATACAGAGCTGTTCCAATTTTAAAGCAACAAAGGACTCTATCTTTCTGAAGGTACACTATGTACAAGTGCATTTATTTATGTCTTAGAAATTGTTTCAATTCTCTTTAGTAATGTAGGGCACAATCTTGATTTCACTGATGTCACTGGCAAAACCTGCCACTGATTTCAATCTGATAAGGATTGCACTCTTACTTTCTGTTTCCAAAGCTGACATCTTACACACTCTGGATCAGATATTCAAGTGCTCAGTGCCAAAAACCAGAGTTAGGTTTTAAAAGTTCTAACCCCCCAGCAGCTCTACTGTGCTCTGGTGTGTGTGTGTTGTATTTGGTGAGTTCAGTAAACGGGAGTTAAGTGGTTTTGAAAATTCCAGCCTCAAGAAGCAGATGCTGGGATCTAATACAAAATTCTGGCCCTTTGTTACTGTTTTAGTATATCAGCAAGAACTTAACAGATCTTGGCCATGATCCAAAAACCAATTCTGTGTCTGTGGATTGTGGCCAAATTTACACAATATTTCATCTTAAAAAATAAAATAAAATCTCCATATAATTGAATACCCAAAAACAATGATAGGTCAGTGCACCCCCACCCCCCCTTTACAATTACAGGTATACCATAATACCCAACTGGAACACAGTGATGTATATCATTCCTTTCAAATATTTGCATCTAGTTCATTTGACAATGTATTTGTAGACAACATCATCAAAGACGACAACGTGAAAAGTGGACTGAACACAGTATAGAAAGGAGAACAATTTCATCTTTAAAAAGTGCCTTGACTTGTATCTTTACATCCACCTTGCATTACTGATATCCTGTAAATCGTAATCTATACACAAAGGGGCTAGTCCAAAGTCTGCTTATTGGGTATGTATGCTGCGTGCACCTGGTGCGTGTGCAACATGTGCACATCCGGTGTATCCATTGTGCTCACCATGCACAAATGGTGTGTGTGTGTGAGTTGACCTTGGATCGGCTGCAAAGCTAGGACTGGTACTGGAGTCAGTACCTGTCTAATAAAAACACCAACAACCCTACCCTTAACAGTGTTCAGGACTATAATATGATACATTATATACAAATAGGTGAAAGATTAAGTCAAGACATGTCAGAAGAATTTAGAAAGAGAATGATTCATTGATCAGGCTGGCAAGTGACTCCACTAATCTCTGATCTCAACAAGTAAGTTGGTACAACGAGTTCCATTTCACTAGAGCTAACTGATGTAGTAGAGTCCAGGGCTAATATGAATTCTATTCAGTACCGAAACACAGAATAATGGAGTGCAATAGAGATTTTTCTCAAGTAGTGGCCTTTAAAATGAGCTTTCACTATGGTTAAAGTGTGCATACGAACACATCTGCCTTCTCTGTATTCCTCAAACATTAAAATGAGATTAAACAGATCTGTAAACTGAAAGACAGTCAATCTTTTACCAAGAACTAAAAATGTCTATGATGCTCAGATAATAACTTTAATTACAAATCCTGGAGCTAAATCTTTGCCTATTACCTGTTGCATAAAAGCGGCTTGCTCCCCAGATTCCATTTGCTGGGTATGAACATCATCATCACTGTCCTGTGGCTCCTCTTTCACTTTCACAGCCCACACAGGCTGTCCTAGTCTGTCATCCACAGAAATAACGCTGCCGTCATCCCTAACGCTGTAGCCACTAGAGAGAGCTCTTTCTTCCTGCATAGGATGATCTCCATGGAACTCTTCTTCAGCTTCTTCTAGATGACTGCCAGGCTGTTTTAGCTGTTCAATGGATTTGGAAAGTATCTGTCGGAGAGGGGCAAAGAAAAAGGGTCAAAATAGACTGTCAATATTTATTTATGTATTTACTTGAGTTTTTATCCCCACCTTTTCCCAAATGGCTTAGAGTGGCTTACAAAACAAATAAAAGCAATACACATAAAACAGTATAAAAAATACAACCCCCCAACGTTTCCCCTCACCCCTCTCCAACGCCACCACAATTGCACAAATCCCTCCCTAACAACCGCTCACACTCCTACCCCAAATCCCCCATTCCCCCATCACTATTTGCCAAATGTCCAAATCTCTACAGATGCCAGAAGTTAAGGTTTATTACACTTGTACTGAAAACTGATTCAGAATGGTCAAACTGACATTTAGGTCTGTACCTCAGGACAGAATTCAGTATCTTTCTTCTTCTAGAATCATAGAATCGAAGAGATGGAAGTTACCTCAAAGGTCATCTAGTCCAACCCCCTGTTCAATGCAGGAAATCCACAGCTACAGCATCCCTGACAAATGGCCGTCCAGCCTTGGTCTGAAACCTCCAGCAAAGGAGAGCCCACCACTGACCCAGCCAGTCTGTTCCACTGTCAAACATGTTTAGTAGTGGTGTGCAATTCATTTTCATTATTATGATAACAAAAAATGAAAAAATTGATTTTCTTTTTCATTATTGTAATAAGAAAAATGAAATATAATAACAAAAATAAATAAATTTTGTTTTCAAAATAGTGAGAAAAAACTGAAAAACATATTTCTGGCTATAGCTTTTTTGTTTCTTATTCAATTCTGATGCAACTTAATGAGATTATACCCCTAACAGAGGGTACTATGTGTACCACATTTCAAAATAATTGGATAAAGGGAACAGATTTTAGAAGCAATTGAATGTTGTGATTTTAAGAAAAGCTCCATACACATTCCTGACTACAACTTCTTTATCTTGCATCCAAATTACATAAAACCTGGGACTATTATGTCACTCCACATACTTACCAATCCTGCCATATTTCAGAAACATTGGTTAAAGTGTCCTGATGTTATAGGCCATTAACTTGAAAATGCATTTCTGGCTTTAATATTTTTGTATCCCATCCTGTTTACAAGTCATTTGGCAGGAATGTATCCCACACCTTCCGTCATCTCTGCCAATTTGATAAAAGGCCCCAATTTTATAAGCAATTGAAGACCATTATTCAGATAAATACTATCACATGCAGTGCCAGTCAGAGGCAGGCACCTGGCATGGCAGGGGGAGGGAGGCTGTAGGAGGGAGGATGGGGAGCAGCCCAACAGACTGACATACACATTCACTGGCCAATTACTGCATGCTTCCAGCTTTACAGGACCAATTGGTGGTAGCTTCAAGGCAGACATAGGGGCGGCCCTGAGGCGGGCATAGAAGGGACATAAGTGGGACTTTAGGGATAGCATCCTAGCAATCGGGAGACATGGTTTACACATCCAGGCTGGCCAGTTATCATCACAGGGTATTTTCAGACGTTACGGGCGGCCGGTTCACCACAGTGAACCCCCAGGGAGGGCGAAGAGCGCAACCACGGCCGGGGGTGGGAAAACAACCCAAACAGACGTGCCGGGAACGGGACCACGGGCCGGAACCGGGCCGCACCATGGCGGGCTGTGGCAGCACAACAGACGTGCAGCCGAACCCCCGACGGGCGCTAAACCCCCACAAGGCACCGGGCAGGGGCGGGACACAGACATGGTCGCCGGAGGGCAAACAAAGCCACAAGGCACACAAGGGAACGCCCACACAAGGGAAATG
>QEPC01015050.1:6534027-6548897 GCA_003113815.1 Sphenodon punctatus
GGTGTGGCCCCTCTTGGGGGCCCCCTGCCCCCCTGCCTTGCGCCCTGGGTCCCCCCAGCCCCCCCATGGGAGGTTCACCCATGCCCCCTGTTCCCCTCCCGTTGGGTGCCCTTACCCTTTTCCTGGGTGCCTCCTGTGGGCCCATTCCACCTGCTGTCCCCGGGCCGGCGCGACCCGGCTGCAGCTGTGGGTGTTGTTCCCGGGCCGCCTCCCTGGACGGGTGCTCCCATGTGCCCCCTTTCTGCACCTGTGCCCCCTCCGCCTGCATTGCTGGGGCTGTCTGTACCTCCTCCGCCGCCTGTCCCGCCGCTGTCGCTGTTTCTGCCTCCGCTCTCTTCCGCTTCCCTCCTCGCTCCATCCTGCCACGCTTGCTTGCTGCTGCTCTCCCTTTAAATCTCCCTCCAGTGGTTGTGTTGCTGCTGGTTGCCTGGCAGCGACACTGCGTGCCTTGTCCCCGGCTGGGGCTCGTTTGGTTTGGTTCCGCTCAGGGATTGGCATCCAGACGTTACTTTTCCTTGGTTCCCTGTGGGGGTTCGTTTGACCACGCTTCCTGGAACCTTCCCCCGGCTAGCCCGGGAAGCGTGGTTGAAACAGACCCCATGTGGGTATTGAGCGTGATGAACATCTGGCGCGCGCCGTTCAGACGTTCAGGGCCCTTTGGCCCCACGTGGGGGTTGAGCGTGGTTCAGTGTGGTTGAGCGTGATCTCGTAACGTCTGAAATCACCCACAATCACATCCTGCAGCACTGTGACAGAGGACATAAGAGAATTTCTATTGGCTTTTTCCTAAACAGATGCTTCCAACTTCCCAGTAACAATTGGAGGACAGATGTTGCGATGATCACAGCACAGAATGAGGATATTTGGTTGACATTTCTGCTGGCAATTGGCATCACAAACCGATCTTATACCACAGTGACACGTAAGAGAATCCCTGGCATAGGCTCATTCTCTGCATATGCTGTTCAGGCATATACAATGGGGATTCTTTATATTTTTCTGCTATTTGGCAGGGATTATCCTGAAAGTGTGAGATACAGTTCTGCCAAATTTCATGTACATTGGTTGGACTACAAAGATGTTACAGTCAGACATACATTTATAAATTAATTGCTTATACCACCAGAACCCTTTATTATCAAATCCTTCTGAAAGTTTGCATAGATAGTAAACCTGGGGAAGGGTAAAAACTTGCCAAGTTTCATCCAAATTAGATGGGAGACAAAGAGGTTATAGCCAGGAATGTATATGCAGATCTTTGCAAAATAACATAATTCAACTGCTTATAAAATGAGATTCCTTTACCCAATCTTTTGGAAGTTTGGTATAAATAATGCCTTCCATTGGAGGTACAATCCTGCCAAGTTTCATCCATATATATTTAAAATAAAAAACATTACAGCCAAAAATGTGTTTTCCATTGGAACCAATGGAAACCAAAAACAAAAGTAAAAATAAAAATAAAATGTTGATATTTATGAAAACACAAATGACAGATTTAAATAATGAAAAACAAAAAAGAAAAATGACATGGGTCCCTGGTGCATGCCTCTAATGTTTAGCCGAAATCTGCTTTCTTGAACTTTGAGCCCACTAATTCTAATCTTACCCTCAGGAGCAACAGAGACAGCCCTTCAGATATTTGAAGATGGCTATCATGTCTCCCCTTAGTCTTCTCTTCTCCAGGCTACACATACCCAGCTCCTTCAACCTTTCCTCACATGACTTGGTTTCCCGAACATCTTTGTCACTCTCCTCTGAACCCCTTCAAATTTGTCAATGTATTTCTTAAATTGCGGTGCCCAGAACTGGACAGAGTCAGTACTCCAGATGAGGTCTGACCAGCTCAGAATAGAGTAAAACTATTACTTCTCGTGACCTGGACACTAGGCTTCTGTTAATGCAGCCTAAAATTGCATTAGCCTTTTTAGCAGCTGAATCACACTGCTCACTCATGTTCAGCTTGTGATCAACTACAACCCCTAGATCCTTTTCACATGTAGTGCTGCCAAGCCAGGTATCACCCATCCTATATTGTGCATTTGATGTTTCTTACTTAAATGCAGGACTTTACATTTATCACTGTTGAATTTCATTTTGTTAGTATGGCCCAGTTTTCCATCCTGTCAAGATCATTTTGAATCTTGTTTGTGTCTGCTAAGGGGTTAGCTATATCCCTCCCAGTTTTGTGTAATCTGCAAATTTGAGAAGCATCCCCTCTACTCCTTCATCTAAGTCATTAATAAAGATGTTGAACAGTACAGGGCCCATGATCGAGACCCGAGGCACCTACTCGATACCTCCCTCCAGATTGTTGAGTAGTCATTTATGAGCACTCTTTGGGTATGGTTCTTCAGCCAGCTGTACGGTTCTTCAGCTAGCCTACCACCTAGTGGTAGGTAAAATTGTACTCTCTGTGCTGTGTAATAAAGTGTCTGCATGGCAAGTAACTGGCGGCCACCTTTGTACTACAAATTGGACAAAGATGCTAGGATAGGTCTGTCCCACCCCCATCCCCCAAAATAAGATTCCTAGGGCAGAGAATTGCTATTACTTAAATTGGAATAGGATCATACCTATTTTTTCAGGTCTTTGGTGAAAGCAAACAAGGGAGTTTTGCTATCCCTTCCCCTTCCGCCCCCCCCCCAAGGGTTCTTGTAGCTAGGATAGGATGCCCCCCAAATAATAATACTCCTGGAGCAGAGAGTTGCTATAACCCAAACTGGAAAATGATCAAACCTATTTCTTCAGGTCTTCAGTGAAAGCAAGTGAAGGGGTTCTCTTATCCCTCCTCCCCCTGTTCTTGTAGCTAGGACAGGATTTCCCCTTCCCTCCAAAATAAGATTCCTGGAACAGAAAGTTACTATTACTGAAGCTGAAAAAGGATCCAACTTATTTCTTCAGGTCTTTGGTGAAAGCAAGCAAAGGTGTTTTCTTATTTCCCCCCCACCAGTTCTTCTAGCTAGGATAGGTTCCCCACAAATAAGATTACTGGAGCAGAACGTTGCTATTATTTCTAGTGGTTGAAGTCTCACACTCCAAGCCCCCTTAAGGGCCCCAACTCCCCTTTTAGAGTTCGCTAACGCAAATGATTGAATGAATGGCTCCCCTGCCCTACATGTCTCTGTTGTCTCTCTCTCTCTCTCCTATCTGACTCAAAATGGCCCCTGCAGTTTTTAATAAACAGAGGGGGGCGCTGCAACGTTTACTCTGCCCATGCCCAGCCAATAGGAGATGTCACCGTGTCAACACTGATGCCTAACCAACAGGAGATATTCTCGTGTCACCCCCCAACTTTTCCTGACCTGCCTGCAGACTCCTGCATATGCCCAAGCAAGTGCAGAGACTGACTGAGCTGAGCTAGCGCATGTGCACATGTGCACATATGCACCAGTGCCAGGAAGCCAGCAGGGCTAATGGAACTGCTGAATTAGGGGTGGGGAGGTGGGGGAACTCTCAGAATTTTGGACCCTCCTGAAAGGGTATGCTTTGGGGGATTCAGTCTTTGGAAGACCAAAAATGCACACCCCCTACTAAAGTAGCACGTACGTCATTGTAAGTTAATGTTAAATTAACAAAAATATAGAACAGATCACATCAGAATGAGCTGAGGTCCCATATGGCAAGCATTTAAAAAATGAAATAGTTATCCTTATAATAATTTAGTTTTCAAATAGAGGTTTTATTAAAATATATGGCTTACAGTCATTTTATTTTCATATAAAGGTTTTCAATGGGTGTTATCAAATGTGACAGTGGCCAGCTTAGGCCCATTTGGCCCTGCAGGCCACCAGCACGTTTCTTGGGGGCAGTCTAGATGTTTGCCCCCGAGTTCTCCCTTGTGTATTGGTGGCTAGCCCGGGTTGTGATCCTGGACGCCTCTGGGATCACAGCCCGGGCTACCTGCCAACATGCCTGGGAAACGGTTCGCCCGACTAGCTGAAGTGAGCTATCGTGTGGCAGTCCGCTGTTCCTGGCCCAGAGTAGCCATCATGACTGGTCACCATCACTGGCCACCATGGCTGCCTCTCATGTGGTGGGGGGCAGCTGGTCACACCTTCATGTGTCTCCCCGCCACCCCCGACCACATTTAACATTTATTCCATAGCCAGACCTGATCCTGACCAGGTTGCCAGCAGCTTCCCTGTCTGGAGTGATTTCTGATGGTGGTGATGCTCCCTCCCAACCAAAAACATGTAATTTGTGTTTTCACCCAATTAATGCTTAACAAAGATTATATAATGTAGCCTTATACAAAAAGGAGGGCAAGAGAGTTGTTTTTGTATTTTAACTATTTTTATGGATTGCTTTTTATATGTTTTTATATATGTTGTAAGCCCCCCTGAGCCTTCTTTAGGGAAAGGTGGGTTAAAAATGTAAATAAATATATACCAATAAATAAATACAAATATTTTTAAAGAATATTTAAAGGGTCTGAATTACTACCATAAATAAATTGATGGTAGAGTAATACTGTTACAGAACTTAATTGTTAGGCTATTCTCTGACTCCCAGATCACTGACAGGTTTGAAAGAAAAGAATTTGTGATTGCAGCAAATTAATCCACGTGGCAAGAATAGAATTGACAACAGACGTTCACCCCATGTAGACTTAGAATTTATGAGCAGAGTTCTGGAGACCATTAAATCCTCTTCCAGCTCCCCTCTGCATCCCACGTGCAGACCAGTTGCACTTCCCATCAACAAACTGTTTCCTAGCAATTTTGGAAAGTGCAAAGTAGACTTATCATAACAAGTGCCCTCCACCGCTATAGCGGTGGTGGAGCTGTTGTCGTGCCCCCCCCTTCCCTCCAAGCAAGGCAGGATGGGCTGTGAGGCTTGCAGCTGCAGTGCTGCAGCCGCGGGAGAGAGGCCACAAGGAGCTGTCAGCGAGGGTTGCCTAGCAACCCTCGCTGGCAGGCGCAAAAGTCGGGGCCGCTGATTGGCCTCCCCCAGTAACGTGGGGGGGGGTGTCAGAGCAGCAGGGATAGAGCATTCCCTGCTCATTCCAGGAAGAGGAGGGAATGAAGAAGCAGCAATCCCGCGCACGTGAGTGAGGGGTGAGCCAAAGAATGGGGGAGAATGGCGCAAGCGAGGAAATGCGGCCCTAGACCAGGGGCGAAGACCAGGGCTGAGAAGGCCCCAAAAGGGGGGGAAAGCAGAGTGGCAAAGAGTCCCCAGCAGCGGCGGGGGCAGGAAAAAAGGGCAAACGGGGTGAGCGGGGCGGGCTTGCCCCCCCGCCTGTGACCATGAGCTCTGCATGGGAGTGACTGGCAGCCTGTGAAGCCACATTGTTCAGAGGTGGGGCCCAAGAGGCAGGGGCACCCGCCCCAGGAAGCGGGCCTGGGCCGGGGGGGCCGGAGCAGTGGCAAACCCTGGATGCCAGGCCAGGACCATCGGGTGTAGGTGGGGCCCACGGGAATATCAGGATTAGGGCCATCACTCCCACCCCGGTCATGTAACGCTGAGTAGGGCCCTATGTCCGGAGGCGACAGGAGAGAGCGAGTGCCTGCCCCCGGAGCGTGGGAGTGATCTGGGGCAATTCCTGGGTGTTGAGGATCTGGGGGAAGTGAGGCCCTTCAGGCAGGGGGCCCAGCACACTGTGCCCCCAGCCCAATACGCCGACGAAGGCAACTTGAGGTGGCAGCAGAGGAATGAGCGGAGGGGGGTGACATGTGGGGACTCATGCGGGGACCCTATCTCCCAGGCGCAGTATGTGGTAGAGGGGGAAGGTGATACGGGATTGGATGAATTGGAGGAGGACACGTCTCAGCAGAGGGGGCTACCACCCCCTTCTCAGTATGATTGCAGGGTGCAAGGCGAGCAAGAGGCAGCAGCAGGGGGAGCAGAGAATCCTCGCCTGCTGGCTAGGATCGAGGCCTTGGAGCGAGCCCTGGAGGAGCGAGACCAGACCGGCTCGGGACCCTCCCAATACACAGCAGCGCTGCAAAGTAGGCAAATAAGAGGCCAGGGGAACCCCGGACCCAGGGCAGTCCTGCCTTCCCACCGCACAGCACTGCGGCGGTGGGGGTGACGGAGACTCTGGAATGAGGGTCCTGTGGGCCCGAAATGGTGTATTGGCCAGGGACACAAGCGGGGGAGGTGGCTAGGCCATTCCCTGCAAGAAAACCCCCACAGTACCTGTGGTGGAATGGGGGTTGGGTGCAGGTGGCAACCCCAACCATACAGGGGCCAGCTTCCCAGCCTGGAGGGCTGTACAGGCAAGGGGCTGGAAGGATAGTGTCAGGTGGGACATTCCAGGGCTCAGGTGGGACATTCATGCCCAGAATTTATGGTTAAACTGTATGAGTGACGCGAAGGGAGCTCCTAAGGCCAATAGCGGACACTTGTTAGCAAAGGGGGGGTGGGGTGGCCCTGATGAACGACACCAATAGGGCCAGGGGAAGGCAGGCTGCCACTGGAACCGCCGGGCAATGCTGGGTGCTTGCCCGCTCGGGGGCATGTTCCCGTCCCGCATGCAGGTTTCGTCATACCTGCTCCTGTGAGGGATTCCATGCGGCTGCCTCCTGTCCCCGACCCAAGCCATGGAACAGGGTGAAAGGTGGGGGCGGAGGGGGACTGAAAGGTAGCCAAGCGGGTGCAGGTGCAGGGGGAGCAGTTAAAGGTGCCAACGCCAGTGAGAGTAGATAGGTTAGCCGTAGCCCTCCTCGCGCACCCGGACAGGGAGGAAGTAAAATATGTAGTAGATGATTTCAAACAGGGATTTCGGATACCAACGGGCGACGTTCAGCAGGGCAGGGTGGCACCTAACCTGAAGTCGGTTGTGGGCATGGAGGAGGTGGTAGCTGAGAAGATTGCAAAGGAGAAAGGGGAGGAGAAAGTGGCGGGCCCATTTGATGCCCCCCCATTGCCGGGCACGATATTCTCCCCGTTGGGTGTGGTACCAAAAAAGACACCAGGGCAGTTTCGACTCATCCACCACCTGTCCCAGCCCCGCGGTAGCTCGGTCAATGATGGTATACCCTGGGACGCAGCAGTGGGACTGGTCAGACAATTTGGAATGGGGGCGTTGCTGGCAAAGTGCGATGTCAAATCCACATTTCGCCTGTTGCCAGTACACCCAGACAGCTTTCACCTCTTGGGTTTCCACTTCCATGGCAAATTCTATTTTGACAAGGCCATGCCCATGGATGCTCGATCTCATGCTCAGCTTTTGAGCGTTTTAGCTCCCTGGTGGTATGGATTGTACAGCGCAGGGTGAAGGGGGGGTGGGCATCACAAAATAGCTTGATGACTTCCTCTTCGGCGGGCGACAGTGCACCGAGGAATGCCTGGAACTGGTCGAGCTTTTTCAGGAGGTGACAGGTCATTTGGGTATCCCTTTAGTGGCCAAAAAGACTGAGGGGCCCTCCGCCATGCTCACTTACTTGGGCATTGAGTTGGACACGGTGGAAGGAGTTTCCCGCCTCCCCGGGAACAAGATTGGGGCACTAATCCTCAAGATTAGGGCATGTAAGGCTGCAGTTAAGGTTACGGTCAGGCAGCTCCAGTCCTTGATCGGGAGTCTCAATTTTGCATGTAGGGTGGTGGTCCCCGTAGGGCATTTATGTCACGGTTATATGGTAGGCTTGAGGGCGACCCCCTTCCACATTATCATGTCAGGGTGACAAAAGAGATGAAGCAGGATTTAAGGGTATGGTTACTTTTTCTGGAGCAGTTCAATGGGGTCACTGTGTGGAGAGAGCAACTGTTATTGGCCTCGGAGCTGCAAGTCCATTCTGACACAGCGGGCGCCCACGGCTTCGGGGTGTATTTTAGGCTCGAGTGGTGCGCGGCCCCATGGCCAGTGGAGTGGGTGGCAATGGGCATCAGAAGGGACCTTACAATCCTGGAATTGTTCCCCATAGTGGTGGCGGTCAACTTGTGGCCCAGGCAGTTGGCCAATAAGGCGATCCTGTTCTGGTGTGACAATCAGGCAGTGGTTCACATACTGAACACCTTGTCATCCTGCTCCTCCAGGGTCATGGGCCTGGTCAGAGCCCTCGTGTTGACGTGTTTGGAGCAGAACATACTATTCCATGCTAAGCACATGCCTGGACTTGAGAATGAGATTGCGGACGCTCTTTCTCGGTTCCAGATGGAGCGTTTCCGCTTGCTGGCACCATGTGCCAACCAGAACCCAGAGCCTATGCCAATGGCACTGTGGAACCTTGGATCGTAGAGCTTTGTTCCACGGTGCAGGGCTCATTAGCCACAAGTACCAGATCGGCCTACCTCGCAGCTTTCCAGGCTTTTCAGCGTTATCGGGCTCAGCAGGGATGGTGCATGGGCTTCCCGATCCCCAAGAGGCAGGTGTTACAGTTTGTCATATCACACACACACACACCTGTCCTTGTTCAAATTGTGAGTACATTTCAGTTCGTTTGTTATAACCAGTTTGAGGAATCCATGTTTGCCGCACTGTTCAAGTTGGCATTTTGGGGGGCCTTCCAGGTGAGTGAGTTGGTCGCTGAATCAGCAAGGGATAGGTCAGGTAGGGCTTTAGCTGTTAACGTCATAGAAGGGGGTATGCATGAGATTTTAAATTGGTTATGAATCAAAAACGGACCGGGAGGGGAAAGATGGTTAGCCTTGCCAGAACAGGGGACCCGGTGTTATGCCCAGTCCGGGAGGTCCACGAGTATTTGGCGATTCGGCCAACAGTTGGGGGGGCATTCTTCTGTCACCTAAATGGGGCAACAGCTACTAGGCATCAGTTCACATCGGTCCTGCGAGCAGCACTGGCCCACCTCAATCTCCCCCATTTGAGAATATGGGTCCCATTCCTTCCGAATAGGTGCGGCCACGTTCGCAACACAGATGGGGATGTCAGCAGGGGAGATACAAGTGATTGGACATTGGCGATCAAGGGCGTATCGCACTTACGTGCGCCGGGACCTGAATAACAGCATGTCTTAATCATATCATGTGCCTTCCTTGGCAGATCACCTTGGGCATTGGAGGGTGAGAATTTGGATCTGTGGGCACAGCCTGGTTCGGTGGGCTGTGAAGGCAACAAGAAGCAGTGTGCATAGATCCCAGATGGGTCTGTCGGCAAAGGCTTTGATTGATTGGCAGGGGAAGAGTGGGATGAGGTGGCGTCAGCTCCTCGCAGTCCTCAGACAACAGACTAGACACGGGGGACCACACATCTTGGTGATACACTTGGGAGAGAATGACCTGCCGGGCCTAAAAGGGGTGCAGCTGATCAAGGACATTAAGAGAGATTTGTGGGAAGTCAAGCATTATTTCCAAGGGGTTAGGTTAATGTGGACTGAGTTAGTGAGTAGGGTTAGTTGGGGGGAAGGGGTACCGCACAAAAAAATAGATAAGACTAGGAAGACAGTTAATAGGGAGATTAGAAAATGGTTGGGGACAATCGAGGCAGGTACAATTAGGCATAGTCAGATTACACATAGGGAATTAGGTTTATTTAGGCCAGATGGAGTGCACCTGTCCCCACCACCGGCGGGTAACGATGTCTACCTGCCAGCTCTGAAGGCTAGTTTAGAGAATGTTTTAGGATAGGTGGGGGGGAGGGCTCGGACCCGTCGTGTGAGTACTGACGGTTCCTTGGTGACGGGGGTCCAGTATCGGGTTAATTTAGGAGATAGTAAACATAGGAGACATCTCCCTAAGAGATGGGGAAGTCACGCATACCGCAGTGCAGGGTATGGTAGACGGGCATTGATTTTCCCTGGGAAGGGTGCCTAGGTTGGTGGTAGGGGCATTGTATGGCTGCCCACCGGCAGGCACTGGATTTCCTTACTCGAGTCCGTATGGACAATGTCCCCTTTGGCTGTGCGCTCGGCGCTGGACGAAGGGGAGATGTTATGGTTTGGGGAGGCTGTCGAGGGTATATCGAGACCTCCCCTGAGTTAACGGTTGATTGAGTTATGGTTGATACTGGACCCGGATCGCAATAGGTGATGTCACCCCCTCACCTACTCAATCAGTTATATTTGGATGAATAAAGGGTGTGGCCATGTTAAATCCAATAATGGTGTCCTGCCTTGTTTGGGGGGGGTGCGTCAACAAGTGCCCTCCGCCGCTATAGCAGCGGCGGGGCTGTTGTTGCACCCCCCTTCCCTCCAGGCAAGGCAGAATGGGCTCTGAGGCTTGCAGCCGCAGTGCTGCAGCTGCAGGAGAGAGGCTGCAAGAGAGCTATCAGTGAGGGTTGCCTAGCAACCCTCGTTGGCAGGTGCGAAAGTCGGGGTCGCTGATTGGCCTCCCCCAGTCACATGGGTCAGAGCAGTGGAGATAGAGCATTCCCTGCTCATTGCAGGAAGAGCAGGGAACGGAGAAGCACCCCCTCCCCCCCTTTATACTGTGGTGTCCACCGGTCGTATTAGTATCGGTCAGGAAGGAATTTTTGGCAAGTAATTTGGCCAGAGGGCCTACTTGTTTTTTCGCCTTCCTTACAGTATAGGAAATTCAAATTTGGTTGGCCATTAGAATGGTGTGGTGCTTCATTGCAAGTAATGTCAGGGTTATTGTATTAATGTCGGACCCTTGGCGGGGGTCCAGTATCGGGTTAATTTATTTGTTTATTTATTTATTTTAAGCATTTTTTAGCTGCCCCCACATGCCTACGGCATCTTGGGGCGGCTTACAACAATACAATAAAATTCATAAAAACAATATTTAAAAAACACCATCATCAATAAATTAAAAACAGTCCCATATCTACACACACACCCACATCCCCCATATCCATAGCTGCCCAACCCTCCCCTCCGAAGGCCTGGGCGCACAGCCAGGTCTTGCAGGCTTGACAAAAGGCCAGCAGACCTGGGGCCAGGTGGGCTTCCTCCGGGAGGGAGTTCCAGAGTCGCAGTCCAGCCAGTGAGAACGCCCTCTCCAAGAAGGCTCCCCCACTGGACCAAAGGGATCACTCTGAGGCACGGAGGGCGAGGCGGTCCCCGAGGTATGAGGGGCCCAGATCATGCAGGGTTTTATAGATCAATACCAACACCCTGAATCTGGCTCGGTACGCTATAGGCAGCCAGTGCAGAGCACAGAGCACTGGTGTTAAGTGCTCCTGTCGTCTAGTCCCCATAAGGAGATGGGCCGCCGTATTCTGCACCAGCTCTAGCCTCCGAACCAGAAACAAGGGAACCCCACGTAGAGCGCATTGCAGTAGTCCAGCCTCGAGGTGATGAAGGCATTTATAAGGGTGGCCAGGTCGGGCCTGGAAATGTATGGGCACAGCCTCTGTACCAGATACAGCTGGCGGAAGGCGGTCTTAGCCACCGCCTCCACCTGCCAATCCAGACGGAGACCCGAGTCCAACACCACCCCCAGACTCCGAACCTGCTGGGCAACAGGAGGATGGACCCCCCCATCCTACAAGGGGAGCCAGTACCTCCCCATCCCTTCCCACCACCATCACCTCCATCTTATCGGGATTTAGCTTCAGTCTGCTCTGCCACATCCAATCCGCCACGGCCTCTAAACATTAGGAAAGCAATGAGATGGCAGGACCTGGGTCAGTTGAAAATGAGAGGTACACCTGAGGATCATCAGCATATTGGTGACATCGCACCCCGAACCCTCTCATGATCTCCCCCAGGGGCTCATTAAACAATACACATTAAACAATAATGGAGACAGGATTGAACCTTGCGGAACGCTGCAGGATAAGGCTGGGGGCTTGATGTTTCAGCCCCCATTACCACCGGCTGGCTTCTCCCCGAGAGGAATGAGCAGAACCACCCGACAGTCCCGTCCAGACCCCCCAGGTCTTAGAACTGTCTCAACAGCAGCCCATGGTCCACGGTGTCAAAAGCGGCCGAGAGATCTAGCAGGATCAGAAATGTCGAACATCCTGCATCCATCTCCTGGTGGAGTTCATCCACCAAGGCCACCAGCGCTATCTCAGTACCATAGCCGGGGCAGAAACCAGATTGAAAAGGGTCAAGGAAACCAATGTTATCCAAATGCACCTGGAGCTGAAGTGCCACTGCCCATTCAATAACCTTCCCTAAAAAGGGAAGATTAGAGACAGGTCGGTAGCTGGCGAGTGTGTTCACATCCAAGAATGGCTTCTTTAGCAAGGGGCACAGCACAGCCTCCTTGAGACTGGGCGACAGCCTCCCCTGCCGAAGGGACGCTTTCACTACCCTCGCCAGCACCGTCCGCAAAGTCTCCCTGGAGGCTTTCACCAACCAGGACAGACACGGATCTAATTCACAACTGGTGGCCCTAACAGACCCCAGGACATTCACTGCATCGGATGGCATCACTTCCTGGAACTCATCCCAGAAAGATCGACTGGATGGCACCTCCATAACCTCATGCTCCTCACCTACTGCTTCCAATCTGGTGTCAAAGTTACTCTGGATCTGAGTGATCTTGTCTGCGAAGTAGGTGGCAAACTCCTCACAGCGGGCTTAGGACAGGTCCCTGTCCAGGAGGAGGGAGGCCGGACTGACCAGCCCCCACATCACCCGGAACAGCTCTGCTGGACGCAACTTTGCAGACACTATGAGGGCAGCAAAGAATTCCTTCTTTGCTGTCCTCAAAGCCTCAACATAGGACCGCAAATGGGTCCTATGGAGAAGTCGATCAGATGCAGAACGAGTCCGATGCCAGCGTCACTCTAGCCTCCTCCCTACCTTAGTAAACCAAGGGGCCCTGCAGTGACCAGACGGAGGGAGAAGATGTCTCGGAGCCACTCTGTCAATTGCCCCCTCCAGCCAGATGTTCCAATACCGGACAAGCTCATCGACAGAGTGGCTGTCCAATTTAGGAGATAGTAAGCATAGGAGACATCTCCCTAAGAGATGGGGAAGTCACACATACCGCAGTGCAGGGTATGGCAGGCGGGGCGTTGGTTTTCTCTGGGAAGGGTGCCTAGGTTGGTGGTAGGGGCACTGTATGGCCGCCCACCGGCAGGCACTGGATTTCCTTACTCGAGTCCGTATGGACAATGTCCCCTTTGGCTGCGTGCTCGGCGCTGGACGAAGGGGAGATGTTATGGTTTGGGGAGGCTGTCGAGGGTATATCGAGACTTTCCCTGAGTTAACGGTTGATTGAGTTATCGCAATAGGCGATGTCACCCCCTCATCTATTTAATCAGTTATATTTGGATGAATAAAGGGTGCAGCCATGTTAAATCCAATAATGGTGTCCTGTCTTGTTTGGGGTGTGTGTGCTCAGCTCCATTGCCTTGATACTAATCACTCACTAGCAAAGCAATGTTAGCACAAAATAATCTCTTTCTGTACAAGTGGGCATGTCAGACCTGTTAGATAATTTGAGATTGCTCAACCACCCTTCAGAAGTACAAAATTATTCAGGCAAACTAAGCTCCTGATCCTCCAGTCTTTCTACATTAGGGATGTGCGAACGTGGTTCAGCCGTTAGGTGTTTGGCCCAAACTCGGTCCGTTCTGATGGCCGAACTGAACGCCCAAAGCCCCGAACTGTTTAGCCATGTTCAGATGAGTTTGGGCGCGTTCAGGTGGGAAGAAAACAAGGTTGGAAGGCCCAGGGGGAGGGGGGGCAATTTAGGAGCAGACTTCCTGGTGCCAGGGGTGGAAAGGCTTGGACTAGCAGCCAGCATACCCAATCACCATCCTTCTTTTCCTCAGACCACTGGCTTCGCCGTCTGCGATTGGACATGGACTAGGCTGCACGGAGCCAATGGGGCTTGTGATAAGGTGGGTGCAGCAAGTAACAAAAGTCATTGCCCTCCCCGCTTCCAAATCCTTCTGAGCTAGCCACTGATCCTGTCAGCAGGCATTTTCAGAAGTCTCCCTCTCCCAGCAGTTTGTGTACCTCCCAATCCATTGCCATCCTCCTCCTATTTCACCCATTTCCAAACATTTACCTCCGTAGTTTCATTTATTTAGATTAGATTAGACAGATTTAGATGTTATTTTTATTTTTTACCCCTCCCTGTGTTCTTTCTCCCTCCCCTCCATTGAATCCTTCCATCCTCCCTGTATATATTCCATCCCTGATTCCCTTCCCCTGTTTTTGGATTTATTTAGAGTAGCATTAGATTGATTTAGGTTTCATTTCAGTTTTGTACCCCTCCCTGTGTTGTTTGTTGTGACCTGTCTGTGTCCCCCCCCGCATCCCTGTGTATATATAGAGATATTAGATAGTTACTATAGATAGATAGTTGTAGGAGTTAGCTTAGTGATAGAGCTAGATAGAGATAGCGCGTAGTGATTTATTTTAAATATTTTAGAGTGTATTTGTATTGCTAGGCCTTTGTAGATATTTGATAATATTCCATTCAGTTCCATAGGTTTTAGAATAGTTAATAGCAGTTAGAGTTAGTGTATATATATAATATTAGATTACCAATTTGAATAAATAAATAATATATATATATATAAAATCTTCCAGTGCAGCTCGCCTGGCCCCGGGTCTGATGGCTTTTTGTCAAACCTGTAAGAGCTGGCTGTTCACCCAGGCCTTCGGAGGGGAGGGCAGGAGGGGAGGGTAGGGGGGATTTGGAGGGGGGTGTATGGTAAACGTTGAGGGGTGTGTGTTTTTTATTATTTGTACTTGATGATGTTTTTATGTGTTTTTATTGTTTTACTTGTTGTGAGCCGCCTCGGGATGCTGTAGGCATGAGGGGGCAGCCAATAAATATTTTATTTTATTTATTTATTTAAAATGTATATCCCACCCCTCCTGCCCACAGGGCAGCCCGGGGCAATGAACAACACTCAATAAAACAATATAAATTTTTAAAAACAATTTAAAAATACAATATGTGGAGAAACCCCCCCACCCCACCCGGTCTTACATACACGCCGAAACAGCAGGAGAGTGGGAGCCAACCAAGCCCCCTCCGGGAGCGAATTCCACAGCACAGGGGCAGCCACCGAAAAAGATCTAACATCGGTGGCC
>QEPC01015050.1:6553493-6602002 GCA_003113815.1 Sphenodon punctatus
CTGCCCCAGCCTGCCTACCTCTCATGCCAAGGTGCCTGTCTGCCTTCCCTGGCAACCCTGGTGATGTGCCCCACTGGCTTGGTGATACTGCTGCTGCTGTCTTCTGGTCCATGGGTGCTCTGCCATGGCAAATCCAAATGTGCCCATGCAAATCTGTGCTGCCGTCTGCTGCTGTATGCAAGCTCTTCCCTTGCAAATCCTACCATCCTGGCTCCATGGGTGCTGTGCATAGGCAAATCCTGCTGCTGCCATCTCTGCTGTTCCATGGGTTCTGTACCCGGTTTATTTATTTATTTATTTTACCATATTTGTATCCAATGTCTTCTGCTGCTGCTGCCAATGCCGCCTCTGCTGTCTGTGCTATGGGTTCTGTGCCCCGGCAATCCAATGCCCGCTTCTGCTGCCTCTGCTGTCTGTGCCATGGGTTCTGCTACCGGGCAATCCAATGTCTGCTGCTGCTGCTGCCAATGTTGCCTCTGCTGTCTGTGCCATGGGTTCTGCTACCGGGCAATCCAATGTCTGCTGCTGCTGCCAATGCTACCTCTGCTGTCTGTACCATGGGTTCTGTGCCCCGGCAATCCAATGTCCACTTCTGCTGCCTCTGTTGTCTGCACCATAGGTTCTGCTACCGGGCAATCCAATGTCTGCTGCTTCTGCCAATGCTGCCTCTGCTGTCTGTGCCACGGGTTCTGTGCGCAGCCAATCCAATGTCTGCTGCTGCTGCCAATGCTGCCTCTGCTGTTTATGCCATGGGTTCTGTGCCCCAACAATCCAATGGCTGCTGCTGCCAGTGCTACTTCTGCTGTCTGTGCCATGGGTTCTGTGCCCCGGCAACCCAATGTCTGCTACTGGGTGGCCACATGATTCACCACCGGGCAAGGCTTGACCAATTGGCTGAATAGCTTGTTGAGATCAGCAGAGTAGGATACAAGCCTGCAATGCCCAGCCAAATAGGGGTGCCAGCCACCAAGCCCTGGCTGGGCCGCTGCTGCTGCTAGCCAGCCTGCAACGTCCGGCCGAGTAGCGGTGCCAGTCACTCCAGCCCCAGGACCCACCGTCACGGTTCTGGGGCCTACGTTCCAGGCAGAGAGTGCTGTCATTCCACTTCATCCAGAAGCTGGCACTCTTGTCCCAGGACCCACCGTCAGGGTTCTGGGGTTGTCATTCTGCTCACGGGGAGCCGTCATTCCACCGCATTAAGAAACACCCAGCCACTCCAGCCCCAGGACCCACTGTCAGGGTTCTGGGACCTACGATCCAGGCAAGGAGGACTGTAGTTCCACTTCATCCAGAAGCTGCCACTCCTGTCCCAGGACCCACCATCAGGGTTCCGAGGCCGTCATTCTGCTCACAGGGAACCATCATTCCACTGCATCAAGGAACAGCCACTCCAGCTCCAGGACCCACCACCAGGGTTCTGGGGCCTACATTCCAGGCAGGGAGGACTGTCATTCCACTTCCATCCAGAAGCTGCCACTTCTGTCCCAGGACCCACCATCAGGGTTCTGGGGCTGTCATTCCACTCATGGGGAGCTGTCATTCCACTTTATCCAGAAGCAGCCACTCCAGCCCCAGAACCCACCATCAGGGTTCTGGGGCCTACGTTGCAGGCACAGGGGGCTGTCCATCCATGCTATCTAGAAGCTGCCACTCTAGTCCCAGGACCCACCATCAGGGTTCTGGGGCTGTCATTCCACTCATGGGGAGCTGTCATTCCACTTTATCCAGAAGCAGCCACTCCAGCCCCAGAACCCACCATCAGGGTTCTGGGGCCTACGTTGCAGGCACAGGGGGCTGTCCATCCATGCTATCTAGAAGCTGCCACTCTAGTCCCAGGACCCACCATCAGGGTTCTGGGGCCATCATTCTGCTCATGGGGAGCCATCATTCCACTGCATCAAGGAACAGCCAGTCACTCCAGCCCCAGGACCCACCATCAGGGTTCTGGAGCCAGGCACAGGGGGCTGTCCATCCATGTCATCTAGAAGCTGTCACTCCATCCCCAGGACCCACAGTCAGGGTTCTGGGGTCGTCATTCTGCTCAGAGAGAGCCATCATTACACTTCATCTAGAAGTTGCCACTCTAGTCCCAGGACCCACCATCAGGGTTCTGGGGCTGTCATTCCACTCATGGGGAGCCGTCATTCCACCACATCAAAAAACAACCAGCCACTCCAGCCCCAGGACCCACCATCAGGGTTCTGGGGCCATCATTCTGCTCACAGGGAGCCATCATTCCACTGCATCAAGAAACAACCAGCCACTCCAGCCCCAGGACCCACTGTCAGAATTCTGGGGCCTACGTTACAGGCAGGGAGGGCTGTCCATCCACTTCATCCAGAAGCTGCAACTCTTGTCCCAGGACCCACTGTCAGGGTTCTGGGGTCGTCATTCCGCTCACGGAGAGCTGTCATTCCACCGCATCATAAAGCAGCCTCTCCAGCCCCAGGACCCACGATCATGGGTTCTGTGCCCCGGCAATCCAATGTCCACTTCTGCTGCCTCTGCTGTGCCATAGGTTCTGTACCCCGGCAATCCAATGTCCACTTCTGGTGCCTCTGCTGTGCCATGGGTTCTGTGCCCCAGAAATCCAATGTCCGCTTCTGCTGCCTCTGCTGTGCCATGGGTTCTGTGCCCCCGCAACCCAATGTCCGCTTCTGCTGCCTCTGCTGTGCCATGAATTCTTCTACTGGGCAATCCAATGTCTGCCGCTGCTTCACTGATGCCTGGCAGCCTGCAATGCCTGGCCAAGTAGGGGTGCCAGGCCAGCCACCAAGCCCCAAGCCTTCCCGACCTCTGCTGCTGCTGCTGCTGCTGCCGCTAGGTCTCAGATGGCCAGTCATGGCACCACGGGCACCCCTGAGGGCCAAGTGTTGAGCCTGCCTGCCTGGGTAAGCCAGGGTGCTACGCACCAAGCCTTCCCGGTCTCTGCTGCTGCTGCTGCTGTGTCTCTGACAGTCTGCCATGCCCCCACGGGCACCCCTGGAGTGCCCCAAGCCTCTGCTACCGTCTAATTTTCTGAACGTTACAGGAGGTCTGAACTCCACGGGATCGTACCCATGAACCCAAATTAAGTTTTCGGACCGAACAGCCAAGCATCTGAACCCTGTTCTGTTCGCACATCCCTATTCTACATGCTCACCCCCGCAGAAATCCACTGATATTATGGTTTAATATGGTCAGAAAGGCCAGAATACATGGATCTTATTGCATGATCGCATAACTTGATCTAACTGTACTTTCAGTATTCTTGGAAAAACAATTCCAAAAACATTTTCCATCCAGGTAACACCATGGTCTTCGAGAATATCCTGAAGTGCACTGAGTATACACTAGTCTAGTCTCAAACTCTCACCATGGTTTTCTAGTATTCACAGGCACCAAAGCACCTTGTCAGTGCTGCTGGTGTTTATTTTTATTTTTTATAATACATCTTCAGTCCTGCTTGTGCAGCTAATAAAATGATTCCTTTGAAAGAAGACTCAGGGGGTGGGGGTGGAATTCAGTATATACTGAGCAATCTTCTTGAGTTGTTTCTTGGGGGATGGAGCTGACCAAAAAGGCAAAGAGGCTAACTACTCATATTCAGAAAGGGTAAAACTATTTTTGTCTTGTTGAACATCTGTTGGTGATCCCCTGAAAAGCCTGGCTGCTGGCTGGCTATCTTGCAAATAGAAGCTGAAACATCTGTGTGACAGATAATCATATACAGCTCTGTGAGTCACTGATGCTGATCCATCTGTAAAACATTCCATATGCCAGTTGTTTGACATCAGGTGGGTTTCTCTGAGGGGAATCCAAGAGAGAATGAGAGCAAGCCCACAGCAAAGTTAGGGCTGCAGTCTACTCCAGATCAAGTATTTCAGGATTACAGCCAAAGGCAAATTTTTATTTACTGATTACAGTTTATCTACAAACTCTTAAGTCTATAAGGGGATCTCTTTCTCTCTCCTTCGTACTACTGTGAAGGCAAATGAACAGTAACATAAAAGTTGGGTAAATCGCTTCAGTAAAGAGAACACTAATTGCATTCTGAGGATAGTTTTATGAGCTTGGTGGTAATTCAAAAACTGAAAAAGGGTTTATTTTGTTTGTAGACTACATCTAGTGTTAGCATATGCTAATTTTGAAGTATTACAGCTCTGCATAGATTTAAAAAAACAACAGGTTCCACAGATCTCCAGGTGCAAAGGCAGGTAAATATTCCTGTCTCCATTTCACAGAGAAGTGACAATGAGCAGTGTCTTTCCCTATGGTCATTCTACTGGTCAGTGGCAGAGCTCAGCATGTAATCCAGTCGTACTTTCACTACCCTCTTATTCCTCTCCAGCGTTCATTTTTGTTCAGGCTGAAATGAATGTACATCCCATTTGTGAACTTCACAAATAAAATTCAAAAGGCCTGCCGATTTTTTAATTTAATATTTATTAGTTTGATATTCAATACCGGTAAATTCAACAGTTCAGTAACTTAGATGAGTCACATTCTGCAGGGTACAATTGCTTGGAAAAGAACATTTTAAAAATAATTATTAAAATTGAGTGAACAAATATCACTATCCTATCAATAAAATTTTGATGTCATTAAAACGTATCTAAAAGACCGCCTTTCCTACCATGCTCCACTAGAAGCATGGTAGGAAAAGAACGCATTTCCCCCAGACGTCCATCAGGGCCTGGGCATATTCCAGAGGCAGTGTAAAACTTTTCTTGTTGGCAAAGAATTTGGCAGTGGGGATAGGGATTGGGGTGGGTGGTTTTAGGGTCAAGTGTGGAATTTACAAAGGGATTTTCATGTATTCTGTGTTTTTAATATTGTAAGTCGCCCTGAGCTTAAGGGAAGGGTGGGGCATAAATATAAATAAATAAATAAACTGACCTTAATAAAGTTGAAATTTGTTAAAATCAAGTTAGAAGATTCATTAATGGAAATGTAGCTTTGTATTCAGTTCATGAATCAGAAAAGCCTGATTCTTTACATCTCTAATTTTTGGTAAGGAGGATTATATGTTAGTTGATACTATCCTATATTCTGTATCTCTGATTAAATGCACAGAATTTTGACACTGCAAATGAATATGAATTTTGACATTTTTGTTTTGTATTGGTGTGAATATGTATTTCTGGTTGTGGAAAAAGTCGTTAATTGGAGTTCAACTGAAACTACACTTAACTATTCCATAGTCAAAAAACCTCTGGTTCACAAGAAGAGTTAAGGCTCTTATAAATTCAATCATGCACTAAAAGACATGGAAATTGGAAGTTAAGGCTCCCGCCTTAAATTCTGTGCCATGTTAGCAGTAAAGACATTATACAGTCTCACATATTATGCTCATTTAAAACTTAGACTCCATGCACCCACCCTTGCCCCCTCCACCCAAAGTGCCTCCCTGCCCTCGTTTCATTGTCTCCATCACACCCAAAACAACCTCCTGCCCTCGCATAGCCAAAGCACTGCCCCTGCCCTTGTATTCTTGCCCCCCCACGCAAAGCACTCCCCCATCCCTTGTTCCCTTGCCCCCATACCCAAAGCGCCCCCTGCCTTTGCTCCCTCACACACAAAGCACCCCCTGCCCTTGTTCTGTTGCCCCCCACACCCAAAGCACCACCCCTTTCCTAGCTCCCTTGCCCCCCCACACCCAAAGCACCCTCTGCCCTCAATCTCTTGACCCCCCCACACCCAAAGCACCCCTGCCCTCAATCTCTTGACCCCCCACACCGAAAGCATCCCTGCCCTCAATCTCTTGACCCCCCCACACCCAAAGCATTCCCCTGCCCTTGCTCCCTCACTCCCCCCACACCCAAAGCACTGTTCCTGGCTTCGCTCCCTTGCCCCCCATACCCAAAGTATCCCCTCTGCCCTCACACTCTTGCCCCCACACAAAGCACCCCCGTGCTCTCACAACCTTGCCCCCCACCCAAAGTGCCCCCTGCCATCGCTCCCTTGCCCCCCTACACCCAAAGCATTCCTCTGCCCTTGCTCCCTTGCCCCCCCCACACCCAAAGCGCCACCCCTGCCCTCCACACCCAAAGCACCCCTCCACACTCACTCCCTTGCCCCTCCTGCCCTCGTTCCCTGGTGCCCTGAAACCCCCAGGCACAATTGCCCCGAGCCCCGCTCAGTGAAGGGAAAGACAGGAGAAGAGGCAGTGAGCAGGGTTCCTCTTCAAAGCAGCCCCATCCCTCTCCATAGGCTAACATGGGTTTTTTCACAAACCCATAAAACTACTAATCAGATTTACAAATAAAACCCCAAAGGCATCCCCTGGCATCCTCCTTTAATTTTCTAAAAAGCTAATTCCTCCTCCTCACCAACACTCAACCCCTCTACCCTGCCCATATCGAGGCAGTCTGACTAAATGAAAAATCAGGCTTGAAAGTGACGTGTTCAAACTGCGATATCTCAGCTTGTTTCCAACAGATTCAGCTGAAATGTTCACAGCATGAACCGTTTTCCCCAGTGATACTCCACAACAAATTCCACAATCCTAACTTTGATCATGCCGATTTTAGAACAAATAGAATGTTGGGGCTTTTTAATGTAGCGTGCAACACACCTTAACTATTAGAGCGCTCACGCGCTCTAATAATAATACAGCCATATTTTTCAGCTTATTATCAAATTAGAATTGTACAAGTGGTTCTTCTCAGCACTAGCATGTACACATTCTGAAGTTATTCAAACTGAGAAAGCACTTAGAAAACAACTCCACGCTTATGTAACCCATATTATTTCATTGCTTTTGTTTTCAGGAAATTAAACTGTAAGGAATATGTATGAGCCAAAGTAAACAGAGGCAGCAGGAGAGGAAGCATTTATAAAATCAACCCCATTGTGTAACTGCAAGAGCCCAACCAAGTACATCAAAGACAGCCATACCTGCTTAGCTGTACAGGAAGATGGGAGCTTCAGTAAATAATTTGGCCACTGAACACAGGCTTTTTTAGATCTTTCAGTTACATGCAGTGCTTTCAAGTACCTTTTATAATGCATAAGCTTTTGTAAAATTCATAATATCCTGAGACTATTTGAATGAAATAGCTATATCAAAATTTAAAATGCAAGGCCAGTGAGTGTACCTGCAGCAAGAGCCTCATATTTTTTTTCCCCTTCAGAACTTGAATGTCTTAACAATGAATAAAACATTGAGGGGAAAGAAGTGTACATAAAATTAGATTTCTACAGATATAGGATTTGAGCAATACACTCTATTTGCAAACACGGTCAAAGTATAGGAAAGAAATCAATAAGGAACATATATTTATATTTCTAAATTCCCCTAAAAGTAACTTTTCCATCTGTACATAAGCTCCTTAATTCAACTGTTGTGCAGCAGACAAACAAAGGGGAGGCTCTTAAATAACTTAGAGGGTTCGCTCACAAAAGTGACTTATCAGCACAGGCGCATAGGTCCCAGGAAAACCCATGGACTTACGTTCCTGTGTGTCTAAGGATATTAATAGGAGTGATAATGGGGTGCCGCCGGCACAATGTGACCTGGGTCAGGAAGCCACTGGCAACACAGTCCAGCCAAAAATACATGCCAGTGGCTGGGCTGCCAGGGAGCCGCACAAATGTTTAGCCACCCAGCACTGCCCCTGTGCTGCGTCCAGCGACCTGCCCCCACCTCCCCCCCGATCCCTGCGTTATAGCCCACTATAGCCCACTTAGGCCCGGTTAGGCAGATGGCAGCCTGGGCTGTGATCCCAGAGGTCTCCAGCATTATAGCCTGGGCTAGATGCACACCTGTGAGCAATCCCAGGTCAACATCTGCCGGTCAGCCAACACATGTGCTGGTGGCTTGTGGACCTAAGCAGACCATAGGGGCTCACCATCATGTTTATTAATGCCCTAAGTTGCGATTCAATTGGGAATTTGGTAGATTAAGGACCTGATCCAAGATCTGAGTACACACCATGTGCACACAACACATGCGCACACTGCATGTGTGCGATGAGCACACTTGGTGTGCGCCATGCACATACACACTGTGCACTTGGCACACAGTACACAGACCAAATGCAATCTTCGACTGGTGTGAAAGGGCCGAATATTCAATCCACTAAAATAAATGGTTCTGCTCCCAGTGACTTTACTGGGGAAAGACTTTGCCCTCACACTACAACAATGGAACTGCTCTGGAATAAGTGTTTAACGAATTGTGGCAGAACTATAATTGATTTCAATGGTGTGAGGATTCCACTTAGAGTTACTTAGGTGCTTTTGAATATTGTAGCAATTAAACACAGTAGCTTTAACGTTTCAAAATCCATATGCAGTTGCTCAGTTTGTCGTTCTGATTTACATAGCTGAGGAAGGGCCCTGTATGGTCCAAAAGCTTCCACACTCTCACTAATGGGGCCAATAAAAGTTATCATCTGTACAACTTGTCTCCAAACATTTTTTAAAAAACATGCACTGTTGCTATAGCCCTGTTTAAAAATGTGCAATTAGATGATGCTGATGCTGATGCTGATGCTGATGATGATGATGATGATGATGATGGACTGCTTTAAAAGAGAAATATGTTTAGTGGTATTTTCCCCTCCCCCCAGTTGCTGAACATGGTATTTACACATAAGTTGGAGAACCACGTTCATAGCTGGTGACAATCAGCAGAAACTCCACTGAGTTCACAGAAGCTAAGCCGATTCAGTTAAGGATCAGGAACAGATCAGTTAGCATTTCACTAAAAAGTTCATTCCATCAAAAATGTGTGTCAAAAACTAGAAACATCTGAATTAGTTCCCCTCTTTTATATGCTTTTTGTTTCTCTTTAGCATCACCCACTGTTGCTTACACTCTTTAGTTACTACACAGCTATTTTTCTTCTTTTTCTTTCTCCATTTTTATCATGTTTAACCACTGTCTTTACAGTCAGACAAAAAGCTAAAGTGAGATGTTAAGCCCTTATAAGTTTGTCCTCCTGTAAAAAAAGCAGCATTGGGAATCCTAACAGTCATTGTATCCCCCTCCCCACCCCGGGGAATTTGAACACTCGATCAAATAAACAGTTCAAATAAAGCAAATGGGAACTATTTCTTATTACAACATGAACACAATGATATAAAAGAATACTACGATAAAGGCCCTTTTTAAACAGGCCGAGGTGTGGGGGGGATGGGTGTGCGTGCCGATGTGGCGGCTGTGGGGGGAGTAGTACACGGGTGCACACCCTTCTCCACCCATGTCCACAGTTGGAGCAATTGCTGTTCTGGCCAATTGCTTTGTGGGTGGGCTATGGGTGGAGGTGGGTGTGCCACAGGAGCGCGCATGCACTCCCACCCACCCGCCAGAGCGGTCACATAGGCAGAGCCCACTCATGCCCACATGGCGGATGTGCATGGGCATTCGTGGGCCCATCTCGTGTAAAAAGGCCTTGGATTAAATCTTTAACAGGTCATTATGGATTAATCTGTTATGAACTTCAACATGCCAGTTGTGGTTTAGTTTTAAATCTATAAATAAATTTAAAAATTTACCGTGTATGTGCCAAATGACTGCCAGACTGTTCTGCACATGCGCACCCTTTCCCAAAATGGCGGTGGCAACATCACAGCCGTTTTGGAAAAGGACAGCCAGTCTGCATATGCACAGTGGCCATTTTTCACATGTGTAGACTGGCTGCCCTTTTCCAAAATGGTGGCGACACTGCCACCACCATTTTGAAAAAGAGTGCACATACACAGAATGGTCTGGTGGCCATTTTACAGAAGAACAGGTTTTTTAAAAAAATATTATTTATTTTTTTAAATTCTTTATTCTTTTAGATCTTTTAATTGTTTGAAATACGGATCTGTAACACGGATCCAAAATTAAATATGTAAATTGCAGATACGTATGTGATATGGATCCGATCTGCAGTCTAAATGAAAAGACCACTCCTAATATTTAGCATCTCCACTGATAAAGAAAAAGTCTCTGTCTTGTCTCTACTAGTACGACCATTATCTTGCTATCCTTCCTATAATGCTTGTGGTGTTCTCCTAAGTTGACATTTGAAAATAGCCTAGCGTGTATTAATTGTGCAGAAATTGCATCTTTTAAGTGGTCAAGTTTATTTATGTGCAGAGATACACAGTTAACAACAGAACTCAAACAGTAAAAGTTTGGTTGTAGTGTCAGTCTTTTGGTATCGACTGATTAATTTAACTGGGGGGGTTGAGACATACTATATCTTTTATTGGGTGGAATGAAGTTCTAAAATGGTGATCAAAGGAAACAAGCTGTCATCTAAATAGAAGTATATTAACTCTGGCAACAGCAAAGTCTATCTTTAGAAGAAAAGCCCAGTTCAAGTTTCCACATATTCATTTTTCAAAAGCAAGGGCAAGACTTTCACCCACTTCTGGATGAGATGTCAAAATTTGCATTTCATCTAGAATGTTTTGATAAGGTCAGTGTACTTCATCCCATAGGTATCAACATCAGACTCCTGTGAGAAGGTATACTGTTTCCCTCATCAAAACCCCTGTGTCTGACAACTGACCAAAGAATCCATGGGGAATCTTCTCTGTGTTACTAAGGACAGAGGCACACCTCTTGGCCCAGCAATTTGCTTCTTTACATAGTGGAAATAATCCAGAGAAATTGTACCCTTAGCCTATCTTATATTTTGCTAGTTTCCACTCTAATCACTTGGTTGACTTTTTGCTGGAATATATTTTCCTTATCAAAGAAAAATAACTATATTTTACACCTAATTTTTGAGGCTTTGTAGTTCAAGAGCTCATCTGTACAGCTGCTGTTTTCCCTTGACTTTTCTACAATTCACTTACTACAGCATAAATTTCCAATATTGTTATACACAGAGTACAGGGGTTTATACCTGAGTCGTAAATACTTATTCAAAGCTAAAACTTTTAATGCAAGTTTTCTCTAATTACGTCTGTGTGCGCACACGTTTTCAAATGCTAATGTAATCTTAAAAAATACTGTTTAAATACCAGCAATTTTAGGAAAGGCACAAGAAAAAGACAAAGGGAAGGAGGTTTTTTGTATTGTCATGAGCTCCTAACTGTTGACCATTATTTAATTACTTTTGCCAGCCAAAAAATTGCTGCTTCTTTCTGACTTTCTTGGCTAAAATTCTTGGCTGTTCCCCAAATTATGATGCGGTTCATTTTTTTTTAAGTGCTTGGACTGAGAAAAACAATATCCCTCTGAATACACAAACCCTTATGAGCCAGTTGCAGTCATATGCAAGATGAGAGTTCTTTTGTAAGGATCACAGAGCAAGGGGCATCTGGGACGTGGGGTTTGGGGGTGACAGGGTTCAGGATCAGAGCTGGGAGACACAATAGGAGGCAAGGCTGAGGGCAAGGGCAAGAAAAAACCAGGAGGTTTTGTCCAGGAAGCCAAGGGACCAAGAGACAAGGTACAGCCAGAGGGGAGCAAAGACATAGACTAAGGATGCTTTTAGATGATTTCGCTGACAAACGGGATAGTTAAGTGCCAGCATATCCCCCCCGCCTTTCTCTCTACGCCAGGTCTGATGCTCAGAAGAGCATCAGACCCAGCGTAGAGACTCAGAGCGCATGCACACCCTTCTGCGCATGCGCACTCGGCAAAATATCCGGGAAGTGTGCCGTGAAGCCGGCACAGCGGCGATCCTCTTCGGAGGGGGCAGGATCACCTGCCCGGTCTGACGCCGGCTTAAATGTAAGTTTGTAATTTAAACGAGCGCAAAGAAACACGGCTGATCAAAGGATCAGCCACATTTCTTGTCTCGTTTAAAAGCGCCCTAAGGCTGCTGTACCACAAGATGGAAGGCACAGCCTTTGGCACCATAGGAGCCTGCGCAAGTCAAATGATGCGTAGCTCCCGTTTCATGGGAAAAGGCAGAAGTGCGGGTTTCTCTCTGGCAAGCATACACATTGGACAGAGTAATGAATTCCTACTCTGTCTGCCGTGCATGCTTGCCAGAGGGAGACCTGTGCTTCTGCCTTTTCCCATGAGACGGGAGCTACGTGTTATTTGACTCGCGCAGGCTCCCGCAGCTCGAAAGGCTGTGCCTTCTATCTTGTAGGAAAGTAGCCTTAGAGGGGAGTGAGACAAGAACTAAGAGCAGGACTGAGAGCAGGAATGGTGCGGGGCAGGAACTAGAACAAGACAAGAGCAGGACAAGACAAGGGCTGAAAGCACAAGGCGGGGGCAAGGGAAGGCAGGGAACAGTGAGAGAGTGTGCAGGGCAAGGACAATAAGTGGGAGTGATGTTCTGCCCAGCTCCCATTGCTACCAGCATGCCTTTTATGCCTTCTGGCAGCCAATTAGGAAGTTGGGCCAGGACAAGGCAGGGAGGAGACATGGGGGGAGTGGCTGGGCCAGAAGAAGGCAGTGACATGCCAGCCACCGCTTCAGAAATCTGGAGGAGGGCGTTCAAGGCTGGGACCTGACAGTACCCTCCCTTTTCCAGGTGTGACCTCCAGGTACCACAAGACCCACTTTTGGGGAAGAACAAGTCAGGACGCAGACTGGGAACATGGACTACCTCTTAGTTCTTGTCTTACTCCCCTCTAAGGCTACTTTCCTACAAGATGGAATGCGCAGTCTTTGGTGCCGCGGGAGCCTGTGTCAGTCAAATGACGCATAGCTCCCGTCTCATGGGAAAGGCAGCAGGGGCTGGAGGGGTTTGGACAAGCAGGGCCAGTGGGGGAGGAAATAGGCTAATGGGGGACCAGGGAAGGAGAGGGACTGTAAAGAGCGCCTATGCCTTCCATGTATGGATGCCTTGGGCGTGCATCTTTCCTCTCTTGTTCATCTTGTGAGGAAGATATGAACAGTAGCTAATCACTATTTGCTTTGGATACCCTGGAACAGTACAAAAGCTCAGTCCTTTAACTGGTAATAAAAAGCTCTCTTTTCTTCAGACAATTGAGGGCAGGTGAAATATTTTGAAAACCTGGAGGCTACAAGATATACATATGCCATCTTGATTAAACATATGGAACACATACTCAATGAAAAGCCAAGTGGAGTCCTTGTTGAGTAATCAAAACACATGAGCTGAGAGGGGTTAACATGCAAGGATCAGCTCTGAACTTTGAAGTTTTCTGGCCTTCATTTTTCCTAATTAAGACAAGATTTAATAACCATACCACTGTACAAATCATGTACTTAAACTCTAGGTTTGTTTCTAATTTTGTTAGGAATTCTTAACAGATTCTAAGGAACCAGTGCCGCATGGGAGAAGCTCACCCGTTAGTTGGGTTGATCGCTTCTCCCATGTTCAGGGGCCGCATGACTGCTTTTCATCTTATTTCCTTTCATGTGACTAGAGATCATGTATATCTGCCAAACAGTCCTCACATAAGATACACTGACTCATGTGCTGCATTATTATGGAAAGAAGTCTGGGAAACATATATTTAGCTCAAAAACTAGTGTGGTAGAATCAGAAAGTTGGATTGTGATGAACTAAAAAGAAAAGAACAATTCATTGGTCCCCATAGGATGAAAACATTTAACACTACAGTGTGCAATTAATTCAATGTTCCAATCCCAGAAGGACTGATGAATTGTTCTTTCCTTTTTAGTACATGTCTGCCATCCAGCTCTTGATAAAACATGGGCATTTATATTTATAAAGAGCTGGATTTTGGCAACCTTACTCATATTGAATAATATAACTCCACTGATTTCTCACAGAGTAAGGTATTATCCAGGGACTTGTGTCCACTGTGTTTCCACAATGCTGTTGCAGTGAATGAGGGTTCCTAGGTATTACCCTCCAAGAAATTATAGTGGCAGATTTAATCCCAAATTTGGGAGCTGGTTTTTCTTTTAAGTTCCTATTAATTTTTATCTGTACATTGTGACAGAGAACAAGCGGTATGAATTTAGCATTGTAGTACAAAATATCCCCAAAGTACCTGCATATTAGATTTCTATAATAATAATAATAATAATAGCCAGAAAATGCCATGTTACTGATCCACCTCTTCTCCCCAATCATCAGCTATGTGCTGCTCATAACTGAGGTATCAACCCATTAAGTTCAGACCCTTGATAGGGTGGTGGGTCTGCAACAACCCCCTGCATTGTGGACTTTGCAGACATCTTCCAAATCTACATGAATACACTCTCTGCAGCCGAACCAGTATCACTCACAGTCCTCTTAACAGCCTTACCATCCAGACCAGCTCCCTTGAGAAAGGGCATGCAAAGAGTTGGCAGGAAATCCTCTACAATCCCCTTCAAAAGTATCAGAAAGATTTTGGGCTGGGAACTCACTTTGTTCATGTGGATCTGTTGCTGGTATTGTTTCTGTTTCTCCAAGAACTGCTGGTGCTGTTGCTGGATTACCAGCTGAGCCAACGTGCTCTGAGGCAGTGGAGCTGACTGAGTTCGATTCAGTGGCCTATGACGAGGCAACTTTTGGGCAGCTCTCAGGTTAGGTGAGACTCTCTCTTTTGATGCTAATGGAGACTGTGGATGGAGAGGAACCCCTCCTGCAAAGCAATGACATTACTTTCATCATATGTGAGGAACACATGCTAGGAAAGCACAAGATGGATGAGGAACATTTTAGTAAACAGCAGAGAGGGTACCAGCATAGCTGACATTAGCAAAATAGCACTCCCACAACACAGCCAGTGGTAACAGTCCAATTGCAACAACCGACAACTACTGGTCTCTCTGCAAACATTTTATCCTTAGAGATAGGAGCAGGAGACTGGAGTAACTTTCATTGTAAGTAAGAAACCAAACCAAACACCACAATGACTTTTTTTGGCCAATGGGTGAGAGAATGGGTGCTTTTGGACGGACGTGAAGACAGTCTGCCACCGGAGCTGCTCTGGGAGCACCTCTGCATCTACCCGCTTCCAGCCCCACCTGGGTTCACTTTAGATGGAACTGGCAAGTTCCCCACCCCACGGTTTGCCTGTGTCCCTTGTCCGTGTCCCTCCCCCCCACCCCAAAACCATAGACTTGAGGGCAATTGTCCAATGCTCTAGGCTAGTGCCCACAACTCTGTGGCGTTGTCTGGCGCAACAGCTGGCTTCTTGCACATCTAGCAGACTGCTTTTAAATGGACAGACTCACCCGGGAGTGAAGTGGGCTGGCACCGGCAGAACCAGTGCTGCTGTCTGTCTAAAAGCACCCAAATACAAGATTTCTGTGTTGTATTTAATAATCAAGTCCCTCAATTGTGAAAAGCCATGGAAAAAGTCTCCAGAGAAGAGGCTGATAATTACCCGTCACAAGAAGCTTTTGCTGTCTCATTTGCTCTTTCAGTAACAAATGCTGGAGGAGAGCCTGGTGACTAGTGTTAGGCTTTCCCTCTAGAACAACATGAGGGTGAGCTGAAGGCGGAGGGATGCTGCTTCCGTACTGTCCAGGCAAAGTTATGCCCTGCCGGATTTCACACTTCTGTTTTTCTTTCAGTGAAGGTGAAGCCTGTGTTGTGAAAAGACAAAGATATTAGGGGCTCTTCAAAGACTGGGGCTTGTCCTATGAGTAATTTCAAAAACCTGAAACTCCCATCTCACTGGCTTGATTCCGAGGACTAAAATAAACAGAAAAGAGAATTCTATTAAACAAACCAAGACAGAAAAGTACATGGAAAATACTTGAGGGAATTCAGTGAGAGGAGTCAATGCCTGGGGAACTTGAATGACAAACATTATTCTTAGGAGACAAGATTACAAGTTGTTGCTACAATCCTACTCAATGAATGAAGGCCTTTTCACCCATCCTGTACAATTCATACTATCTGCTGTTCTGTTGGTGGGGAGCAAAGACGATATATAAGTTGGATGAGGAGTAGGTCAATCTTGGCTCTCTTGCCCACGCCCACCACGGGGATGAAGTTAACTGTAACTTGTGAAAAGTTGTTGCAGATTACTTCTCCCCTGAGAAATTGTTCTCCCTAGCTTCATGTTGCACCTACTTAAGGAAGACTGTAAATTACCAATATGGCCAACCTAAGTTGATGGGAGTCTAGTTGGTGTTCAGCAGTTTGTAGATCTGTGATTCAAGTGATGCATTTTTTAAAATGTACATTTTCATTAAAAGCAACAAAAAAGGAATTTTCATTTAAAATTAAAAACAAACAAGGATTTCCCCAGCTAACTCTATTTTAACATAATATTCAAGTCAGCAATCCATATCTGCTATTTAGGGAACATTCTGTGATATTATAGTAATCCCAAATCAAACATTAAGAACTCAAGAAATTCAGGGTTAAAATTAAACTGGAAAAAAATTGTAATGTTCTAAGTTATGAAAATACATAATAAGGGCACATAAGATACTGTTAAATCTGCCCCTTAGAGGCATGTAGATGGGGGGGGGGGGGGGGGGAGGGGATTGAGCTAAAGTGTCTTTAAACGTGTTTTCATTTCATCTGGACACATCATAAACATAAAATGGTTAGTGTATATTTTTCATACATAACAAAGGGGTAGGACTCCTGCGCTGAGCAAAAGAGGTTATCCTTGGTTAAAAAAAAAAAAAACAACACCGAGCAATTATACTCTCTTAAACTGATAACTTACACTGAGCTGGGATTGCACAGCTGGAAGTCCCAAGGTGATGTTGGGCAAAGAAGGGGATGTATACAAACTCAAAAGGTTCATTGATTCTTCATGAAGCAGGATCCGTTGTTGTGGAGGTAAATGCTGGAGGAAAAATATATACATATTTATTTAGATTTATCCGCCGCCCTTCCCACAAAGGGTCACGACAGCTCAGAATCAAATAACAATAATACAATTTAAACAATTAAACCTTCCACCTTCCCCCTCAAAAACTCTCACCATCCCCACAACAAACCCATCCGACTCCAATCCCCACCTGCCAAATGCCTTTTCAAATAAAAAAGTTTTACGCCGCCTCTGGAAGATGCTTATTCAAACTCCCTTCCCCAGGAAGTTCACTTGAGCCCAAGCCTAAGCATTATATATTCCCTAAAATCACTTCAGCATGTAACATACTAAAGTAATGAGACTATGGTCCTCAAATGGAAACTCTGGTCCTGATATTTCTGCAGTGTTGCATTGGATAATCAATGAAATTCCTATGAAAAAAATATATTATTTAAAACCGTCACCAGATCTTACATCCAGAAGACAAATTCACAGTCATAAAATTAACTCTTTGCAGTTCCAAAATCCCAAGGGTTTCCAAGGTACGTTTTCCTCTTCTGCCACCAGTCACACATTCACTCACTACATAAGGATCAACAGGATTTTTTCTAAGCAAGAACTCAGTAAGAAGATAAGGTTTAGACACAAGCAACAATGAAAATCAGCCGCTCTGTATTTTCAAAGATACATATATGGCCATGAAAAATGATGGCAGTGAATCTTGTTCAATGGAATGTACACTGGACAGACACTTATGTCTTTCCCAGTTGACATACAATGTATTATCAATTTTTGAAGTTTTAATTTAAAATGGAGTTTTAAAAGAGTATAATTCATAGGTAGTATATGTATATAATATTACAGCAAAACTTTATTAAACATAATTACTGCTAGATAACTGTGGGATGCCTTGTCTTGGATGGAAACAGATGGAGTAAAATGTGAATGTAAAAAAGTTCCACTTTGGTCAAAAGATGTCCCTGCTATAGATTTCTTTTCTTTACTACAGAAAGCAGGTACACCTACAAGGTGCAGAGTGCTCCTTCTGTGAAGATCTCAGCACTTTGAAATCTTGCTGATTTCAGCACTTTGCAGGATTAGTTCCCAGCTTGCTTACAAACAATGATAAAGCCACTGAATGGTTGTGAAAACAAAACACAATTTTTGATTAGATGTTTTTTTAAGTCACCCTGTAGTGGAAAAGGTATTCTCAAATTATTATCCATTGTCACTTATTTTAGATTCATTTGTCAGTTATCATATGCTTATTATGACAGGGATCTTTTGAAACCTCTGCCTTTCTGTTTTAACAGGCATGTTTTTCAACATGTGGTCTAGTAGAGTTGCTTGAATTACCTTTTCTGTTTAACTCTTGCTCCCCTCCCAGAACCTTTACACAATAAGAGCTACAAAGGTCTTATTAGACTTAGGAACTCTGGCATGATATGGTCCCCAAGGGAACAACATCCCTGAAAAAGAATACCCTGTGTAACAGTATGACACAGTGACTGCTTTCTTCCCAAACAAAAAGCATATGGGACTACAATAATAGACCACCTCCAAGAGGGATACTGCACACTCGGGCTTTGACTAAAGTAAATATAATAACTTGTCAAGCATGTTGTAGGGAGCTGTAGATTTTCCTCTGCACAAACCTGGGATATCAATTAACTTTGGAAAATAGTATACCATGGGCTAATACAATGCAAGTTCAGACTGTCACCAAAGGGTGGTTTAGCACAAAAACACAGGATGTTATTCCAAAACATAACCTTCCTCGCACACTTTGTTTAGAGATGAGACCTATCTCTGAAGCAATAACAGAAGGAGTCTATATAGGTAATTTTCTTTGGGTATCTTGGGACTGCCAATCAATAATATACAAAAACCAAGGCACCATACAAGGTAGTGGTTTTGCTTCTACATTGCATTAATTTCCTAAGGATATGCAACAGTATACACTTAAAAAGAAGCACATCTGGAACACACAATACTATTGTGAAAGGTTAGAAAAGTCTCATCAAACAGATGGTAGAAACATGTAACCCTCTTTTGGGGACATTCTCACACTTGTATAGTTACAACATCTATATCATACTACATTTAAAAGATTTTAATTTTTTTTACTTGTATGGTATGCCACTGTTAAATGATATGATTTATGAGGAGAAGCAAGAATGGAATGATAAAACGTGAAGAACAGTTAACACACATTTGCTTACATACAGAACTTCGGTTTGCACTTTTATATTTAGTTTTTAATAATCAACTAGTATTTGTTTCATGTCTGAAGTGACATCCCTGCTCTGCAAGGGCATACCAAATGAACAGAGAGGTCCAGCTACATGTAGCTCAATTCGGAATCAGGGCCTTTGTGTGTAGTAAACATTATAACTTAAAGCATTACACCAGTGAAAATATCTTGATCTAATGGAATATAGCCAAGTAACAGCATCATCCATCTGGTATGGCAGAGTGCCCAGTTTTTCCATTGTTGTAAAAACAACAATATCAGACTGGTTAATTAATTTAAAATTGTAAATTTAGAAATTATATATGAGTGTTCTTGGCAAATGGAAAAACAAGTTTGTAAATAATTTTAAAATTTTGCTGTTTTCCCTTCTGTAGAATTTAAAATTATTATTTATCATTTCTATAATATTTTTAGCATTCCAGATTCTTTACAGTCCTCCTCTGGTTCACCTTCACAACAACCCTGTGATGAAGGTCATTATTGTTCTCATTTTACAGATGGGAAACAGAGGCTGAGGGTATTTTCAGAAGTGACGCTACCATGCTTAGCCACACTTAACCCCACCCCAGGGTCACAACCACCGTCACTTCTGTTCGGTGGCCGCCAGATGTTTACCATGCTTTGCCCCAAACTGCGGTAGCATTTACCACCAGTTATGATCTCGGAAAATCACGGGGAACAGCAGGTGGTAAGCACTACCACGGTTCGTGGCAAAGTGTGGTAAGGTGCTCCGCCATGTCTATTCTGGGTACCGGCCTACCCTGGGATGGGGTGGCAGACATTACCCCGGATTGGGTCTAAGCATGGTAGTGTCACTTCTGAAAATACCCTGAGAAATAGGGTAATTTCAGACGTAACGGGCCCAGAGGCCCGCCACGCTGAACCACGGACCAGGATCCATTTCGGATCTTGGCCAGGAATCAGTCTGGCTGTCCTTTAGACATGCCGGCCTGATTCTCACCGGGGATTGGGGAGGGGCTGTGTGGCACAGCCCCGCACCCCCGCGCTCCCCCGGCCACCCACCCTCTGGGAGACGGTCGGGCACAGTGGCCAATCCAGCCGCAGCACCCGATCCCGTATCGTGGGATGGGCCACGATCCGGGATGGGCCAAACATAACAGATGTAACTTTTGGCCCATCCCAGATTGTGGCCAATCTAACCACAATTCCGGACCTCTGGGCAGCTGGAGGTCCAGAACCATGGTCATTTTGATCCCCACCAGTGGTTCACTGTGGTGAACATCTGGTGGGGAGCAAACAGACATTACGGGACTCATGGCCACCACAGGGGATTCACTGTGGTTGACCGTGGTCTCGTTTCATCTGAAATTACCCATAGTCAATTGCCCAAGGTCACCCAACGACTTAACTGAAAAAATTGAATTTGAACCCATGTCTCTCAGACCTATGTCCATCACCTTATCCCCTAGGCTAACTGGCTGTATTTTATGAAGCTATCTTTTTCAAAATGTTCAAGATTTTTAACATTTAAAACTGAATTTTAACTTTTTTGTTCCAAACCGGGCCAACACGCTGCCCCAGGACTGCCTCCCATCTGACGGGGGGTAGGGGGCAAGCTGTGTTCTCTGCCACAGTCACAGCCTAGAGCGGGTGTAGTAGTGACCACAACTCTATGGTGTGAGGGGCGGCACATGGGCAGACCACGGGCTCGTCTGCTGGGGTCCTCTTGCAAAGCCCGCACAAGGTTGGGGGGCATGGAGAAGCTCTGGGATCCAGCAGGCTCACAGGTTTTCCCCTGTGACTTCTGGCTGTGGTCTGCTTACTGCTGCTCACCGCACCATAGAGTTGCGGTCATTCCTTCCTTTTTCTTTTCAGATTTTGACAACGAGCCCAGCCAGGACAAATTCAAAACCTCTGAGATTTCAAAAATGTAAAAGTTTTGAAAAGAAAAGGTATTTTTGTTGGAACAAATCTTCAAGCATCTCTACAGAATAGTCTGTAGTGTTACTTTCTAAAATATCTATGCCTCATCTAGGCATTAGGGATGTGCCCAGGGGGATATGTTTTGTCTTTTTGTGTCTCCAATTTTTGTGGTTTTTGTCTTATTTTGTTGTTGTTGTTAGTCTTTCATAGAAATTTACTGCAGATAATGTATGGCACACATGCTACGCATTAAATGAGAAATAATACATAAAGAATGGTATATAACCTATAAATAAGTGGTTTTAAATAAAAAGCTTTTCATTGGCAAATCAGCAGTTTCTTATGAATTTACACTCTATGTGCTGTACAATGAAGTGTCTGCATGGAGTGCTTGCCTACGTCTGTTACTTTCTATCCCACCACTGCCCTATTGCAGCTTGTGTTAGTGGTTTGATACTTTATTACCAAGCTACCTAACAGCACAAATTAAAAAAAATCCATAAAACAAGATAAAACAGATCAAGTGGGTTTGCACAGACTCATCAAAATATCCAGTGGGCTAAACTATGCCAAAGAAACTGACATAAAATGAGAAGCATTTCAAGAAACTGCTCTTACCCCCAACTGAACTGATCCCTGATTCAAGCAAGGACACTTGTGGGCTGGAGAGTAAGAACTTACCAGGCAGTGTAGCTGGGTGTACAGACATATAATCCCCAGGCTGTCCATAAAGTATGTCATGGAAGAAAGGGTGGAGTTGGGACATTTGTGACAAGGGATGGGGGGTGGGGCACTAGTCCCAATCATCTCTTCATTTTCAATTACATTTCTATGTTTGAAAACTAAAAAGATCTTGCTTACATAGAATCAGTGGGGTTCTACATTACTGGCATAAAAAATGTGTGTAGGGGGCATGATTTGTGCGACATACTTTTTAATGGGAGGGGATCTGTGGTAGAGTGGCAAACTGTGACAAGTGTGTGTGTGTGCGTGTGTGGTGGGAGGTTATAATGGCACAAAAAGCCTGACATAGTTTCTAGCCAGCACCCTCCTAGGAGATTTCAATAGGAAATCCCAGGAGGAGCAAAGAGTCACCTACTCCCCATCCCTATGGCCTTACACGTCACCACCCCGTACCTGCTCTGAGCTTGAGAGAGGCTCGTAGAGCTTGGCAGGTGGCTCTCTGATCTCCATGGTCACATCAGGACGGCCGGGGCTTTACGCCTGGACAATGTCCTCCAGCCCAAGTTGCCTCTGGAAGACTTTCTGCTGTCATGTATCCTGTATATAGGCATATATTTTTTGACCATCTGTGTTTCAATATATTGGAAATCAGTATTGGCCTCTCTGTATGGTGAATTCCTAAAGAGCTGTCTTATAGTGCCCTTTCTACTGAACACTTGACCAGATACTGGAATAGGAGATGTAATCAGCCTGTATCCTTGAATAGGAGATGTAATTAACCAGTCTGTCTCTTAAAGAAATCAACATTCACTGTTGACTAGAGTCAAGATACGTGACTCCCAAGCAAGGCAGGAAGAGGCCTTGTTTGTTTGGAGTTTACTCATTGTTAAATTCTATCTTAGATGATAGTAACCTGTTTAGTATGTATTAACAGGCTTCTTACTATGTATTCTGAGAAAACTCTCATTGTTGTCAGCTGTTTTGACCTGACATTATCCAAACTGTGTTCTAAGCATTTTTTCTCCATAAAGGGAGAGAGAAAAGTTGGATTTTTCAGAAACAGTTCCTTCCTTGGAGCTTTTCTCATATTCATATGGCAGTATGGGACAAAGGACTGGATAATATGAATGTATATTCTTTATGATGCATTGGGTCAACCATAGTAATAATACTTAGAGCATATGTTATATCTTATAGATGTTAAGATCTTTGAATTTGTAATAAGAGCTGTTCTTTAAACAGAAATGTCTTCTCAAACCATGTATTTTTAACTGACAGTTTCTTTTGTACTATGTCTTTATTTGAACTTAAGTAAACTATTGCTTTATATTTATAATATTCTTAAGTCTCATTGCTTCATTTATAAACAAATTGTCCTTACAATACTTTGCTGAGCTGGCTGGCTAATTAGCAAAGTGTAAACTGAGTTTCCACATATTGGAAAAGAGCGCCCTATATCCAGACCAGATCATGTCAGGCCTGGATCACTAAGCGCAAATTCCCTTTGAGGAAACTGAGGCACAATGCGACACTGCAGCAGTGTTCCCAGCAGCTGCCACACCTACTCCTCCTTGGCCCTTCTGGGCTTCACAATCACCCTGATTGCAGCAGCAGGAAGGCCCTGATGGATGATGATAGGCAATGCCTCTCACTGTGAATAAGGACTTGGCACCCACTTAAGTCAAGCATGGCACTTCGGCATGCTACTTATGCGTGCACTTGAGCAAATGAGAATTACACCCATTGTTTAAAGTGACCAGGAGCTTGAATATTCACAATGGCTTAGTTTTTTCACTCCGAATACCATTTTATTAGTCTTTTTTATGACTGGAATTGCTTTCAGTAGCATTTTATGATGGCTATACCAGACTTGCAAACTTGAAGTGTTAGAGTATTCCTCAAAGCTGGAAATCATAAACTTAACACTGCTGAAGCCAAGTTATATTTTTATAATAGATTTATTTTTACCCTCCATACAATCAGATTCTACTCCAAATTCCATCTTCGAAAGAGAAATTAATGGACTTTGGATTAGGTCCTGTGCACATACAGTAAAGTCACATAAGGTTAATCCTTCCTTACTGTGGTATGTTGTCCCAGTGAAGTCATAGGAAGTTTTGTGTAAGTTAGGGAAGCAAGATTTGATTTATGTCCAACCTGTCATTTGAAAGTGTATGGTAAACTACTACAGACAAATAGCCAATGTAGTGAACATGCGTATTACTGTAGGCAAATTGATCCAATTAAAATAACTTTGGAATAAGTTGCAGTTATAACCCTCAGTTTAACTGGAGAACCTGCAGTCTCATGCTGTGGTCCTCAAGCTTTGGTTTGCGAGCCACATGACCCATATTGCTTATGTGCCCATTGTGTGCCACAGGTTTGGGGCCCCTGGCCTAGTGCATAATTGTGGTCCTTGCATCTGAGAGAGCAAGGTTTCAAATTCTGTCTTGTCTATCACCTCACTTTGTCCTTGGGCATGTTGCTATCTCTCAGCCTCAGTTTACCATCTGTAAAATGGGAATAATAATGACATACCTCATACGGGTTGTTGTGAGGGTGAGCTAGATGAGGATTGTTCAGTATTTTGATCACTGGAAGTGCTAAGGAAATGATAAATAATAAGTCTCATATCGACAAAATGCCTTTTAACACCCCCAAACAGAACCTCACAGTATTTTTAAATTGTCCCCAGTGCCTTCACTCAGCAGAGCAGGCCACAGGAGGGGGTGCTATTGAAATGATTAGAGCAGAATTGTTTTAAAGGAATTGGAGTTTCATTACTGTTATTGCTCCAGTGCCATTTGCGCACTAATGTGTGATGGTTTACAATACTGACTCATGTTTTTACTGGTAAGAGATTCTTTTGTCATAGCAACCTGTTTTTCCCCAGCAAAGTGTTTTATTTGCTGCCATGAAAACCACAGCTGTACGCCCACTCAGATGTGAACACAGTACTTATTGCAAATGTCACAACAGCTATTATGAAACAACAGCAGAGTAAGTAATGGGGGTTTACAGCAAAACAAGTGACATTTTGGATGATTTTAGAACGCTTAACCTATTATTAGAAACTTTTGTACTTTGTGTCTCTGATGAACAATTGATTTGATAACTAGCACTTGAGAGCTGGCAGTCAGTCTTCAACTAGGGAAGAAAGAGTCAGCTGTTTGGTTACTGCTAAACCATCACATAAATTCTACTGAAATCGACTGCACTGATGCTGAGATCCATGGAAAAATGTTTGAGCCCACAGGACCACAGCATGAACAACCAAGTAACCAGAGAGGTGAAGAGCCCTCTGAGTAGAGCCAAAAATGCAAATGGCTCCAGCTGTCGATTTCACTTGGCCACTTGCAGCGGTTTCAGCTTCCAAGTGCTCTGCTGCCAATGAGCTGAGTGAGTAGCTCCATAGCACTTGGAGCTCTACTTATAAAATGCTTTGGGGGCACATCTGAATGCTCACAATAGGAAAACTAATACCACTTTCTGGTGTTTGCCACAGCAAGAGAAGATGAGATGTAATAATAATGTTCCTTTAATGCATCAAACAGTGTTCTGGTCCTTCATTTGCAACCTTCCTAAACAGAAATCATCAATTACATCCAACTACCTCTATTCTAGTGATGGTTGAGTGGGTGGTTCTACATACTATGGCATCCACTGATCAAATGTGCTCTGTGGTAGTTCCCACAATGGCCCTTTTTACATGGGCCATGGTGTGGGGGTTCGGTGTACACTGCGGTCTGTGCACAGTGGGTGGGGGAGGGTGTAGATGGGCGTACACCCATCTTCCACCCACTTCCACCCACCAACACGCATGGAGCAACCACCATTTTCAATGGTTGCTCCATGTGTGGGGGATGGGGGGAGGTGGGTGTGCATGCATGTGTGTGGAAGAACCCCCACGCACCCACCACGGAGTTTACACAAGCGGAACCCACGCATGAACACCCAGATTTCTGCGTGTTCATGTGTGAATGCCACCCGTGTAAAAAGGGCCATGGGCAGATTGGTTCATGTTTATGCTTCCACTCTATTTGTATGCTACCTCCTATGGACTGATAAACATTCAATGTACACCATGTTACTGGTTGCACCTCAGGTGATTGTCTCCTCAGCAGTTCCCTGGATTTGTTCCAGGCACCAAACCATGGCAAACCCGTGTTTGCACTGTGACAAAATCTGTGGTGGAAGTGACCAAACATAATGCCCCATGTTAGGTGGCAGTAATGGCAGCAAGCATTACTTATAGGCACCTGGTGATGTGGACAACTGTCCAGGAGCTAGAAAATTCAAGCCACTGGACTAATTTCTCTTGACGCTTACTGTAAAGCAGCACAAAATATCCTAATTCTTGGCATGAATTGTGTTGGGTTCTAATAGATATAAAATGCAATACTATACCATTGCCAGTAAACATAACTTTAGTGCTCTATTATAACAACCTACCATTATCTGAAGTTAAGTCTGCTGAAATTAAAAGATACTGCTTTAACTCCCACCATATTGACTGGTCTCTGAGCTTTGCTGTATTATATACCACATAGTTAGTTTCCTTGCAAGTATGAGGTAAAACCACATGTTAGCGATCAGTGCAACTTTTTTTTGTTTTGGGCCACAGAGAGGCTACTAATCAGTGTACAGAGGTCACAAGCCTGCCCCCTGGATCATAGTTCACACACACAATTAATTCATTATGGGGAAAAGTCACTGCTGGAGACTGAACCAGCCTTTCCAGGCTTTTGAGGTGAATGTCCTGCCACTGACCTGGAGAAATAGCTCCATTAGTTCAAGCTTTGTTAAATCACAATCCCTTATGCTGCTTTTAAATCAGCAAATAATATAAAACAACAATTCCTTGCAAGCCAGGCTATCAAAGCCAAAGCAGTGGCATTGGAAGCGTACAATATGGCAGAATAAACTGGGTTCACAGTTGCCAAAATAGATGTTTATGCTGCATGTTTGTGGCTCCTGAGAATCCATCCCCAGGCTGTTCTTACTTGCCCTCTTTGGACTGCTTCTGTCTGCTCTGGGGCTTGTCCAATTCCTGCAGCCCCACTGTCCTACCTCCCCAGTGACCAGCACGGTGAGCCATATTCAGAAAGTGTTCTGGGTGCTGCAAGCTTTGCCCCACTCCAGTGGGCAGCAATTGGAAGCCAGGTCTCTATTACCTCTGTGCTCCCATTCCCTTTGCTCCTGATACAGCCACCCAAATGACTGAACCTGCAGCACCACTGCTTCACTTGACTCATGTTCAGCCACTCCCCTCGAGTATTCCCTACCCTGTCCTAGGCACGCCCGTCCTACCTGTCCCAGCCCCTGCCATGCCAACCCCCTCCCCCCAGCTTTCTGGTTGGCTGCCTGCCACAAATAAGGCAGGCCTGCAGCCAAAAGAAGCTTGGTGGGTCATCTGACCTATTCTGTGCCTCCCATCGGACCCTGCCTTGCTCTAACCCCTAGATTTCTGCATTGAAACGAGGGCTCCTGCTCTGATCCTTCCTCTCCTTCCCTGAACCTGTTCATGCCATGGACCCCAACCCTTACAGTGCTGCTGCTCCTCTGCTGTCTTGTCCCTGTGTTCCCACTATAAAAGTCTGATCCAGAGCCCCAGCAGCTAGCAGAGCATGGCTAGAAAGCCCAGGCTAGCCCGATTTGCCACTTCACTCTCCCTTTGCTCCCTCAGCTTCACTCACTCATCACTCTGACTCTCCAGCTCCTGTGAACATCTCTACATGTAACACTGGCTATGTCCTAGCAGGAAATACATGTTGTCAGCAAGCATCAATTTCTGGATCCCAAAGCCTAGTAAGCTTGCGTTTTGCTAAAAACAGTTGTAATGACCAAATGCCCATTTAAAATGAAAATGAGTACCTAGCATACATGGGTGTGGGTGTGGGAGAAAGAGACAGACAGACAGATGGAGACAAACAGACAGAGACATGACTATCCCCAGTGTTGGATGATGGTGATGGTGGAGCACACACATAAGGCCCCTACATTACATTAACTGGCTGGTCAAGGATGGGTCTAGTCTAGGTCAGTGGTGTAGTGTCCATTGAGCAACCCTGGCTTTATGCTGAGGGCTGCCAGGGACCACCGAACCCATTTACATTCCCGCCCCCCCTTACGGCGGGCCACCCATTCCTGCCGCTCTCTATTCTCCCCGGGCGGGCAGGTGGGTGGGTGCCTTAGGAAGCCTTGCCTTGCTGCAGTCTGGTCCCCCCGTGGTGCAGTGGCTTGAGTTTTTGCCTCAGTGGCCGCCAGGCAGCTGCTGACGGTGCACAAATTCAAACCACAGCACCGCAGATTGGGGGGGGGGCACAGAACTGCAGCAAGGCAAGGCTTCCTAAGGTGCCTGCCCTCCTGGGGAGAGGAGAGAGCGATAGGAGTGGGCGGCCCGCCGCAAGCAGCGCTGCCGCCCCAGCCACCACTTCACCCACCGCTTAGCCACACCACGGGTAGGTGAGGGGGGAAGTAGGAGGGGAGGGAAGGCTTGCTGGGCAGGTGGGTGAGGCCCGCTGTCGCTCTGCACAGTTGGGGTGTGTGTCAGGGGTTGGAGCGGGCAGGAGGGGGAGAACATGAACTAATTATGGGGCTGGGGGGCACAATGGTTATGGGGTGGGGCAGCTGATTATTGGGGGCACAAATGAACTGGTTATGGGTGGGGGCAGCATGAATTGATTATATGGGGATGTGACTGATTAGGGGGAAGGGGCAGCAGCATTAATTGACTATGGGGGCACAAATGAACTGGTTATGGGTGGGGGGGAAGCATGAATTGATTATATTGGGATGCAACTAACTGATTATGGGGTGGGGGTAGCAGCATGGGGGCAAAATGAACAAGTAATATATCTAGAAAAATGTCTCTTTGCATGGCATAATGTACTTAATAGTTAATAGGCTACATTTTGGGGTGTCTTGTGTGTTTGATTGTGGCTTGGCCATTTGGAATTTAGTGCGCTGCATGTGCACTTCATTACTTGCTTTCTGCTTGTGAAATGCTTGTAGTTGGAATTGTGGGAAACACCCGGTTGTAAACCATCATTGAGGGTGCAGTGAGCACAGACAACCTCCATTTTGTGGAAGAGCAAAAGCGCCTTTAAAAAGTTAATCCACATGGATGCGAGCACGACAGTGACCCTAGGTCCACAGCCCATCTTGACTTCTTGGCCAGGGGCCCATTCCACCCTAGCTACGCCCTGGTCTAGGACCAGTTTCCATAGTTAAGTGGAGTAAGTGGGGAAGGGAGAGGACAACCATTGCTCCCTTCCCCAACCTCTGATAAAAAGCCATTCATACACTGTCTAAAACAAAAGAGTTTGGCACAAGGATTCTAGACATGTGACCAGGACTTCATCTCAGCTGCACAGGGTGAGCTTTAGTGCATAACCAATTGACTGTAGCTTAAATTGCCTGACTGTCCAGTTGGGCAATTAAAGTTCAGGTTTGCTAGATATGCTTGCTGTGGAAGCATGGCTGGCAGCAAGCATGCACTGAGGCACCAGCATGCCACATTTCACTAAATTCATTTATATTATTAGTGAGATTGCAAAATATCTGTATCATTATTGTAATGTGATATTCATAGAACATTTGGTATCTCCCTGTAAAGACCTGTCTCTCCTCACCTGCCTTTGATCAGAGTCTGCAGCTGTCCCAGATGGAGAAGTGAGGCTGAGAGACTGTAACTTGACCAAGACACTCAAGTGAGTTCTGGATTTGAACTCGTGACTCCCAGCTCCTATGTGCTGTCCAATACAAATACAAAGAGTTTGCAGGAGGAAGTAAGTGGATGGAATGACAAGAGGAATTAGAAATATTTAAACATTTCTGAGTGAAAAATGATTCAGAAGACTGATGGGATACCTGCAGGAGCACTTCTTTCATTGTAGCCACTTACCATAGCTGACTGTTCTTTGACTCCCTATAGCCTCCCTCCCTGTCATTCTACTTCCTGTCCTGTCCTGTTTTGTTTTTGGTCTTTTTGTCATTCCACACACTGACTTTTACTCCTGTTCCATATGAAACAGATAGATGTATTTCCCAGGACTTTGGAGTTCTGTGTGACAGGGGTGGGGGCTAGAGGGTTAGGAGGGAGAACTTGGGCCCAGGATCCCTGGGCAGTCTGTTACAACATTGAGAGGAGGGGAGAACAGATCAGTCTGGAGACCAGGACTGTTGATTACCTATGAAGGGAGTGCAGCGTACTGGGTTAGAGTGTGATGGAGGGGCTAGAAACCAGAACTCATGACTTCTCTGTTAAAGGGTGGGGACCAAGTAGTTTAGACAGAGAGGGGGTGTGGGAGCCATGACGCCCAAGTTGTCTAGGAGGGCAACTGGGACTACTGGTTGAAAGAGAGGGTTCAGAGCCATTACTTAGTTGTCCCATTCTCCCCAACCCAAATGAAAGGATAGAAGGAAAGGAGGGGGTGAGGGGCCAGCTCATGCCCTCCTGTCCCCAGCTTCAGTGTTGCCCCCAACCTGCAGAGGAAGAGGATTGGGGCTGAAAGACGAAGGCAAAGTGTGGGTTCATGGAGTCTAAGTTGTAAGTGAGCACAATATATGAGACTGTACATCTTTACTGCTTACATGGCACATAAGATAAGGCAGGAGCCTTAACTTGCAATTTCCATGCTTTTTATTGCATGGGTGAATTTGCAAGAGCCTTAACTATCATTATAAACCAGATGTTTTTTGATTATAGAATTTAATAAGGTTTTTGGTTAGCAAAAGTGACTGTCACAAAAAGCTTTTATTTATGCCTTCACCACATGGTCTAAAGCAGGGATTCCCATACTGTGGATTAGAATTCTAAGGAGGGGGTGGGAGAGGTGATCACATCATCTACAGAAAGCGGTGTGATACCAATTGATATTGGACTCCACCCAGGAAACCATTCCCCTCCCCACCCAGCGTGAAGCTGCCTGAATAGCATTATTAAAGGAAGACCATTTCATGTGTACTCTGTGCATAGAAGTTTAATACACAGGACAGACAGACACAAAGATCCACCTGTCTCCTTCAGCAGGCTTGGGCAGGGGGAGGGGGTGGGGGAAGCAGGTAGAAGCTGTGCTGCCCTGGGATTCTCCTTACTACAGCCATGGGTGCAGGACAGGTGATGCTGGCAGTTGCTACTGCCTGCAGAGCCTGGCAGTGCGTACTCGAGCTGAAGGGAGCATGGCAGAGGCTGCGCCCAGCTGGGAACCACCTTACCAGTCTCTCTGGTCATCAGTTTATCATTTCTAACTGGTTTTATGTCTCACACACAAACACACACACACACACACACACACATACACACACTTTGTGTGTCTTGTTCTGGGAGGGGAAAGAAGATGGGGGAACTTTCTGGGAGAGGACAGAAGATGGGGGCAACATCTGGAATCAAGTGGCAAACAGAAGGGAGAAAGGTGGCTCATAGAGGGAGAACGAATAGAGGTGCTACTGCATAGCCAGGCCAATTTCAATGTGACTGGCTGTGTACAGCCACGCCAGTTTTAATGCAGCTATCGTTGTACAGCCATGTCAGTTTCAGTGCACTTTTCTTTGTTGGGAGGGGAAGATCCTTTCTGCTGTGGGTTGCAGCAGGGGAACCAATGCCATCCTGCGGTGCACGGCTCAACTGAATTCAACATGAATGCGCTGCATAAGAAGATTTCCCCTATACTTTCAATTCAATAACTTTGCTAGCATAATCAGGTGAAATGCACAGAACAGACACAATGATTATCCAATAGTACCTACCAAGAGCATGTGAAAGAACAGACATGATGTTTATCCAACCGTATCAAATTCAAGAGCGTGTGAAAGAATAGATACAATGTTTATCCAACAGTTCCAAGAGCATGTCAATGTAAATATGCAATGTAAGGATTCCCTTCCGAACATTAAATTTATTTTTTATTAGAACAGGAACTTTTTCAGATTCCCCAAGTCAACAGCGATTGCTCAAGATGGGGCTTCCTTTTTCTAAGCAAGCCATGTTCACATAGACCCCCAATTAAAAGAAAAATCCTCAGAAAAAGTTTTCAATAAGTTTCAGTGGGAAAGTCAGTGACTGAAAACCACCATGTTACAGATAGGCAGAAATACAATGGGAAATCCATCTCACTTTTAATGCACTTTTAATCCATCTCATAATAATAGTGAATATGAATATTTCTATAGCGACTTCCATCAAAGAATCTCAAAGCACCTAACACTAAGGGCCTTTTCACATGGGTGCCCCCCCACCGCACATATGTGTGATGGGTGTGTGTGTGTGCCCATGTGAACACCGTCCATGGTGTGTGGGGGTGCCCATAGGAACTGCGCCCATGGTGCGGGGGATACGTGCACTCTCCCGCGCTCCACCCGCCCGTATCCACCCATCACCCAGGAATAGAGCAATGGGCTCCAATGCAATGGGGGACACCCATCCCCCCACCCCCCATTTGAAAAGGGGCAAAGTTAATGAAGTTAATTACTCTTCTCTGTAACAATTCTAAAGAAGTCTTAACAATGAGGAAACTGAGGTACAGAGACGCTAACTGCATTGCCCAGGATCCTATAAAGCAGATTATAGTCATTTTTGCAACCAGCTTCTCTATTATGTCACTATATTAGTCTGAATAGCTTTTTATTTAAATACACTTTTTAACATCTTTTTCTATATGGAGTCTGAAATTAGAATTCCTGTCTCATCCTGCTTTAGCCACTAGCTAGGCATAGAAATAAGCAGGTGGATTTCCAAAGGCACTCAGTATATTGTGTGTTCAATTCTTTGGAAATTTGGCTCCAGCTGAGGGCACAGAGCATTTAAAGATCTGATTTGAAGCTATATTTGAAAGTTTAGCTCTTAGAGTGAACATTGTTTGGGTCTCAGAACATCATACAATTTGAAGGCTATGTAAGATTGAGGCTAAATATTCCACATTTTGGAAAAAGAAACATTTATCAGAGAAGCTGATTTTCATAAGTAATGGGAGCTGTTTGTCACTGCTGAGAAGTCTGGAATGCTGGAAATCCTGGTGGAGCTGGATTATTTATTTCTTTATTATCTATTAGCAAAATTTATACCCCGCTCCTCCTGGTCCAGGCAGCTCGGGGTGTCTTACAGCATAAAATAAATAAAACATAAAAACTCAAAACAGCACAATTAAAACAAATAAAAAGAGAAGGCATTAAACAGTAAATCCCCACCCCCTCCCTAACCTACTCCCCCCACCCTATACCCCATCTCCCTCACCAAATGCCTGGTGGAACAGCCAGGGCTTACTCATGCGCCGGAAAGAAGGGAGGTCCGGGGCCATCTGGGCCTCCGCCGGGAGGAAATTCCACAGCCTAGGTGTTGCCACTGAAAACCCCCTCTGCATAGTGGCCCTCTGGGCTGCATGGGTGACCTTGGGAAGGGCACTCCCGGAAGACCACAGGGGTCACTCCAGAGCACGGGGGAGTCAAGCAATCCTGCAGGTAAATCAGGCTGAGACCGTGTAGGGCTTTATAGGCCGGCACCAACAGCCTGAATCAGGCCCAGTGCCAACACCTTGAATCCTCATAAGGAGACGGGCCGCCACATTCTGCATTATCTGCAGTCTCCAAACTGTCACTATTGGTGAGTGGACTTGTGGCGACACTATCAAAGTTTATGATAAAGGTAACTTATCATGAGTCTGCAGTTTACCAATGTGCCACATCATGATGCTATCAGTAATGGCATTGGAGTGATGCTCTAGTGAGATAGTACATGCAGGAGCAGTTAGTATGGGCATCAGACTCGATGAATTGAATGGGAGTTGTGTTCTTTCTCACCAGAGGGTCATGCTACCCATGAAATTATGTACATTAACTTTAGAAAATACCTTGGGCTAATACAATGCAAGCTTAGACTGTTACCGAAGGGTGGTTTAGCACAAAAACACAGGATATTATTCCAAAACATAACCTTCCTCACACACTTTGTTTAGAGATGGGACCTATCACTGAAGCAATAACAGAAGGAGTCTATATAAGTAATTTTCTTTTGGTATCTTGGGACTGCCAAGCAATAAAATACAAACACCAAGGCACCATACAAGGTAATGGCTTTGCTTCTACACTGCATTAATTTCCTAAGAATATGCAACAGTATACACTCTTAAAATGAAGCACATCTGGAACACACAATACTACTGTGAAAGGCTACAAAAGTCTCATCAAACAGATGGTAGAAACGTGTAACCTTCTTTTGTGGACATTCTCACACTTGTATAGTTACACCTACATGATGCTATATTTAAAAGATTATATTTTTTTGCTTGTATGGGATGTCATATTAAGCAAGCTTACAATGGGTATTTTCAGACGTGATGGGGTCGATTGGCCCCGGCATGGAATCACCCCTTTGATTCTGCGCTGGGGCCACTGCGTAACGGGCCAACAGATGCGGTGGCCGCTCCTGGCAGAGAATCCGGGGGGCGGGACTGCATGTCGCAATGTGCAGCCACACAGCCACGCCCCCCCACGCTGCCCCGGCTGCCCGCCCTCCAGGAGACGGGCAGGCGCCGTGGCCAGTGCGGCCACAGTGCCCACCCACGTTGACCACGGTCTGGAATCCCGCCGCAGATTCCGGGCTGTGGTCTGGGGACAGATGTCACGGTCCCCTTCATCATGGGGGGGAAAATCACATTCACTACGCAAATGGCACCGGTCCCACTGGGACCGCCGTTCGCGTGGTGAATGTGATTCCCCACCCCCCGGTGATTCACAGGGGTGAACATCTGGGGGGGAACTTCCGTTCCCCCCAACAGACGTTCCCTGATCGTGATCACCATGTGGGGATTCACTGTAGCTGACTGTGATCACGTAACATCTAAAAATACCCAATGTTTCTATAATTCCTCTTAGAATAGAATCTTCAAATTTAGCATGGCAATTCTTCCAAAGTTTAAGGAATTTTCACGTTTTTGTTAAAATATACTCATTTTTATAAACTCTATAAATATAAGACCTTAGGAAATGACAAACGTATTTTTAGTTTTCAATTAAATATCCTTAGTTTCCTTAAACTTCAAACCCCATTCTCATGCACCAATTTTTCAATTAAACTATTATAGCTGCAGAGACATTTATCCTTGCTTTAGTCCTCCTTGAGATGTTAAACCTGTGCAACAAGAGTCTGGAAGATCTGCTGAAGCCTACCAGGAGATAGACCCCTTCTTTTGATCTCTATGAAGTGGATCTCAAAGGAAGAAATTGCCTCCAAATTTCCCACTCTAAAACTCTTAAGTTGTAAATTCTTTCCTCTCTTTTCCCTGTGTTTATTATACCTAGTGGGAGAAGGAGCACTGTAGGAGGTTATATGTGTGACAAATGGGTCACCTGGGAGGGCTTGATGGATAGAAGAAGTGGTGGGAATTTATAATAGCAGGGGGTCTTCTGGGGTTCTTTGTGGTGGTTGCGTAGTACTTCCCCTTCCCTGAAAAAGCATCTGCCTTACTGGTCTTGCGACTGGACCAATAGGTGAAAGTCAAAATGGATGAAGAACATGGCCCATCACAGCTGTTACTGACATACAGCCTTGGCATTTTGTAGGTATCCCAAGTTCTTGTGGTCTGTCAATATGAGTACCAGATGTTTGGCTCCCTTGAGGTAATATTTCCAAGTATTAAATGCTGCCTTGATGGTGAGTACTGTAGTTCTTTGTTGGCCACTCCATAGTTGCTCTAGGCGGTGGACAGTTTCCATCAGAAGGCAGCACAGGGATGGATTTCATGCTGAGGGTCCATTCTCTGGGACAAGACTGCCCTGATTGCCACGTCTGAGGCACTGGTCTCCACGATGAAGGGTTAGGATGGGTCAGGGTGGATCAGTATAGGTGCCAAGGTGAAGGCTGATTTCGGATCGCAGAAAGCTTGGTGGGGCTCCCAGGGCCAATGGGCAGTCACTGGGGCAATAATCTGGGCAAGTGCTTGAAGAAGTTGGCAAATCCTATGAAGCACTGCATGTCCTGAATGCCTTGGGGCTCTGAAAACCAGGAGTTCAACGTAGGGCCAATCAAAGGATCATTTCTCTAGTTCTTACGGAAGCAACCTATGACTTCCTGGATGTGATGGTCATGGTTGATCTGATAAGGGGAGTACATGAGGATGTCATCAATGTAGGCGATGATAAAGAGGTCCAGAATGTCCCAAAGAACATCCATTATCAGGTGCTGGAAAGTGGCAGAGGTGCTGGTAAGCCTGAAAGGCGTGACCAGGTACTCAAAGTGGCCATACCAAGTTCTGAAAACAGCCTTCCACTTACCTCCTGCCTTTATACATACCAAGTTGTATGCCCCTTGGATATCTAGTCTGGTGAACACTCATGCTGAACGTACCTGATCCAACAACTTGGGGATCAGGGGTTAAGGGGTAGCAATTGTGCATGGTGATCTGATTCAGGTCCCGGTAGTCTACACAGAGCCTTAGTATGCTGTCCTTTTTCTTGATAAACAACAGTGAGGCCCCTGGAAGTGGACCACTGGAAGAAGCCTTTTGCAAGATCCCAGGTTCTCTTGGGTGGTCAAAAATGGCATTTCAGGTAGGGGAATCTGAGTCACCACAGTATGTGTGTTATCCAATTAAGGGCCAACAGACAGTGTTCATTGCAGATATGGGAGGAAAAGGACACATTGCGCTGGGACCATTGGATGCAGCGGTCATGCCAGGCAAGTCACGGTGTTCTAGGATTAATGGGAAATAGGGTGGGCTGTTAAGGCTGAAGTGCATGGTCACATGGTGTTCCCCATACCAGACACAGACACACACACCAGCGGTGCACTTTTCTGTGTGACAGGGCTTGACACTAGCCGGGAGTCATCTACTGTTTCAATTACATGGGAAGACTATTTTACTTCAACGGGGAGGCAGCTGGCCTTGGCAACCAAAAAATCCAAGAAATTGTCCCGTGCTCTAGAGTCTATTAAGGCCCACTTCCTAGGCAGTGGGGGGTTCTCTGGAAGGATCTGAAGAGTAATCTGTAATAGTGACAACGACACAAGGTCCCATTCCGTAATGTTGGAATGTGGCTCACATGTGGCTGTGCCCAAGCACAGGCCCTAAGTCAGGAGGCTAGGGCTGAGACTTTTGCTGGTCTTGTCTTAACATAGGTTCTCACTGCACATATGGGGAGATAGTGGTCCGTGTTCCCACAGTACGGGCAAAGATTCTCTTGTCTTTGCTGCTCCCACTAGGCTGGAAAGAGGGGGAGGCTCACAAAATCCACTTGCATGGGCTTGATGGGCAGCTCTGGTGAAGGGGCTGGGAAGATGGTCCTAGGGGCCGGGCGAAGCACTGCCATAGTTCCCATACATTCCACTTTCATTTGTAAAGATGGGAGTCTATACAGATGCACAGATCCAGGAAGACTTCCAACTGGCCAGTGGGGTCATGGGGGTAAGCTCATCTTAAACTCCTTCGCATTAACCTTGCCAGAACTGGTGCATGAGAATAGCTTCATTCCAGTCAGCATCGATGGCCTATTGTCGGAAGCGGGCTACATAAGGGGCGGCACTGCTGAGCGTCTGGTGCAGCTTTTGTAGGGCTGTTCTGGCAGTCCGGGTCCTATGCAGGGGTTCTCAGCCTGGAGGACTGTGATCTGCTCATGTGGATCAGGGGGCCCCAGGGGCAATGGAACGGCTGTAGTTCCAGTATTTTCCATTTGTATTGATGCATTGTCCAGCCAGATCTCCACAGAGGAGGTCGATACTGGACTGAGCAAAATGTCAGGAGAGGCAGGGTCAAGTCCCAAGTCGATGGTCCGAGGAGGGAGATGGCTCATAGTTTCACTCAGGCTGGGTGTTGAAAACCAGAAGGTCAGTCTGTAAGCTCAGGGGTGGAAGGTGTTGGGCAGGTGGGTAGGCGAGACGAGGAGCAAGGTGACTGGGAAGGCAAGCTGGCTGGAAGGAGAGCTGGAGATGGAATTTCAGTGAGCAGATCTGACTAGCAGTTTATGACAGATTACTCAGATGAGAAGGTGTAGCAAGAAGGGGAAATAAGTATGGAAGGGGAGCCAATGGGCAGCAACTCCCTGCTCCCTGACCAACAATGGTTTGGCTGGAATGTGCCTTCTGGGGCATGGTGCCCCTGTCTAGCCTGGTGGCATGGGCAGTACGGTGCTAGCTCCGACTTCGCAGTAAACCTCTATTACCTTACAAATACACTTGATGTGTTAATATTTACTTATATGATTTTATTGTAAGCCGCACTGAGCCACCTGTGGTGGAGTGGGGCAGGGTATTAAATTGTTAAAACAAACAAACAAACAAACAAACAAACAAACAAATAAATAAATATTATGAGGCGGTATTTTTAATTCAGTTCTATTTAACCATATTTCATTTTTGCAGTTTGTTTGTATTGTAAGACGTCACCACTGTATAATAAATAGATTCTTCTGTGTGGACATCAGTATGATTGTGTGACAGCATCTTGCCTCTGTCATCACTGAGTCCCTTTCACTGGAGTCATCTTTTCCCCAAGAGTGTTCTTTTATGTCAGCTCAGTTAGTTTTCAGGCCTCCTTTCCTACCCCTCACAGGCTCTTTTCCTAGCTCCCCCTCTTGATGGAAGCATCATTCTCCACCTTGCCCAGACTCTTGTTTCTAAAGAGACTCTCTCAACACTGGGCAGAAATATATCTTTTATAGCTGGAATACTTTGCTTCTAGCCTACATTTCCATATGATCCTCGAAAGTACCACCAGCATTTCAAATGGAAGCAATTTCTGTTTTCTTTTACTATAGACATAACTTCCATGTGAAAGACAAAAACTGGGGATCAGCTGTGGTCTTTAAACAGCAGTTTGAACTCTTTCCAGTTCAAGAAAACAAAAGAACGACCTTGTCAATAAAGACGCCGAGTGTATTATTCTTACCTCCGTTTGAGAATTAGATGGCAAAGCTGAGGTTTCATTTTCGGTTACACTTCCAGTGGGGCCATTGCTTGGTGAGCTGGGACCTGATCCTGGGGAGCCGCTACTGACGGATGACTCTGAAAAAGATATTAAGCACACACGTGTTCCTGAGTAACCCAGAAATGTCATCTAATGAACAAGAGTATATTGCTTAGGGTGGATTCTCATTTGTGAAGAATATAGAGCCTGTATGAACAGCTCGATTTAAGGATTTTTAATAAAGTAAGTCTCAGTTTTTCCATCCTAGAAAGATGTTCTTAGATTTCCTATTGACTCTTCTGTTGCATAAAGAGAACAGTTAATTTCTTGACACTTGTGCAGAAATGAGCAAAGGGAACTCCTAATGAGACTAAAGAAAAAGGAAGTAGCTTTTACTACATTATCTTCTGCCTCTGCGAGAGATCAAAATGACAGAGATAGCAGACTTGCAAAGGTCATGATAACATGTCATCAATTCATGAGGCCTATTGCCATTCCTGTGCTGTTTGGATAAACCTCCAGAGTATTCTGTTGTGAACTGGCCTTTATATGAGTAACCAATAAAAAACAATATGCCATTCGCAATACATCTCTGTCAGCAAAGTTTTAGTGAATACTTGCAGCATGCAAAATCTTAAAATAGCATTTTAAGCACTAAAACTTTCCCTGTTTTAATACAAAGATTCCCAAGAGCTTTAAAAGCTAAGATGAAAGACAGTTTCAGTTAAGTTGGCTGATATATCCCTGATAGTAGATTTACACTACTGGAAGATATCCTGACTTTTGATGATAAGCACTGGTCATGACTAACTGCTATAATTGTATACAGCTTAAGCACACAGAATAAAACAACTTTATCCTGAATGGCTAACCCTTAAATTGCTATGCCAGAAATATAAATTTTTATTTTATAAACTATTTCAGAAAGCTAAGAAATAGATTATTTAATTACTTAAATTTGACAAGCATCATTTGGTAGATATCACCAATTCTGCACATTCTCTTTTTATTGGCCAGCCAAATTTGCCCATGTTTATTCAAAAATGTTTGTGAAACCAAATATTAAGGGTTTGCTTGGTTCTGTGTATTTCTGCCCTTTTGAAGAGGAGGGGGGTATTCTACATTGGGCAGTGTCCTTAGTGTCACTCTGTTGTCTGGAATAAACAGTATTGTGGATTCACTGCCTCCCATCATACATAATTACTTTTCTGCAATTGACTTCCAAATTTATTGCAAATCATCCAGTATGTGGATTGTAGAGCAACTCTTTCAGTCAGCCTTTAATCATCTTTCTTAAGTTCTTGGAGAAAAAGACCATCTTCATGCATCCAGACCCAGACTTGCAATTGGGCCATGTTGTCATCCCCATTCTGGTGGAAACCAAATTCCATGGATTAGTATTGGATAGAAAGCTCATCTTCCTCTCACATGTTCACCAGCTGCAGGTTAAGTGTGCCAAAACTATGAACATCCTCAGAGTCAACTCTCCTTCCTGGGGAGTGGCACACTGAGGGCTCTGGTTCTTTCCATTTTGGACTATACCTCCATTGTCTATGGCTTTGCCAGACCCTCCTTCTTAAAGAAGCTGGACCCTATTGACTATAAGGGACTCTGTTTTTGCACCAGGACATTTCATAGCCATACCTTGCCTGTGCATAGTCTATATGCTGAGTGTTACCGTGTGTGCCTTCTCCACGCGTATCCACTGGATCACCTGTGGAGTGGGTCCCAGTGTCCAGGCAGGCACTTAAAAAATGGTTAATTTAGAAAATTTAGCTTACTTCTCTAATGAGGGCACATGAGTGTCTGGGATCTTAAGTCTGGAGATGTGATGCGCTGTGACCCCTTGAACCCCCCAGAAAGACAAGATGTACACGGTTTCAGTATAGCAGAAATGTTATTTATTAAAAGGAATTAGGGGTACAAGGATCATGAAAAGAAATCAGGTGATTGCAGGACACACTTCGATACAGTCCAGTACAAATGGATACACTGTTGCCGAGTGGAGCAGGCGGTGGCAACCAGGGAATGCAAATTTGCTTTCTCCACCAGTCGTGCAGAGCAAGCCCCATCTGGGGTTGGGTACAGGTAGCTGGGGCCGCGGGTAGAGAAATGGAAAGGATTTGGAGGGTGGAGAGGCTTTTAGTGGCGCTGAGAGAGGTTGAGAGGGGAGGGTAAGATGGGAGACAGACGGACTTACTGTGAGTCGTAAAGGTACCAAGGCGGAAGGTGGAGTAATGGTGAGGCCAAGAAAAGCACTATCAGATCATGCCAACCAGAGTCATGTGGGTCCCGGGTGAGTGCTCGGGACCCTTGTTGCACTGTAGCTACAGTGCAACAACATTCTTGGTACAAAGAGGGCTAGTGGGGCCAACTGAAGGAAACCTGCTGGCCTGGCAACCATGTGGTTAAGAATAGAAGCGGGGAGAATCCTGGAGGAAGAGCGAGGGTTCCTTCTTCAAGGGAAGTGGGAGGTTAGCAGAGAAGTCAGAGTAGTCTAGCAGCTAGAAAAATAGGGAGACTTAGGAAGTGAATAGGAGAGAGAGAGAGAGTGAGAGATGGGGGAAATTGTTACCTTTTGTGGCCCACTGTGGAAGGGACAGCGACACCCCAAAAATCCAGTGTAGAGGTCAAGGGTAGAAGCAGGGCAGACAGACGCAGGGAGGGGCACCTGACTGGGAGAGTTTCTAGAGCAGTGTAACACAATGTGTCCATGTAACCCCACTCCAGAAACAAGACTCAAACAGCAAAAGGAGTCTGGGCCAGTTATAGGGATTTTGGACAAAGACAAGACAGCGTCTCAGTGGGTATTTAGATACACGATAAAAGTCTCAATGGGCATTTGGATAAAGCTTCCTGGGTGTGTGAAAAGGGAGCAGGGCGAGAGATCATTCAGATATGTGAGGAACACTGGGTAGAGTGTGTGGGGGAGGGAAGAGGAAAGATCATAATCAGGGCACTTTACTAAACAGGAGGGACCCATGCTCCCGGTAGTTATGCAAGTAGAGATAGCTTGTTGTGTTAACTGCTCCTTAATCTACCTGCCAGCTATTCCGATACTAAGAGGCCAGGTGTCCTGCATGAGAGGATACAAAGAAAGGGGCTATCAAAGTTATCATGATTCCAACTAGCACCACATTCCGTGTGGGTGCCCCAGACTGCTTCTTTTTTTGATTGCTCCCTTTGTGCGAGAGAAAAGGGGTGGTTGGGTGGTTTGCGTGTGTTAGGCTCTTCCTAACATGAGCTTCTGGTTGATATCTGTTACATGCAACTGTCTCTTCAATATGCTGGCCAACTCCAGTCCCTGTCTGGGCATTGTGCCTGAGATCCTGTCTTTTGGCCTTGTAGAGGGCCTCTTTCCTGGTTGCAGTTCAATTATTTCACCCTTTGGGCTTCAGCTGCAGTCCTTATTATGGGAGTTGGCCTTATCGGTGGATGGTGTTGCATTTGCAGCTTCTGTCATCCTTCTGCTCTGGGTTGCAAATCTACCCTCCTGCTGCTGTTTACTGACTTTGTTTCTCTGCTCCATGGCGCCGTACCACCAATTCTGTTGGGAACATCATTTGCTCCACTGTGACTCCATGGTTGTATTCACAAATGACACTCAGTCATGAGCCTTGGTGAGGATGTAAGTGGTCTGTTCTGATCGTTGTGTTCCGTACTGTCTCTCTCAGGAGTCTTCCACTTTTACTGCATAACTTTACACCATCATTCTAGCCTTGACTTATGTGTTGACTGCATGGCTGTCTAAACCCATTATACAGTCCAACTCCTTCAGTTTGCTATAGGCTCTAGAACTGCTCCACTTCAACCCACACCTCTTGTTTCACCTCTTCTGCCTGATTAAAGCTGCATTCTCTTCAGATTGGGGCATTCAGGTGCTGTTTTATTGGATCCCCAGACATACGAGGATTGAGGGTAATCAGTGGGCTGACTCAGCAGCAAAGTCTGCCAACTGGCCTGCTGGACAAGTGATCTTTTAGTATGTTTGATGTGATTTTATATTTTCAATTTTTCTACTTTTAACCCTGAGTTTGGTCTAATATATACTATTGCTTATGTATGAAGTATTCCATCTGTCCCTGTTATGCTGAAGTTTTGTCATCTTCTTCTTTTCTGTCTTCAGCTACACCACCCCCTTGTCCTGGGCTACACAGTAAAAATTGCTATAATAAAGCAAGTATTCTCTGCCCTTCTATCACACCTTTCATCAGAGGATCTTAATGCATTTTATTGACACCATTAGGGCTGAAACGAGAATCAATTTGGCTTTCACAGGAATCTTGCTTAAAAAGAAGAAAAAAAAACCAATGGCAGATGCACAAAATGCCCCTAGGGTCATTCTGTGCATGCACAGCCCTTTTCCAAAATGGTGGCAACACTGCCGGTGCCATTTTGGAAAAGAGCTATGCATGTGCAGAATGACTTGGTAACCATTTTATGCATGTGCAGTTGTCCCCCAACATGGAGTTGTTGGCTTCAGAAGTGGAGAAAAGAGAGAAGAGCGAGAGACAGACAACAGATGGACTTGTGACACCAGACTCAGCATGGGATGCGGCACATACATGGCTCCGGTAAGTAAACTGAGACAAAAATCTTGTTGGAGAAAGGTTCAACAAGTCTTTTCTCGTTTCTCAACTCTCATGGAAATTGAGCCGAGAAGCTTGAATCTTGATGAGAATCAATAACAAACTGAGATCAAGTTTTAGTCCTACACCAGATTGTTAAACCTTGCCGAATCTGTAGCCATATTATGATCTATTGCTATTTGCAATTTATAGATGAAGTAAATATATAGAGCTGTTAAGTGACTTGCCAAGGTCAGATCTGTCCCTTTTTACAATGGTTTTCACTTTGCTGTAACATTTAATCTTGTTGCCCCTTGGATTTTTACCTGATATTTAGTGCAATATGACCTTGTTCACATTTCAACACTATGCCTACCTACCTGTAAGTCAGTGAGACACAAAACATTGCCTCCCATGCTTGTGCTTTAATTTTATCAACTTCCTTATTAAAATAATTGTCTTCCTTGCATAGAATTGCAGATTTGGATCTCAAGGTCATCTAGTCAAGCCGCCTGCACCACTGCAGGATTCAACACACCCAAAATACCCATACAGGAAAATCCATGCAACAAAAGTTGAGCCTATAACAAAAATCTGACACAAGCTTGCCCATACCTGAAATAACATGAAACAATCTTATAAAAGAAAAATTTAGGTTTTCAAACAAGTGAGCCACGCCCAAACTGCAGGGGAAGGCAAAAGAACCCTTAAAGTTAACTGCCAATCTGACCCAAGCAAAAGTTCCTTCCCAACCCCAAATATGATGATCAGTTACACAGTACACATGGAGTGAGAATGCATACACATTCCATCAGTCAAGCACCCAACATAGAATTATAGCACCCAGGCACCAGACTAGCCCAAAAGCTCCACCTTTAGTTACTGACAACCTTGATTCTTCAGGAAGAAAAGTGGGGGGGGGGGAATTTATTGATGAGGCAACAAAGAGGTGAGTTTTTGAGTGCCCCGCAATTGAGCAGCCCATCTCTATATGAGTAGGGATTCCCACTCAGAAGTATTAAGTTATTATGGTCAGGAGGCGATACATGCACAGCCTGGGCCTACCGGAGGGCTATTGGGGTTACCATTCTTTTTGAATTGAAGCAGCCTTGTCGGTAGCTGCTGAAGGTTTGGGGAGAATAAGATATGTGGGCAGAGGGTGATCCAGGAGCCTTCTGGCTCACACATCTGCCCACTCCTGACCCAGTAGGGGCCAGTAGGTTTGGAAAGTTATTGAGGGTCATATGAGTGGGTTTGTTCATAGTTTTGTTTGGATTCATTTTACATGATTTTTTGCATGCTTGTTCCAGGAGCGAGGCAGGCTGCATCACTGAAGATGGTTTGGATCCTGGCGACAGTTTTGTTCATTGACCAGAGATACAGCCAGGTGCATCTACAGCTCACAGCTCACTCCAGAGTGAAAAAAATTGAGAAAGGAAAGAAGGGCATAGGGTGGGCTCAACTTATACCAATGGTACTGGAATTGAAGGTGAAGTTCAGCAACACAATAATAGTCTCACATATAGGGAAACAATAATTTTATAGGAGTACTGGTTTAGACCTCTCCATTATGATTAGGTAGGAAAGGCAGTGGTTGCAGGAAATCTTTTCAGGGGTTGGTTTAGTGTTTCCTTAGGTCTTACAAAGATGGGGGTGGAGAGGATCAGTTAACCTGCATAGAGCTAATGGAGCTTATAAAAGGGTAAACAGGAATATCAAGCAATTTGCTGATCAGAATGGAAGAGTTTGTCTAGAGCACAGAGCAGTTAGCTTGCTAAAGCCTGAACTGTACCATAAAAGGGGGGTTCTTTTGTCCCAGTTTGGGTTGGCATGGTATTGAAGTGGTTTAAAGGGGGTCCTGGGGATGCTAGTGTAACAGCCACCTGGTGATTCAGGATTTTATGGTGGGGGTAAGCATGCCAAGCATAAGCTGGCTGCTCTAGTGGGGGGGGTGGGGGTGTCCAGTGCCAATGGGAAAAGGGAGCTCACAAAATGGAACAGAACATGGAACCAAAGGGAACTTAAAAAGGTTGAGGTAACTCCTTTTGAGGTGAGGGAAGGGGGAGCCGATCAGAGGATAAGCAACCCAGTTACCCACAGCCTTATCCGACCCTGGGGGCGGTGGGACTTTTCTACTAAGCAGGATACATGCTGTCCCTAGTCAGTGCAGGAACTGTTACCCTTTCCCTCAGGACCTCATCACAGGGGGACTGGGTGGCTGGAACGGGAATGGATTGGGAGAATCCATTCAGGATCAGTGAACTGAGGTACTGGACAGGTTGGATGGAAGGGGTATGGATCTGGGTTTGTTCTGATTTGGATTGTTTACCTCTTACATGTTTTATGCAGACTGCCAATTTTTCATGGTTAATAAGGATCTGTGGCTAGTTTTAACTAGTGCTGTACCGAATAGTGCTTCCAGGTGCTTGGGCCAAATTCTGAAGTTCTGAGTAATCATCCTGGGTACTCAGTGGCACTTTGGTGCTGGTTGAGAAGTTTTGGACTTCAGAATCAGAATTCTGGACTGCCCACAAACTCTGGAACAGTTCAGAGCTATTCGGCACCATGTCGGTGCCGGCATCGCCTGGCACAGCAGGCAGAGAGATCCCAGTCTGACTCTGGCCTCATGGTGCCAAGCAGCTGGCAGAACAGTAGAAGTTAAACTTTACAATGAATTAGGCTCTGTTGTGTGCCATGCCACAGCCTAGACAACACACACAACCCCACAAAACAGTCTGCAACTGCATGGAGAAATAAATCCCACCAAAAGCCAGCAAGCACAGCCCCCAGCAGCAGTCACAAAATTAAGAAACCAGACACACACACGCACACACACATGCGCGCGCCCAGGGGCACCCTCTTGGCATGGCATTGGTACTGTGGCACTGCTTACTTGAACAGACCAAGCAAACTTGGGAAGTGGAGCCAGGCAGAGAGATCCCAGTCTGACTCTGGCCTCCTGGTGCCAAAGCAGCTGGCAGGACAGTAGAAGTTACACAACAGAGCCCTAATTCATTGTAAAGTGTGCCATGCCACAGTCTAGACAACACACACAACATTCGCAAAACAGTCTGCAACTGCATGGAGAAATAAATCCCACCAAAAGCCAGCAAGCACAGCCCCCAGCAGCAGTCACAAAATTAAGAAACCAGACACACACACGCACACACACATGCGCGCGCCCAGGGGCACCCTCTTGGCATGGCATTGGTACTGTGGCACTGCTTACTTGAACAGACCAAGCAAACTTGGGAAGTGGAGCCAGGCAGAGAGATCCCTCTGGCCTCATGGTGCCAGGTGCCAACCAAGCAGCAGGCAGCAATGTGGCACCCAATTTTATTTTGTTTAAAAAACTGCAAGGCATGGTAAAGGGTAAACGTAACCCCCATCCCCCAGCATTGGTCCTATGTACAGGACAGGCCAAACCATGCCAGGTCAGGTCAGGCCAGGTACCCCTCTTCCCACCCCCAGATGATTACTTACAGATCCAGCAGCACTGTAGCACACAGCCAAATTCACAAAAGAGAATGGTTACAAAATGGTGACAGACACTTTTATTTTTCCCTGCCAGCCAATTCAAAAGTTGGCCATCTGACTTAGCCAGCCAATCAAAACTGGCCATCTAGGTTACCATCACTCAACTGTCTCATCCCATACCCCCCTCTACCAAATATGTTGCTAAGTATCATTTCCAGAAGCTCCATTACCAGCCCCCAATGTGTGCAGCAGCCTCCGAAGTTTTCCAAATTGTTCCAAAGAACAGCCTTGGTCCTCGGAACTTTGTACTTTCCAAACCAAATACCGTAATCTTTGGTGATTTCCGAAGTTTTCTGAAGACCGAGTTACAGTCCTAGTTTTAACCCAACTATGGTGTCTGTAGCCTCATTTCCTGTGTAGGTGACAATTCCACATCTGGACCACTCAAAAGAACATGTTTATACTGGGTGGAAACAGAAATGACTGTGCTGCCATGGCAACCCAGCCCAGGTTAGGAAGTCATGGCGGACATGGTCTGGACCGTGTCAGGCTGCTTACCACACGTTCCCATGCCAAGACTGCCAGAGGAGAGGGGGGGGGATGAGGGACGCAGGAATGTGCAACCAGCCCGCCCTGTCCTTGCGCTGTGCCTACTGCCCTGCCCCTGCCATGATGGGCATTGGGCAGCCATGGTGACTGGCCATGGCAGACCCACCCAGGCTGGGTCATGGCATGTTGTACCACACATGAGAGCCCGCTGTATCCCGCCTTGCCCCAATCAGGATGAAGCTAGTCCAGGTTGTGACGTGGAGCAAATCTGGGGGTCAGAGCCTGGGCTAGCATTCTGACACAGCCCGGCGCAATCCCGGACTAACAACTGGTGGGCCCTCAACAGATGTGTCAGTGGCTCTTGGACCAAAGTGTGAAAATGCAGGCCACTGTGGGCCACTGTCTCGTCTGTTTTTACCCACTGTGTCATATCAATATGGCAGTCTCATAGCACTCAGATGCACCAATTTAGTTAAATTCTCTATGCCTAAAGGATGCAAAGTATATATCCAGCAAAGTTGTATCCAAGTGGACATATAGCTTTATGGTAAGCCAAAAGTGAATTGACTGAAGTCAATGAAATCACAACTGTGTAAAATAAGAGAAAGCAACTCCAGCAACTCCAGGATAAGACTGGCATACATTGGAGATCCTCTTCCATTTGATTAGCATTATCCTCAAGTTGTTACACAATGGTACTCCTTTGCTCCAATGTAAGCCCCTTTCACTTCACTGGCTCAAATGGTTTGAGAATTGCACCCTATGTCTGGACATTCAGAAGACAAATGTCAATATATTTCCACAGATTGGAATCAGAGAGCAAAATTTAACCCAAATGCTATAAAATCCAATATGTAACAAATGGTATTCCAGTTTAAAATATATATAACAGCCTTGTTTTGATATTTAATATGCAGCAGTACACTTAATTAACCAGGATAACTGACTTCTCATTTATTTCAATGTGAAGAAAGTGATTCAAATCTAATTTTAGTTAACCTAAAATCTTTAACATTGCAGGGTTTGTCCCTTTGCAACTTTTCTCCCGCAAGGTACAAAACTCTTCCTTTTTTAACTGCTAAAAATTCCTTTCTAATTACAAAAAGAGTGCAGTCTGCTAAGACTGAAAATATACACAAACACAGAGGTATTCAGGAACAGTAAACACAACTATATGATAAAAAAAATCACTGCTCCAAAGGGAGGCAAAAAAATACTAAATATGCCAATGAAACATTTTCCCCAAAGTGGTAGGCAAAATTATAAATTTATAAAATATCAAGTACAGGGCCAGTATACATTTAAGAGTACAGGGAGATACATATCAAAGAATTAGAGTGTACTTCTGCTTGCTCACCCTCCATACAAAACAGCCTGGCAGATAAATAAGACAGAATGGGTGAAAACAGACATGACGCTAACCACTAGAGGTGGGACCCCGGGCCCATTACCGGCTACCGGATTTACCGGTTACCGGTTCTCTAAAAACCGGATTCCCGGATTAAATCTATTTCATTGATTTCAATGGGGCGCTGTGTCCCCATTGAAATCAATGAAATAAATTAATTCCCTCCCCCTTCCACCCGCGCAGCCTGGACTCGGGGAGGAG